>AP027104.1:24853627-25223953 GCA_028142955.1 Pinctada fucata
TATCTTTTTCTCATAGAAATCAATAGAAAACGGAAAAGTTATATTTAACATTGTCCCCCCCCGGATATACAGAAAGCCACTCTTATTGGAGGTGTGTATCCATGATACAAATGTTTTGGCAATGTATGGTATTGTATCTCCGGGGGAACACTACCCCAGAGACGAAAAACTAAAAATGGAAAGGGGCGGCATTTTAAAGAATCTACCATTTTGCCATAAAATATAGCACATTTGACTATTTTTCCTCCTTAATGCATCAAAAATTGTATACATGTACTATATATGATTGAATGTTAAACGTCTTTAAATTCGTTAGCATCATTTAAAACCTGGTATATTTACAGCATGGACCAGACATGCACGTTGCAGATGAAGAATTTTCTAGTCTTAAGGTATCCGATGTACAATAGGGCATATTCCCATGCCTGGTAGGGTACACTAAACTATATATTTTCTGAAAGGTTATAATGCCCACTGGTCAGCAATAATAATTTTAGGGTCAGAAAAACAAAGGAGAATAACTGATAAAGCATTTTAAAAAAGTGTCTATTTTCTCTATATAACATATATGCAAAATAACGAAGTTGTACTGTAGTTTTCCCCTTTTGATTTTTAACACCTGGGAGTCTTATATCTGTACTCATGACATCATTACCTTTCATACCATATATAGTTTACATGTATAGTACCTTACCAGGCATAAAATTTACCATACTTTACAATGGAGATGATAAAAACTCTATGTTAAATGACTCTTACCTCCTCCCTTCTTTTTGTACATCGGATACCTTAAAGATTCTCTAAAAGAATTTGGTTTGATTTGGAATTTTTGGGGGTGTTTTTTTTTGGAGGGGGGAATAGCAAAATGGATGTTTGTGCGAAAAGGTACCCTCCAAGGGACGTAAAACAAAATATTTATTTAATAAGGCTGTTATCCATTTCGATTAACAACTCACTACTTCTTTTATTGAGAATTTCAGCCAGTTTGAATAGTGATCAATGTATTAGAAAGGAGGGGATCTCCATTTTAAAAGGTATTAGGTATGGTATAAGCCTCACAAAATTTATCATTGAAATTAAAGGATAGTTTTGCCTCAAACTGACAAATAGATTCCAGAATGAACTGGTTTTGGTGTATGTCCAAAAGAAAGGACAACACTAGGTTGCAGCACCCACAGCAAAATCCCATAACACCCATGCAAAAACACAGAACAGACACCCACAGAAAGAGACGCAAAAGGGACAAGGAACACCAACTCACACCATAGAAACATGAAACATAAAAGACTACACATAAACCAACGAGACCAATGGGCAACCGGTGCCGACTTAGGACGGCCATCTGCCACGTAAATAGCAGACGGTGTGGTTATCCTGGATTACGTGCGCACAACCCTCCCGCTATTCCGATTTCTCAGAGGTCTCGAAGAACGCACAAATATGGTGTAAAACAACCTCTTCACTGTTAGATGACCACACACAAACAAGACCGTAAAACACAGGGGTCCAAGCAACACAGATGAATATGTAAATGGATATAAAAAGAGGACGTGCGTAATACAGTTCGTGCTCTGCCGGCTGTAGCGAACTCATATATGTTATCACCCGAGGAGTCCGACTGACATTCAGAGAGGACAGGTGGTCGGGGTCCTGTCTTCTCTAAAGAGGTTTGGACAGGGCCCGTCATGGAGTATCGTGGTCACAGTTAGTCAGAGTGCAAGTCTTAAGAATGCGCAGGTACAAGACTGTAGATTGGTCAAGTATCAAGCCCAGTGAACACACTTTAAGGAACGAAAAACAGTTGCAAATCGTCTGTAGAGGCAGAAAACAAGTACTGTATTTTCCATTTAGATATGATATGGACAATCGGATGTGTATAGAAATATAAATGATCACTCAGACTTTTAAACGAATTGTCGAAAGGAGATAGATTAATGTCTATTTTCAGAACATCTTTGAGTTGTTAATTTCTAATATTAAAGTCCGTGTATCTGAATTCCTATCATTTATTTTCCGTAAAAACATGATATTATTTTCTTCATATGCCAAGTTAAATAACAAAAAGTTTCCTATTAAAATTTGACCGTCAGTTTTAAAATGATAGTAATTTTGTTACCTCCTCCCCTTATTTTTACGTTACCTAATGCTGACGTTCTCTTGAAAAATGTGCCAATGTTGCCGAATCTATTATGACGTCATAATAGATCCAAAGCTTTCCGATGGGGTTCTTTCGAATACTGTGCTTGACCAACTTAATATTATTATTTTTTGTTTGTTTGATGTTTCTTTGTTGTGTTTTCTGTGTCTCTTGCTGTGCATGTGTGCTCTGTGTTTTTTGCATTGGGTGTTTTGTTTGGGGTACTGCAAAGTGTTGTGGGAGATCCCTTCTTTCTTGTGAGGGTGATAACGGCTACGAAATCATATGTATCATCACGGAGAGAAGACGATGAGAGAAGATGCTTAATCACTGTGTAGCGTCACGTGACTTTAATTGGTGAAACCACGAATAAATAAAATGCTCATTTGGGGGAAAGAAATAAGGAACTACAATAATTGCTTTGATGAGATTCTATCTTTTCATAGCCTATATCCTTGTCTAAACTGGTACTTTAACAATCGTTGACTCGTTAGAAAATGAAACGCCGTTCTTTTTACAAACATTGTGACATAAGCTGTAGATATGTGCGTGGAAACCACCACAACATTGTGTTTTAAAACATATTTCGACCACGACATTCCTTTCGTCAGAATGTTTGTAAAAACTACAATGATTTCTTGATCGACAAACAAAGAATCATTAAAATATCATTTCTTAATAGGACATCGGCTATGAAAAGATAAAATTGAATCAAAACAATCATAACAGTACCTGTTTTCTTTCCCCCAAACGAGCGGTATGGCTCCATTTTTTGTTCGTGGTTTCACCAACTTAAGTCACGTGATGCTACACAGTATAATTATCTACAAAGAATACTGAATACAGCTATACAGAGATTTCAATACCATGTCGACAGTTGACTCCATAAAACAAAATGTATATTAGTCAGAACAAAGGAGGGGATCTCCAACAACACCAGGTTGTAGCACCCACAGCAAAACCCCAAAACACCCAATGCAAAAACACAAAGCAGACAAGCACAAAGAGACGCGTAAGGGACAAGGGACGTCAACGCACAACACAGAAACATCAAACACAAACCAACGAGACCAATGGGCAACCGATGCCGACATAGGACGGCCATCTGCCACGGAAATAGCAGAAGGAATGGTTATCCTGGATTACGTGCGCACAACCCTCCCACTTTTCTGATTACCCAGAGGTCTCGAAGAACGTACAATTGTGGTGTAAAGCAACAAAACAGAAGTAACAAATAAAAAGACAGTGCAATGCAATGTAAAAATCATAAATAAATCGATGCCTATATGAATCTCAGAATGATAGAAAAGGATAGTATTTATGCAGAGAGGGAGAGAGAGAAAGAAAGAGAGAGGTGGAGGCACAACCACCATGTAGTTGAAATACAAATGTTCTTTTTCATTTTTTCACGTCAAATAATACAGGGAGATGAAAGATATAAGAAAGCCTCTCCTTTTGAAACATATCATGTTATATAGAAAAATATAATGTTACTTACCAGAAATGCCACATGTTGCTCGTCCTGAGGTTTGTCCAGAAGGACAGAAGCAGATGTTGTCACTACCAGGCGACGCGAGACATGTATTACCTGTTCCACACGAGTTAGAATCCGTTTCACATTCTGTTATTGCATTGCCTACAAACAAATGTATAAGTTTGTATGTTAATTCTACTTTGATTTTAAGTTGATTTCATACAAATACAAATAATTGAATTATTTTCAATTTGTCTATATGTTGCGTCTATGAAAACGTAGTACACGAAACGTTATCTAGAACTGTTTTAAAAAGAATCCAATATTTATGTCTGCCATGTTATTGGATGATGAAATGCCAGTTGAAGATGATATCATCCGGATACTTGAGTTTTTGATTGACAACATTTTTGTGGTGTTTTGAGGAACCGTATTGCCGCAAATAGTTGGCATCCCCAATGGATAACAATTGCGTCCCACTTCTTGCTGGTCATACTAATCTGACTTCATCCAGACTCGCATCCCATTTCAATATTACCTTCAGATACATAGATGTCGTGTTGTCCATCAATAATCCGAACTTTAAGGAATGAAATATATTCTCATGAACTAGAGATCAAGGACACTACCGAAAACGATAGAATCGCTTCGTACTTGGATATACTTCACTTCGTACTTCTATCTTTCGAAGCAAACGGCCATTTTAACACCTCACTGTATGACAAACGTCAGGATTTCAGCTTCCACATTACTAATTTCCGTTTCATAAGTAGCAACATGACCAAACCGCTTTGGAGGATACCAGGCCCGACCACCTGTCCTCTCTGAATCTCAGTCGTACTCCTCGGGCGATAAGATGCATTAACTCGCAGCCGGCAGAGCACGGACTGTATTTCGTAGGCCTGTTTCTATATCCATTTACATATCCATCTGTGTGTTTCTTGGGTCCATGCGTCGTGATGGCTGTTTTTATTGTCATCTTACATTGAGGTTATTTTAACACAATTGTACGATACCTCTGGGTTATCAGAAAAGGGGGAGTGTTGCATGCAGGTAATCCGGATAACTACACCGTCTGCTACTGACGTGACAGATGACCGCCCTTAGTCGGCACGGTTGCCCCTTGGTCTCGTTGGGTTATGTATAGTCATTTGTGTTTGATGTTTTTATGCGATTTGGCGTTCCTTGTTAAATTTGCGTCTCTTTGTGTGCGTGTCTGCTTTGTGGTTTTGCAATTTGTGCTGCAACCGGATATTGTTGGAGATCCCCTCCTTTCTTTCAATGTATTTCCAAATTTCTGTCATCAAAATTTCTTGAAATTTCTGAAACGTGGATCCTGCATCATATCCCACCATCATGCTGCGTCTTTCTGTGCATTTTGGACATAATAACATTCATACTTTTGCCATATTACATTCTTTAGATTGACAATCACTGACCAGGGTTAAGTACCCGAAACGTGCATGTCTTGTCCATGCTGCAAATGTATCTGTTTCTCAATTGTTTTATTGAATTTTAATATGAATTCTCTGAGACGACCAAAATATCAACCAAATAGCATGTCATCGATTCTTATGAAATTTTGCACATTTTATTACAGTTACATAAGACCTTAAAATAGGGGAAAATTTTTTCCCAAAATTTCTTTGTTTCCATGGTAACCTCGCACAAAAAGGTCTGATGTGAAAAAGTATTGAAAATGCAGCGTATCTCAGTTTTCCGCTTATGATGAGGAGTTCATTGAAGAAAATTAAAGTAAAATTATTCAGTTGCAGCAAAAAAATGTTGAGCATGTTAAATTATTAAAAAGAAATAAATTTCTGCAATTTCAAACATAGATATAAGCAAAGAGAAGCAAAAAACATGCCATTTTTACCACCAAATTCTTTAAAATTCAAACAGTCATATCTTGAAAGGCACCGATAGTTCAAATAAGTGAAACACTAAATATTAAAGCAGAGACATTGAAAATATGAATTATTAAGAAAACTTGGTGGGGTATTTGTTAAGTAACCAGATATCGTGCGCAGAAAATTAGCTATTTTCATGTTTTACACACTCAGAGTTATCTCCCTTCGTAGTACTCTTCACTAAAATATGTGCCTCCAAGGTAAACAATGTGGCAGATTTAGCAGGGGTTTACGTTGTGCAGTTGTGTGTGAAGGAAACATTATTACATCATGTCAACTACAAGCAGTTTATCAGTTCAAACATAAATATGGCGTGTATGTGCCTCTCAAGACGACGAGCAAATTCAATCCTGTCAATCAGCAATCTCCTGCTACGTACGGAAACGGGGGAGAGAAAAGACTCAAAACGAAAGTGCTGACCAGCTGCTGAGCAGAGGAATACATAACTTTAACAACAGGTAAATACAAATTGAATCGATTTACCCTACCAGCTTTCTTTCTCTGAGGTTTCTTATTAACGATAAACTTCACAGGAATGGTGGGGTTTTTTTTATCGAGGTGGGGGGGGGGGGGGCTTTTAGGGTATCCAATCTCCTCAGCTCATTGGAAGTTGGAACTGTGCTAAAAAAATTATTTTCATTTTTTTTTCTGAACGAATAATTCTCTTGAAATAATTTAATCGAAAATTCAATATGAAGAAGCTGCATTTATAATATGATCATATACTGTAACAATTCAATAATTTAAACTTCCTTAAACCTTTCTTATACCATTTGGCATTTCAGTACTGCCACCTACAATGAATTTACACAATTTTATAATTAAACCTCCTCAAAAATACTTCTGCATATTTTTCTTTCTTTCCTTTTTTCCAACTTCTGATGATGTATTCCTTTTCATAGTTAAACAAATACAATGATTTTCTGTTGGGTCAAAAGGGTGGGGGGGGGGGGGGGTTAAGAAAGTGTCAGCTGCTGAGCAGAAGAATATATATTGCATAAACAGCAAGTAAATTCTACCCTACCAGTATATACTTCTCAGGAATCATGCTTATTCATTTGTTGGAGGGGAGGGGTTGCTTTTCAGGGTATTTATTTCTATCTCCTCGAAACTTTGCTAAATTTTTCTATACAAATAATGTTTTTTTTATTTATAATAATTTGCTAGAAATTCCTACATGAAGAGAGAGAGGGAGAGAATGAATATTCATTTCACATTTACAGACCTGCCTACATTTACGATTTTGGCGTCATTTTTCCGATTTTCGACCTAAAATTACGCCCTACGTTGTTGCTATTCCATTTTAAACCGACAGCTAAATTTCGAGCAAATTGAGGTTTTTCTATAGACTATTGGATCTCTTTATTTAACAAGCGTCTTCTATATCTTATGATGTAGTTAAACACGTAAGTTCTCAAAATTCGTAACAATTGTCGAAGCAGACTATATGTTTTTTTTCCCCGATTTTTTTTTTCTCAAAATTGCATAAGTGGTTTATATTGGGCTTTGGTTTACACTTTCTTTAACAAAATATTACATGTACGGTGAGAAATAGGTAGGCAGGTCTGCATTTAATATTTCATTGATATTTTATTAAACCCGTAATCAGAGGTTTGTGGGCCACATATAGTCAAAGTGTTTGATCTGTCAGTTTGTTTGTCTGTCTGTGTTGCTTACGCAAAAACTTTGATTTATCTACTTAAAAAAAAAAACAGAAAGCACAAAGGGATCACATCGCTCATCTTAGACAGCTTTTGGCTAAGGGCATCAGTCTTGGATTTCCAATCAAGTTTAAAAATAAATACTTGGACATGTTGGGAGAGGACCTTGAGTACTTGCTTCCTGTCTGACGGTGCACTATGATAATTTGACCTTGACCTTGGAGTGGATATTCGTATCAAAATCAGTGTTTACAAAGATCATAAAAAGACCTAAAAATTTAGAATATACATGCATATGATATGTAGTGTTTCAAAGCTTATTTAATTGAATTTTGAACTTTTTTGTTTTTTATTTCAGGAGCAACCGAAAAGGAGGAAATATGATCACGACAACGCCTGAGGATAGACTGTGAGACCTTATTTATCCAGATCTATTTATTCAAATCTAGACGCATCATGAGTGAGAATAGGACCTGTGTCAAGCTGTGTGTGCCATTTGGAAAATCCTGTCATTAAAAACTGTATAAAATCCAAAGACTACACCAATTGAAATCTGTGTCATGATTGGGTTGAAAATCTTAGGTAGGAGAACAGAAAATTCCAGATGTATAGCTTGACTATCCAGACAATTATCAGGATATATTAACACATTCCTATGGAGTAGAGAATTTTCAAAATGAGGATAGCATAGTATCTAATCAAGAGCAGTTTAAGTTGAAAACAATAACAGTATATCATAAAAAATAACATTGCAACAAAAGTTCATAACATAAATGTATATTATATCAATGTGATAAGGTGTGTAATTTTTTTTTGTTTGTGTTTAGCGAACTCTGAAGAATGTCCCGAGAGCCAATGTCATAGCCTGAGTGTCTGCGTCTGACAAAAACTTTTACCTGGAATAGATTTCATTAAGTATTTGGTGTGGGGCTTTGTTATTTCACATGTGGATTCCTCATGCCCAGACATTTCATTTGGGACCTTGACTTTAGATCAAGTGACATTGACCTTGGAGTTTGATCCACGTTTAAAAACCTGGGCTATATCTCATATACTACCGGTATAAGAGGCAGGGTTTTGGTATTCCTTATGTACCGTAGATTTCTCATGACCAGACCTTTCATTTCAAACCTTGACGTTTGACTTCGTGAACTTGACCTTGGAGTTTGACCTACTCTGAAAAAACTTTAACTTGGGCTATATATGTCATTATCTGATGAACTATAAGGGCTAGGGCTGTGATATTTCACATGTAGATTCCTCGTGACCAGAGCTTTCATGACCTAGTGACATTGACCTTTGACCTTCTTTTAAAATATAGAGATAGGACTTTGATATTTCACATATAGATTCCTCATCACCAGAGCTTTCATTTGTTGTCATGAATTTTGACCAAGCGATCTTGACCTTTGTTCTACTTATGAACTATGAGGAGTAGGACTTTGATAATTCACTTATAGAATCACCGTAACCATAGCTTCCATTTGATACCATTACTTATGACTTTGCGACCTTGACCTTTATTTTTTATGAAATTGCTATTTTACTATCAAAAACCTGCACGACGAGGGATGTTATCTTCTAAAAGTCTTATTTAACAAAGAAATATTAGTATTCTTCAAATGATCAATCATCATGTATGTTTTTCCAATTAAAATATACATATGTTGTATGTGTCAAATTAAAAGTAAATTTGAAAAATAAAGCGTTATCTTTTAGATATTCATGAGATTCTAGCAACTGAGATAAATATATGGTTCAGTTTAAGAATTCATTTTATGTTGTTTTTGTGTTCATACATCTGTAAAACTAGATCACTAAGGGAGCAACCATTTAATATTTGGTTTGGGAAGATCTTTTGCTAGCACTTATTCACTATTCAGCATGTTTTAAGCTTGAAAAAAAAACTGGGTTTGAAGTTATTTTTTATACTTAGGCCTTTTGCCATGTTTGCCGCTCCCTTGTCCGAATATTTTAGCATGCCATTTGGCTCACAGCCAGAAAATACTTATACTTTTTTCAAAGTATTTATAAATTTTTATTAGCTCGCCGGGACGAATGTCCGGAGAGCTATTGTCATACCCCCGGCGTCTGCGTCTGCGTCTGCGTCTGCGTGCGCGTGCACAAAAACTTTAACCTTGCTTATAACTTTTAAACCAATACAGATTGGGCTTTCATATTTCACATGTGCATTCCTTGTGACAAGACCTTTCCATGGATACCAAAATTTTTGACCTTGTGACCTTGACCTTGGAGATTGACCTTCTTTTGAAAAACTTTAACCTTGGCCATATTTTTAGAATGGTAAGTGATAGGGCTTTGATATTTCACATGTGTATTCCTTGTGACAAGACCTTTCCATGGATACCAAAATTTTTGACCTTGTGACCTTGACCTTGGAGATTGACCTACTTTTGAAAAACTTTAACCTTGGCCATATTTTTGGAATGGTAAGTGATAGGGCTTTGATATTTCACATGTGTATTCCTTGTGACAAGACCTTTCCATGGATACCAAAATTTTTGACCTTGTGACCTTGACCTTGGAGATTGACCTACTTTTGAAAAACTTTAACCTTGGCCATATTTTTGGAATGGTAAGTGATAGGGCTTTGATATTTCACATGTGTATTCCTTGTGACAAGACCTTTCCATGGATACCAAAATTTTTGACCTTGTGACCTCGACCTTGGAGATTGACCTACTTTTGAAAAACTTTAACCTTGGTCATATTTTTGGAATGGTAAGTGATAGGGCTTTGATATTTCACATGTGTATTCCTTGTGACAAGACGTTTCCATGGATACCAAAATTTTTGACCTTGTGACCTTGACCTTGGAGATGATTGACCTACTTTTGAAAAACTTTAACCTTGGCCATATTTTTGGAATGGTAAGTGATAGGGCTTTGATATTTCACATGTGTATTCCTTGTGACAAGACCTTTCCATGGATACCAAAATTTTTGACCTTGTGACCTTGACCTTGGAGATGATTGACCTACTTTTGAAAAACTTTAACCTTGGCCATATTTTTTGAATGGTTAGTGATAGGGCTTTGATATTTCACATGTGCATTCCTTGTGATAAGACCTTTTTTATTGTTGTTGTTGCAATTTACATATGGTTGCCACCGGCGAGCTATGTTGTCATTCTGACAAGTCTGGTTTTTTATTTATATTGATATTTCCCCCAATATTAAATGGTTGCTCCCTAAACCTGATGTTTGTCTGTCTGACTGTCACTTAGTTCGCTAGCCAACCTTTTGCAAAGTTCCAATTATTAGGTTATCAACACTTACAATTTATTATTTCATGATCATAACTTATTACTTCATGGTAGTCTCTCAATCTATATCCTACATTTCAGACTTGGATCATCATGGCAGAAAAAAAGCTTAGCTATTATTACAAATAAAAACACAAACACTAAAATACACAAATTTTCGGCCCCTTGGCCTTTATCAAGTGTAAAAAACGACGATCTATAACAATTCTAAGTAAAATCCATCCTTGCTTCTCTGGTGTTCATTGCAAAATCATTTTGCAATGAACGCCAGAGAAGCAAGGATGGATTTTACTTAGAATTGTTATAGATCGTCGTTTTTTAAACTTGATAAAGGCCAAGGGGCCGAAAATTTGTGTATTTGAGTGTTTGTGTTTTTATTTGTTATCATCCCTTCCCTCTGGAAGAAATATTTCAATCTACTGTTAGTTATTATTGTCAAGGTCATAACTCAAAAGTCAAGGTTGTACTTTGATGTAGTTTATTTTAGGTCCTGAACCAATCAGAACCATATAAACAATCCCTTTGTTTTAGATTTCGTTGTTACATTATCATACATTTTCATAAGCATTTTATCCCCATGCGCATAGTAACACCATGCGTGTGGGGTTAGTGTGTTAATTGGTGTGTGTATCCAGAAAAGCTTGTGGACGCCTTAGAGACCATAACTATCAAATTTTGCATGTAAGTTGTCCATGGTGAGATGATGACACCTATTGATTTCAAATTAAAAGGTCAAGGTCACAATGGGTTATACATTGTAATAGTAAAACCTTGTGAAACTTTGTTGGCAATCTAGAGGCAACAATTCACTTACATAGTTTGCGATAAGAGGATGACGCCTATTGATTTTCAATGGTTGAGGCTACATAATGGGTGATAAATAGAATTATTAAATGATCCGGAATTATTTCTGATTGGTTGAGACGCTGTTTGAAAGAGTGTACATCAGAGTGAGTTGAAGGCTAACGCTCCAAAGCGGTCTATTCGGGATTCAGTGACGTAGCGCGTGCGTTGATTTTTGTAATGTTGACTTCGCGTATGAAATGCAAATGTTAATAGAGGACGCAGTCCGCGCCGCAGGCGCGGACGTAGTCCTCATCAAGGTAACACGTGTATATATATAGGAAAAATGGTGTTTTTCAATTGAATTCTATGCTATACCTATAGGTTGCAAAACCGTGGTCAATGACGTCATTCTCCCCATTGCCCATTTGATCGGCGTGAAGCGCAAGCTTATTTTTTTGACAATGTCACTTGACGACGGAATGAAACCCATCGATGACCAAGATTTCTCGATCTCCTTTGAATATTCTCCGTTTGGCTTACTCCTCCAATGTCCCATTGTATGATTTGTACTTTGCTCCACGTAATACTGACATTGCACCATCATTTCCAACATATATCATGTTTAGTCCGAATATCCTCTTTGAAAATTACAACGTGACGTCAGCATACAACTTTGTTTCACGGACTTTCTTTCATCGACAGCTCCCTCAGAAAAATCCATGGATAAACTCATTATGCTGGGAGAAAAAAACAAACAAAAAAATATCAGCGCGATCAGCGACTTACCGAACTTCATTCTGCTTTCGAGGATGATTTGCAGCTGATATTTTGATACCTGTAGATCGAATAATGTGGTTTCTCTCCACATATATAAGATCTACATGTAGAATATACAGGAAATCTATGCAGTGTAAATCCCAACACAAACTTCTAAAGGTTCTGTTTACAACGCGTCACAACTTACGTCATCATTTACAGTATTTAGTACAAATAGGTCAACACTGCTTGGGCTCTGTTCAAAGCATGAAGTATTTTTTTTTCTGTCAGAAATAAGGCTGGGTATTTTTTTCCCTTGGAGGTAAATCAAAAGTGGATCCAAGGTAGAGGGGTGAAGGCTTCAGATTTTTTTTTTAGAAAGGGGGGGGGGTGATTGAATTCAAAGGGGGGCCGGGGGGCGGACAGGGGGTAGTTTTCTACTAACTTCTCTCCTTCTCTCCCCTGTCCCGCTCCCTTCTCACCTCCTAACCTCTCCCTCACTCCCTTCTGCCTCCCTCCCTTCTGCCTCCCTCCAGCTGCCTCCTTCCTCCCCCTCCCATTCATCCAAGTGCCTTTTATGGGGGTGGGGAGCAGACATGGGGTACCCGCTCTCTCCGCCCCCTTATCTCCCCTCCCACACCCTTCCTTCTTCCCCCTCCCTCCCTCTCCCCCTCTCTCCTTCCTCCCACCCCTCCCCTCCCTTTCACCCTCTTTTAAAGTAAAGGAATGAGCAAGAATTTTGTCTTCAGATACATATATTACATTGGAAAATCATTTACATTATTTATAAGGGAAAATCCTGTAATACTAATGTTATACTGTACTTAATTTGTAAGTTTTAACCCCCTTTTCCAGATCATCCCATAAAACGATATATTGCTGATAACACTATACATGTAGACGGCGCCGAAAAGGAAGTTTTCTCTCTCTTCTACATTTTGAATGCTAATTTTTCCGGTGAAAGTAAAAGGGAAGAGGGATGGGTGGGTGCAAGGGGGGATACATATTCCTGATACGACAACTGACATTTCATCATCCAATGAAATTTAAAAAATAAACATTTAAAAGTTTAATTGAATTCATTGAATAATCAAGATACTTGTTAATCTTAAAATATATAAATACTTCAGAAAACAGTAAAATTCTTTTTCCTTTTTTTAATTTTAATGGTTTGTGCCCACAGTTTTCTTGCCCGAGTTCTCTTTTCCTTGCCGGTTTTCGTCAAGGTCCAAGGAATTAAAATGTATATCACTTGATCTTTTCTTATCTGTCATTTATGTTTCAAAATTAAGCATTGCGATTTCATGTTTTAACTGATTGTTTTGTGATATTGAGAATTGTTTCCCCGCATTTACGAGTTATGTGCATGCTGTCGATTTAGAAATTGTCTATAATATCCCCTCTCCTGTAGATGATTCTGGATTTAAAGAAAAAAACTAATGTAAGGCTGATAAAGACGGTAAAAATTATGTTGGAAAAAATAACAAGAACACAAATTGTATGACATTTTATTCTTATTAACTTAGTAAAAAAAATATTCAATGATGTATGGTGAAAATTGGGTATTAATTCATTGAAATTATATTTCATCTGCGTCCTCACAATGGCTTTGCCATAATTCATATTAAAATTCTGATAATTTCATAAAGCAGTTATTGACTTAAAGCCCCGGTCACACTGCACTCCACGTCCAAATCACGTTCAAAAATCTGCTGGACGTGGACGTACGTGGTATTTTTTGACATGGTTATGTTTTGTACGGGGTATGACCGCCGGCGTCTGTTCCACTGTTTAAACACTACCATAGCACGGCTTACCACGTCCAAACACGTCTAAGGCTAAGACGTTCTTGATAAGGCGCTGTACACACGCTATCACCCGTGATACCAACGCGG
This sequence comes from Pinctada fucata, assembly GCA_028142955.1. Lineage (NCBI taxonomy): Eukaryota > Metazoa > Mollusca > Bivalvia > Pterioida > Pteriidae > Pinctada > Pinctada fucata. The sequence continues at coordinate 24,867,532 of AP027104.1, forward strand.
TACAGCCGTCGAATGACCGTGCTTTGGCCGTGACAGATCGCTTAAGCTTTCGCGTCTTATCGCGTCTTCCCCAAGTTTTAATCACTGCCGGAACACGGATTATCGCGTGTATTTTGCGTGTGTTGCACGTCTTTACCACGTACACCGTCCATGGTTGTCCGCGGAATCAAATTTTGAGCAGTTCAAAACTTCTTTCCGCGTCCAACGCCGTTCAGATTTTTTTACCGCGTCCTACCACGTCTACAAATCGACTGTAGCGCGTCTTAAAAGCGGACAACAACGTCTGCTTCACGGGAGACTTTTTTGGACGTGTTTTGGCCGTGATCAAGCCGTAAAGCGCAGTGTGACCGGGCCTTAAGGGGAGTAAGAAATTACGTACACTTGTCTCCAGAAGATGCACAGGGGTATGCGCACTTTGTGCAGGTTTGGTGAAATTCTGTACAGAGGTTTCAGAGGAGAAGTCAGACTTGTGTCAGTCAGTCAGGGCCTGTGGTGGCCATTCTGCATTTCTGTTTGGGAAGAAAAACAGTATTTTGGTAGAGAACATTCTGCACTTTCTTCCTGTAATGTTTGATGAACCTCCATGGAGCCCCATCAAAGACGTTGAAAGTGTAATAATAAGAAATGCACGACGAATGTTGTCGACAATGACGTCGGACGGATGTACGACGGACGGCTCGCTATGGCAATAACTATCGTGGGCTTTGCTTATTTGAGCTAGAAATATAGTATTTGTGTATATAAGTGCAAGAATATTTGATACATTTTGCGATTCTGAATAATAATAATCATTTCTTCAAAAAAGTTTCTTAATATTACGTGGTAAAAAAGGTTTTGGAAAAATGCCAATTCAAGAAAATTTACTACTTTTCCACTCCAGATTAAAGTTCTAAATGAATTTACCCCACTTAGATTTTTTCATGTTTCGAAAATATAATATATTAACTATTCAAAGATGTTAATCAATGGTTTCTTCTATCGGTGCTGAATTTACAAAATGATCTTGAAAATAACCAAAATTGACCTTTTTCGTTATTTTGTCATTTCTTGAAAATTGCCAATATTCAGTGAAGGGTATAGCTCATGTTCCTTTTTCTGAGATTATGTTCCATATCTTTTTTGACAGATTAAAGTACCTTTTTTTAAATGAAACATGTCTTAATTTAGTCAGTGGCATCAAAGATAAGAATCTGAGGGCTGAAAATGTATAATTTTATACTATTTCCATTCGAAAATGGCGGGAAAAATGCTCAATTTAAGATATCCCTGTTTCCATGGAAACACATGTAAGCTATATAACAATTATCATTTTCAATCATACTCTGGTATGGTCCCCTTCAATATATCACACTTTGACCCATTTCTGAAGTTTGCTATTTTGGACCTCTATGGCAATTATTTTGGTCGACTCAGAGAATTCATATTAAGACACAGAAAGGACAAAATAAAGAAGCTTTCCTGATGGGCTTTTTAAATTTTGTTGTGATTTTATAGTCTATTGAGTGTGAAGGTTTTTGAGGTTAAAACGAATATAACGTTGGGTCTCCTTGCTGTTGAAGAGGTTGCAGGTTGAGTAATTTTTAGTTTCATTCCTGACGTTTCATGGTGTCCAGCACTTGACTTGAAATTATTTGTAAATTCTGATAAATTATTCTAAAATTAAGGGGACATCTCCCTGATGGCAATGCTCTTTCCTTAGCTACTTTGAAATAAAGTTTATAAGTAGCTTGCTAGGGATCCGTCGATGCTCAAATTTGTGCTCTATTGAGAGTGCTGTTGAGATCATCGTCAAGATCTTCTTTAACTCATTTGTGTCACACTTATGCACTTTGCCGTATGGAGCTTGTAAATAATATTCCCCGCGAGGGGTTTGACAGTAAATGTTTTGACTATTTTCCCTGACATGATCGTCATAGCACTTTCCATAAAGACAACCTCCGACAGTGCATGCATTTTAGATATTGTTTTCATTTTCGTTCGTGAACATTGACGGCGGGCGCGGCTAGCCAAACTGGGGATGCTTATTCCTCCCGGGCACCTGGTCCCCCTCTAGCTTGATACGGGTTATCGATGCTCAATTTTGTACTCTTTTGTGAGTGCTGTTGAGATTATCGTCAGGATCTTCTTTGACTCATTTATAATTTGCCTCTATATAAATACATGTCAAAGGAGTATGTATGGTTTATACAGTAAAGTGGCCCTCTAAAATCGACTACTCCAAAAGTAAAATTTGTTGATATCTTTAGAGAGTTAAATATCTATATTTTGAAAAATCAAGATATAAAAACTACTAATCGTTTTCTAGACAATGTAAATTTGGCATAAATATTAAAAAACCGTGGATTTGTCAAATTGTCACAAAAATAACATAAGTCTTCATTATTGTTATTGTGATAACATCGAGCGGAATCGTAAACAACTTTTTCCTTTGCATGCAATATAAAAGTTATATAGAAGCCCAGTCGATACCAACTAATAGGAATGTCTAATACTAGTAGGAATATTTTGAAATTCAATAGCATCATTTAAGAACATATAAATTTGCAGGATTGACCAAACATGTAGTTATTATGTCTAAAAATGTACAGTAAGATGTAGGAGGATGGTTTGTTGACAACGAGCTCCAAACTGACGGGGTTTTTCAGACAATTGGCAATATATACAATTTTGAAGCCAACATTCTACGAAATTAACTATATCCACTTCGATATCCATCTGTGTTTCTTGGGCCCCTGCTTCATGCTATCTAATTGTATGACAAATATGGATAATGACCATATCCCTGTATACAGCACAAAATCGATAATTCAGAAAATCAGTAACCGAAGGCATACAAAATCAGGATAAAACAGGAACCGAAGCATACAAACAAAAACCTCTACCATATGAAAAGAAGCGAACTCCCGATATGGGAGTGAGACCAGGTGCCAAGGAAGAGTAAGCATCTCCTGCTGTATGTTCATCTTACAGACTTTTTTCACCGTGACGCACTTCGAATATTGAAGAATCATAAAAACTCATTAGCGGAACCAACTACATGTTTTATGTCTTCAAATTCATTAGCATCATTTAAATTGACAGCATGGACCAGACATGCACGTTTCTGGTATTTAACCCTTGTAAGTGATCTTCAATCTAAACGATGAAATATTGCCAAAATCTGAGATAATTATGTCCTAAATATTGATTTGTATACTCAATGAAATTAGTAAATCGGACTTCCTGTACTACTGGCAACCTACTTATAAAACTTTCTATCATAATAAAAGTGCGAAGTTCGTCACGGTTAAAAATGTCTAATTTACACCAAAATTTTACGTTCTTCGAGACCTCTGGGTAATCGGAAGAGTGAGAGGGTTGTGTACACGTAATCGATGATAACCACACCGTCCTAAGTTGGCACCGGTTGCCCATTGGTCTCGTTGGTTTATGTTTGGTCTTTTGTGTTTCATGTTTCTATAGTGTGAGTTGGTCTCGTTGGTTTATGTGTGGCCTTTTGTGTTTCATGGTTCTATGGTGCTAGTTGGTGTTCCTTGTCCCTTTTTCCTAATAATTTCTGTGGGTGTGTCTGATCTTTGTTTTTGCATATTAAGGAGTTTTGGGATTTTGCTGTGGTTGCTGCAACAGAGTGTTGTTTGTGATCCCCTCCTTTCTTAAAGAATTACCACAAAATTCAGCTTTATATTCCTGAAAATGTTCCTGCTTGCTTCGCTCGCCAAAGTTCTCAAACTGTCTCGCCGTACTTTTCGATCAAAATAGATTTCTATTGTGATATCATCAAATTCTTTACATCCCAAATTTTCGTTGTTAATCTAAATAAATGAATTGCAAATCAATAAACAAAATTCAAAAATGTTCCACTTACGTTGCACACATGTTGTTCCGTTGAAATCGTAGCCACTAAAGCAAGCACAGAAGTAACCCTTTTCCAGATCAATTGCACGAACACATTGTCCATTACCACCACAGTCTATATTGTTGCATGGATTGTTTCCAACTTCAGTGAATAATATAGCGAATAATAAGAGTAAGTTTGCACTTGGCTTATCTTTGATAAAAGACTTGCCGTTTTAATTTGAAAGGAAAAGGAGGTTTCCTTGCAGTACCTGCAGCAAAACACCTACACACGTAAAATGCGAAGAAACATAGAGAAATTGAAATACACAAGAGTTAAACGTCTTCAAATTCAATAGCATCATTTAAGTACAGATAAATTTGCAGCATGGACCAGGCATGCACGTTTTTGGCACTTGACCCTCGTCAGTGATCCTCAATCTAAACAATGCTATATGGCCAAAGACTGTGAAAATAATTATGACCCAAAATTTACCGAAAGACGAAGCAGGATGGGTGATGTATGATGCTTAAGGACCCACGTTTTAGAAATTTCAAGAAATTTTGATAACAGAAATTTTCGAATAAGTTGAAGAGACGATCAACCGAAGTTGATCGAACTTGACTACATGTGCCCTGGGACTCCTGTTCCGCCAGCAATGACACTCAGCAAGTGGTACAAACATTAAACCTCCTCAAATTCAATAGCACCATTAAAAAACAAATAAATTTTCAGCATGGACTAGACATGCACGTTTCGGATAAGTTTTCAGCATGGACTAGACATGCACGTTTCGGGTACTAAACCCTCGTCAATGATCCTCAATCGAAACAATTAAATATTACCAAAGAGTATGAAAATTATTATGTCCCAATTTACCGAAAGACGTACAGTGGCAAGATGGGTGGGATATAATGCTACAGGACCAAGTCTTTTTTTCGAATGCGTTGAAGAGACGAACTGACGAATTGGAGTAGATTTGAGGTAGAAGTAAGACGGATATGTTCCCATATAGAACATCTCCGAAAACCATATATTGTAAAAAAGAAAATTCATTTGTTCCGTTTTAACATCCATGTAAGGGCTATTTTCACATTTTCATATTTTTGGAGAATGCCATATGGTAACTTTACAACATTTTTGTAAGATTTGAAGACACTCTATACAGGAAAGTTATTGGGTTTCCTATGGGTACTGATTGTGCGCCTGCGGTTGCAGATTTGTTTGTATACACATACGAAAAATAATTCATGCAAAATCTAATAAAACTCAAGAAATTTGACAAGAGCTAACATTGAACAAAGCAAGCACAGATGATATAGCTACACCATTTTTGGATATTGATATCAAAATCAATAAAGGAGACATTCAGACGAAGATATACAACAAAAGAGAAGACTGGTTTCAACATAGTTAACTTTCCTTGGCTTGATGGCGATGTTCCATGGCATTTACATTTCATGTTTCGGAATGTCATGATAAAAATGAACAAAGAACTAAAAAAAAAACTTATCAGTCGAGGATTTATATATCATAAACTCGTAAAATCTTTTTACAATAACTATTATGAACCAGCATCAGAGTATAAAAGAAAGGACTATGTATCATTGGAAATTTCATTGCCTTCATTTGCGATGACATAATAAACAAAATCAGAAAATTCCAAAGCAGATCAAACTTCAACAACAAATGTAAGAAAATAGTCGGCCGCCTGATTGACCGCGGGTATGATCCTAAAATGAATAGAAAAAAAACCACACACACTGGGCATTGTACTGGACCAATCTACAGTTTTGTACCAGTGCTAAACGTCTTCAAATTCAATAGCATCATTTAGATAATTTTTTCAGCATGAACCAGACATGTACGTTTTGGGTACTTAATCCTCGTCATTGATCCTCAACCCTCGTCAGTGATCCTCATGACAATCTTTACAATGTAATATTGCCAAAGAGTGTGAAAATTATTATGTACAAAAAATTACCGAAAGACGAAACAGGATGGGTGGGATATGATGCAACAGGACCCATGTTTTAGAAATTTCATGAAAAATTGATAACAGAAATTTTCGAATGCGTTGAAGAGACAGACGATCAACCGCAGTTGATCGATCTTGGCTACATGTGTCTTTCCCAACGTTGCACAGCGACCAACGGAGACGACGTGACTCAATGACGGGCCTTGTTCAAATCTCGTCAGGGAAGACTGGGTCCTGATTCTCTGAAAGTTGTTCATACTTCTCGGGTTTTTTTTTTATCTTGAGCTCGCTTCAGCTATCAGATCACATACTGTTATAAGCTTGCCAAGGAATTTTTCAGATCCATTTACATATAATCTGTGTAACAAGAGGCCGCTGCGTTTAACTATCTCGTTTGTGATGTCACTTTACAGTGAGAAGTTATATTTTATACCACAATTGTGCGTCTATGAAGAACTCTGCGTATCCGGAATAGTGGGAGAGTTGATCCAGATAACCACAACATTTGCTAATAGCAGATGGCCGTCCAAAGTCGAAGCCGTGTGCACATTGGTCTCCTTCCTTTCATGTGTTGTCATTAATAGTCGATGTCTCTATCGCCTGTTATGATTGTCCTGTATGATGTTCTAGTTAATATTATTGACTGTGTCTTTTTGCGGTTTGTAGTTTTGTCTGTTGTCATTTATGTGCCACTTTCTTGTGGGTTGTGGGTGAGTTCAGGGTATTTATGCTGGACATTCCTCCCTTTTCTTTACATGTACATACTTTTTTGGTATATTACATTGTTTAGATTTAGGATCACTGATGAGGGTTATGTATCCGAAACGTGCTTGTCTGGTCCACGTTGCCAATTAATCTGTTCTTAAATGATGCTATTTAATTTGAAGACGTTTACACATGTACATAGTTACATGTAAGACTGCAATGTGTGAAACTTATAGAATTTACATTAATCCATTTGTCATGATAAGTGAATGAAATGTTTAACGTCTTCAAATTTATCAGCATCTTTTTAGAGCAGATAAATTTACAGCATGGTTTTGGCCGTATAACATTGTTTAGAATGAGGATCACTGACGAGGGTTTAGTATCCGAAACGTGCATGTCTGGTCCATGCTGTAAATTTATCAGGTTTAAAATGATGCTATTGAATTTAAAGACGTTTAACATTTGAACTACTTGGTGAGTGTCACTGCTGGTGGACCAAGAGTCCCCGAGGGCACATGTAGCCAAGCCAAGTTCGATCAACTTCGGTTGATCGTGTGTCTCTTCAACGCATTTGAAATTTTCTGTTACAAAATTTCTTGAAATGTGTAAAACGTGGGTCCTGTAGCATCATATCCCACCAATTCTGCTACGTCTTTTGGTACATTTTTGGACATAATTATTTTCATACTTTTTGGCCGTATTACATTGTTTAGAATGAGGATCACTGACGAGGGTTTAGTACAGGAAACGTGCATGTCTGGTCCATGCTGTAAATTTATCAGGTTTTAAATGATGCTATTGAATTTAAAGACGTTAAACATATGGACTAGACATGCACGTAATGTTAAACACATCACCCGAAATCAAATCCCTATTGCGAGCGACGACGTCACTGAATATTACCCAGACGCCTGGGAAGAATAAGAAAATCCTGCTAAGATACATATCCGGCATATTCTGCCAGAATACAATACATGTATATTGTACATGTACAGTATATCCTCTACTTTCTTAAAACATGTATGAAGAGAATTAATTTATTAATTTAATGATAATATGACAAAATGACGTTTTTCTGTGACTAAGAAACGACATACCTTCATTACGTACACAGACATCTCCACTCGGAGTTCGTAAACATACGTAGCCTGCGTCACAGATATTCTTATCACATTCCCTTATACATTCTTTTGGGCCTTGGAATAATAATAATCAAAATAAGTATTATTTAAAATTTAAAAGTTAATTAAATTGTAAATTATCTATCCTTTCATTTAAACCTAACTCGTACATGAAAATTCAAATTAAGATCGTTTCCAATTAATTTCGATCCAATGCAAAAAAAACCACAATGTCAATTACATCCTAATTTTCATACGAGTACAAATGTAAAAACGCAATTAATCTGAATGAAAGAACGATACTCACATTCATCCAATGCAGCATTTATTGCGGCCGCGCCAGTTGCACCGCCTATGATACCAGCAATGTACAACTCAACTGAAATTTACATAATCTGAAGGTCAGAGTTGCCTCTTTTAATTGACTTCAGGAAGCTGGATATATCTTCATTCAGACAACGATTTTTGGGTTGCTATGGCAAAATATGTATTTTTCATTGATATCAAGGTCTATAGTTGCAATTATTTTCTACCTATACGTTTATTTATAGGAGAACAATATCCAAGATATATGCTTTGTCTGAGGCTATGTCTATATAGAAAGTGCTTTGGCGACCATGTCAGGGAAAAAGATTCAAAACACTAACTTCAAACCACTCGCGGGGAACTTTTTTACGAGCTCCACACGGGAAAGGGCATAAGTGTGACACAAATCGGGTTAAAGACGATCCTGACGATAATCTAAACAACAGTTACAATAGAGCGCCGAATTAAGCATCGAGGAACCCCTAGCAAGCTTGACTGTTGACACTGTAAACACTGAGAATTTTTTTTCTTGAAGCTCATTGATTCGTGTAATATGCGATATTCTCCACATTAACAGTACCAACTCACATTGATTACAAGAATAATCAAGAAAACAGAAGTATCCGACTTCATTACTGTCAGATGTAATGTAAGTGAGTTAAAGAAGATCCTGACGATAATCTCAACAGCACTCACAATAGAGCACGAAATTAAACATCGACGGACCCCTAGCAAGCTAGAGGTGGGACCAGGTGCCAGGGAGGAGTAAGCATCCCCTGTTGGCTAGCCGCACCCGCCGTCGATGTTTATGAATGATGGAAATGAAAATATATAAAATTCATGCACTGTCTGACGTAATGTCTATATAGAAAGTGCTATGGCGACAATGTCAGGGAAGTATATTCAAAACACTTACTGTCAAACCCCTCGCGGGGAACTTTTTTACGAGCTCCACACGGCAAAGGGCATAAGTGTGACACAAATGAGTTAAAGACGATCCTGACGATAATCTCAACAGCACTCACAATAGAGCACGAAATTAAACATCGACGGACCCCTAGCAAGCTAGAGGTGGGACCAGGTGCCAGGGAGGAGTAAGCATCCCCTGTTGGCTAGCCGCACCCGCCGTCGATGTTTATGAATGATGGAAATGAAAATATATAAAATTCATGCACTGTCTGACGTAATGTCTATATAGAAAGTGCTATGGCGACAATATCAGGGAAGTATATTCAAAACACTTACTGTCTAACCCCTCGCGGGGAACTTTTTTACGAGCTCCACACGGCAAATGGCATAAGTGTGACACAAATGAGTTAAAGAAGATCCTGACGATAATCTCAACAGCACTCACAATAGAGCACGAAATTAAGGTATAATTAAGGAAAGGTATAGAGTTGGAACACTTTCGTATTATGTATGACTGTATTTATCGAAAAACAAAATAAATTTTGTATAGAAATATATATATATATATAATATTCACCGACAGGTGTTGCATGCAATCAGTAGACGCTGACTCTCCCAGGGCACCTGGTCTCACTTCAGACTTTTACATGTATTCATTTCGAGGTTCATAACCTTTCCAATTGGATTTCTAATGATTCCGCCTTGCCTTCTCGACTTCGAGACTGAATAACTGATAGGTACTTCTTTAATGTTGATCTACTTAATCAATTTACTTGGATAATTCCATGTGGATGTCACTGGAACGATCTGCCAAACTGTTAACATAGTCAAAATGAACAGCATTCCCTTTGAAGACAACACCATCCTTATTTATGTTGATATGTCTCAATCTGGTTTCAAATTCTGCAATTTAAGGGACGAGAGAAAAGTTTCTTACTATTGGAAGTAAAGTTTAAATGAAACACAAATTTTAGCATGTAAATTAATTATGAAAGTCTAGACATTCAGTGCAACTTTCTCTTACCAAGAATCATGTATAACCACGTTATATCGAAGTCTTGCGTTTGAAACACCTCGCCTTTGTGGGCAGTGTGTTTTTCTATTTGACGAAAGAATGACGTCAGAAATAAAGATGTCATAAAGCATGGTATAACGACATATCATTGACTAAGATCAAAGGTCAGCAATGTAAAGTTAATTTGAAATGAAAGCAAGACAAATGAACATGGGATAATGAAGCATTTTTTTTTTCTGTTTACAAAATGTTCTCAGATCTCTAACTTGTGTCCTGTAGCATTATATCCCAGCCATCTTGCTAAGTCTTTCGGTATATTTAGGATATAATTTTCACTGATTTTGGCTATATTTCATTGTTTAGATTGAGGATCACTCACTAGGGTTAAGTACCTGAAACGTGCATGTCTGATCCATACTGAAAATTTATCTGTTTTTAAATGATGATATTGAATTTGAAGACGTTTACAATTTAATCAAATGGGTATGAAAATGCTTACCATGTTGATATCAATGTCAAAAGTACGCATAGAGTAATTAATTGGTCGAAATTAAGCTGCCCATTATATATTTGATCAGTGAGTCTAATAGAACACTTTTGATTAAAATTCACTTTGAAATTTGTCAAGGTCACATGACCAATGTCAAGATCATTTGGACTACGATTCACAAAGTTTGACAAAATTCTGTGATTTTTTTTGTTTCATAACAGTAAGAGACAGTATTTGAAAAATCATGTGATTTTGAGTAAAACATCCACAAATATAGTGATATTGAGATAAACTGCAAAACACTGAAAATCGATTAATTTGAACTTAAGCTATAATTTCATACATATAAATTAAGAGCCATTCTCTATTACCACCAAAATTCTGGTGCCACGGCATATATAGTTTAAATTTTCATGATTTTCTGCATATTGGGTAAATATTTATGCCTTGTCTGCAAAAATAGAGGTGTTTGGTCAATGTGAGTTCCGGTTGCCATGACAGCGAGGTAAGTCGTTGTGTGCTACTTTAAATACAAAGGATTTCTTTTATTTTTGTAAAAAACTCTCTCTTTTTGATTGTTTTTATTTTCTTTGTTTTAGAAATGTTATAATTCAAAATTTATCTATGCGACTGAATGAACCCTACAGGAAATTTAAGAGCCATTCTCTGTAAAAACCAAAGAATTTTATAGGGGTGTTCAAATGACCACCTCAGATTTTCGTGATTTTGATAAATTTTGGTCAACAAAAGACCTGTATTCAAAATTGATATCATTTTCATTCATACATGTAACGGTTGCCATGGTAACGCACTGACTTGTTTGGCCCAATTTCAGGTGGTAAAAAATGAGACAAAATGAGGTAGGTTTGTAACCCCACTGTTTTTAAATTAACTTATCAGCATTAGATTTGCAAACATTTGACAGAATAACACAGGAACTTTATAATGAAGAAGAAAAATTAAAAGAAAATTATTTCCAAATATGTAAATTTTCAAGACAAATATGCGTAATTTTGAAAAATTCACAAACTCGTAAATTAGCACTTTTCATGAGGTATCTACAAAATGATGCAGGCACTCGTGCCTGATATGATACTGTTTTCAGATAATTCAATCTCTCCTCATAACAATATAAAAAAAATAAACTTATTTTGAAAATTGTTACCATGGCAACATCTTCATTTTACTCGATTTCTGTTTTACGAGCAGCATTTCAAATTCAAAAAAGATAAAAATACCAAAATAGTATGAAAATCGAAGTTAGAGATCTCATGATATTCTTACGTCAATTGAGGCTGTATATTGTAATCGGTTGCCATGGTAACCATGTCAAAAAGTTACAATATTCACTATTTTCAGCATTTTCAAGTCATTTGTCTTTGTTCCTGTGCCTTATAATAAACGGAACTTAACAATTTATTGTTTTCGAATAACAGGTATATCTTATTTTGAAGAAATCATTAAATTGTAGAGGAAATATATGAAAAAAATCACATATTTCTCCATAGCAACGCAGCATATTCAGATGTACCGAATAGCAAAACGTTCATGAGTATGCTTTAATTTTCAGTTTCTATAATATTATCTTGAATTATTCTATACTAAAATCATATTAAAACACATACCTAAACGTAAAATTTTAAATAAGCTCACTCGTAGTGTCTGATATTGTGAAAATGGCTGGTTACAATGACAACAAAATTAACTCATATTAATATATCAATTTCAAAATGTTGTCTGTATTTTACCAATTTTGCTTCTCTCTTAATGGGTACATGATAAGATTTTTTTTCAAATTGATGGTGGATGCTACAAACTCTATCAAAATACATGAAACAAGTTTCAAAATGATAGTAGTTGCTATAGTAATTTGGCCATACGATCTGAAAAAAAGCATTTTCCGCTATTTTTGAAGCATTTGCCTTGAAAAAAAGAAACATGCTTGCACAATTTTTTTTACATATATGACAAAGCAAAGTCTTAACTTTATTCTAGATTAAAACATTTTCAGATTACTTGACCTTTGATGCCCGTGTCTAAGGACTCAAAGTGGCCTTATGTACATTTTTACACATATGTTTCCATAGCAACGGACTATTTTCTAAATATTTGTGTTGAATTTTCTTCCATGTTAAGAAATGTCTAATTGAATACATTTATTAATTATCATCACTTTCAATTAAAGTTCAATGATCTAGTAAAAAACGGACACTAAATTAAGTCTAAAATTACTTTTATATCTGCTATTTGAGTTTATGTTGCCATAGCAACGATAACAAACTTTGTTCCAATGTGAATGCTGATGTTATATTTGCATAAAAAAAACTCAAAAATAAAAGTTATTTATCATTGAATTTTGAAAAAAAATGCCAAGAGCAATTTTTTGATAAGATACTTTTGTTGTTGCTATGGGAACATATAGATTATGCATTAAACCCAACATTATTTATCTAACTTGAAAGAGCAATGATAGGGGACTAATAGTGTTTGTTTTAGATTATGCTGCATAATTGATGTATGTGACTTCAGAAACGGCCAGATATGCATTTTCTCAATGTGTAAAGTCTGTTTCCATGGCAACCTGGTGTGATATTCGGAAAAAACAATTTTTTTACTTTTTGGGTCAGACCCAACCTTATGTATATTTTTATCAAACTCTTAGGCATGCCGTACCATGCCCCCCTAATAAAAGTGCAAATACTTAGTACAGAGGATAGCAATTAACACTTCCTGTCATCTCAAATGCATGGTTGAATGATAAATACATGAGCTACTGTCAAACTATCAAATCAACAAAAAAATTCAAACCTCCTGGTCATAACTCCTGATACCTAACGGTTCTGCTCAGTAAATTTTTGAGATGGATATGCACTATTCATTGAAAAGAAACAAAAGTCAAGGCAAAAGATAGATATTTCATAACACCATTTTTATGTCCCCGTAATCGAAGATTCGGGGGCATATAGTTTTTGGTCTGTCCGTCCGTCTGTCTGTCTATTTGTCTGCAAAAACTTTAACTTGGCCATAACTTTTGAATGGTAAGTGAATGGTAAGTGATAGGTCTTTCATATTTCACATATGACTTTCTTGTGGCAAGACCTTTCCTTGGACACCAAATTTGACCTTGTGACCTCGACCTCAAAATGTGAACTACTTTTCAGCTGTTTTAACGACAAATATGCCAACTGGGGCATTCGTGTTTCACAAACACATGTTTTTTTTCAGTTCCGTGTGTTCAAACTTGCCAAAGGGCCAACTCTAAATATGTTCATCCATGTTATACCAGAAGCGCAGCATTAACCTTGATTCTTGATTTCATAACAAGGAAATTTAAGTCATTTTTGGGGGGGGGGGTGAATACAACAATTTATTCCATCAACACACAAACTTGTGAAATATGGCATTGAGTTCTGTGAGACTTGAAACCTAAAACGTTCTTTCTTTCAAACACTGAACCCTGATAAAAGCTATGGTTTTTTCCTCGTTTTGCATACATTTTTTTCTAAAAGCAATTTTCTGGACACATCCTCCCTTTCGGAATAAAATAAATCTGAATCTGCTAATATCAAATGGTCTTTTCAATGTTTCCAACAGAGAGGTTGTGATCCTTACAGTGTAAAACAATGATTGAAACGGGACATTAAAAAATTAATTGCATATCTTTTCATGAATAAAAGACACCTTGTATCATCAGTATCGTTGTACAATTGAAACCAATGAACAATTTACCACATTGCAGTTAATGTAAGCGAGATATCTGAACTACTTTCTGATAAATATTTATAGGATGGTTCCTATAATTTTGTACTACAAGATCCAGTGGACAGAAAAGAGGGATACAGTTATAGTTACCCTTTTGGTGTATTCAAAAGAAAAACCTCCCCTGCCAAAAATTGTTGTTTCTCAGTTTTTACGTATAACTGTACTGAAGTCCATAGGTTTGACCCCCTCCCAACCTGATGCCTCTGATCCCCTCCCCTTGAATGTTTTTGATTGCTCATGTACCAGAATTTGGAAATAAAATAGAATTGCGGAAAACCTGTACATCACACTACCAAAAGAACAATGGCAACTAATAAACCAGTTATATCATAACATTTCCTTAGATAACAGGAGAATCATCATTGATAAAATTGTACAAAGATACGATCCCTTTTTCAATTTAAAACTAGAACTGCCCTTACAGTGATGAATTATACCACCGCGGGATGTTTGTCTCTAAACGGATCCCCTATCCCTTATAGTTTAAAAGTAGGTCAAGGTCACTAGGTCAAATGTTTTGGTATCAAAATGTAGTACTTATTATGGTTAATGTGTTTTATGAAATATGAAAGCCCTATCACTTATACTTGAAGAGTAACTTAGCTTTAAGAACTTCTTAACCGGACAGACAGACGGACAGGGTATTTTTTTTAAAAAAACCCAAAGTTTGTTTGCGGTGAGTATAATTACAAATTTTTATTTTTTACATGTACGAGAGCTGATTGATATGATGTGAGCCTTGGTTTTCTGACCAGTCAAGATAAGGATTTGTTACACACCGGTGGCAAAAGTGTAAAGATACTGAAGGGGATTATGTAGAAAAATAATGCAAAATGTCTAATAAAATTTAAATCCATCAATACGAGGTTCACAACATATCAATCAGCCCTCCCCTTCTCATGGATCTTTTACAACTACAAAAACTTCATACCATTTGATTCAATGCTCAAAAGGTAAGAGAGATATTAAGATAGAAACAAACTCATAATGGAAATTTTGTAGCGTGCAAATCATGACTATGACGTGTTGCTATTGAGAAATATTCATTTTTTCCATTCTTTTCTGTCTACCGTTAATTTAAAAATTTAGAAAAATTAAGTACCTGGAAAATATCTTATACATTATATTAAAAGGTAAAGAGACTCCAAAAGATGATAGATTATAAAAACACAAAATTTGGCAATGAAATTTCACAAAACAGTAATCTTGAATGAGATGTATGCACATATCTATATAGCGTTTTCCATCGAGTATTTGCATTTTCAGAATTAAAAAACTTTGGAATCGTGGCAAATACACATTGAAAAACATGGTTGTCATGGCAACCGATCTCCAAATTAGATAACTTGATATTCTTAAATTAATGGAACTGATATAAAGATTAGCATGTTTGATCAAGTTTGTACAATAATACAATCTTGTATGTTCAGGTGTTTGTATGAAATAAGAATATATGATTAATTTTAAGAATTTATTTCCCAGTTTTTCGTGATTTTTCTTTAAAATTTACTATTTTCCCTTAAGTTTTATGACTCCTTTTTTCTACAATTTCTGTTAAAAGCTTCATGTCATTTATTTATCAAAAATTAATCAAATTAAACTTTGAAATATACACGATGAAAGATAGAAAAAGAACATTTTAACATAATAATGAAAATTTTACTGTCTATTGATGATAACAATGGTTCGTTGCTATGGAGATATCCTAGTATTTTTCATATATTTTCCTTTGACTTTAGCGATATTAGAAAAAAAATATCCTATATGAGTGAAACAAAGAAATTGTCTTTCTTATTTTCATAAAAGGCAAAGCAATAACAGGAAAAGACGGAAAATTGCTTTTAAAAGTGTCAATTTTGCCTTTTTAGACATGGTTACCATGGCAACCGATGATAAAATATAGACTAAATTTCAATAAAAATGTCAGAAAAATTGAAAGCTTCAATAATATACAAAAATTACATGTTTCTGTCTTCTGTGATCTGAGATACTTTATGTTATCCATCAATCATATAAAATGCAGATGTTGCCATGGTAACCATTTTTGAATAAGATTTATTTTCTTCAAACAAAAATAACATCTCTGGATTTTTTATATTTTCCTAATAGATAGTCAAACATTCATTCAACAATATTCAATCACTTCACTTAGCCTGTGTTATTTTGCTATGCATAGCCGAAAATGATGATTTTTTGTGTTTTTGTATAATGTCAAAATATTGAAACTTTGTCGTGAAATTTGAATGATTTTAAAAGTTTTTCGACCATACTTTAATGACACAACTTAAAGAGCAAGGTATCTAGTTTAATAATTTGGATGAAAAATTGAACAATTGAAAGGCTTTACCTGAGCAAATTGTACTTGAAAGTAGTTCATTTCATGCTCGTCAGAGCCCCCTTTTCTTTTCAAAATGGGATGGGGTGGTTACCATGGCAACGGATTGTCGTATACAAAAACAAATGTTATTTTTACTATCAGGGGGTCAAACTTGGCTCAGACACTCAAAATCATGAAAATCTGAGATGATCGTTTTTCGACCACTTTGGTCCTTACAGAGAATGGCTCTTAAAACCTCGCACTATTTGCAAAATAACTTAATTAGATTTCAAAACATCAAACAAGCTTAAGATGACGCCACTGAAATGAATTTCGGTTGTGTCTAAAATCACTTTGGATGAAGGCATGCTGATGAGTATTTCAAGTCGACCCTATTTTAGAAAGAAGCATATCTGATACAAATATGAGAGTGAAGCCTACTAGGAACGATAACTTACACGAAAAATACAAGATTTAGTGAAAATGGAACATATATTTCAAATTGACCTCGAACTTAAGTCTCAATGGCCTTGACAAATTCTGAAAGTGCACAGAAAAAAAAACCAATTTCATCTATTGTCCCTACCTAATTATCATTTATTATAAGTAATTTAAATGACCAGACAAAAATCAGTTTGAAAAAATGTAGTCTTCAGGCGGCAAATGATCAGTTGCAATGTCAACATTTTTCACAACACAACTTAGTAAAACAAAACAAGATCCCACATATTTTTTCAGTGATTCTATCAGATAAAATACATTTTGTTGACATCAGTGAGGGTATTATCATTGTCATTATTGAAATATATGTTCTATAGTACCAATTTTGTTTTACTAGACACGTGTTTCGGAAATTTTGATCCTCGTCAGATGTATTTCATGCCAAACAGTTTAAATAATGCAAAAGCGAATTTTCCTGGCGCCATCTATAATACAGAGCTTTAATTTCCTCTTGCCAAAATGAGCGGCTCCAAGTTTTCTGTAGGGTTTATTCAGAAGCGTATTTAAGTGAAAAGTACGACCAAAAATCGTTGGAGGGTAGGCGCAAGGAGCTTAATTCTATACAAGACCGGAAAAAAAATATGCCGAAATCCAGCTAAGGACAGAGCTATGCAATGAGGGAGATACTCCTTAGTTTAAGAAGTGTAGGTCTAATTTGATGACAGGAAATTTACAATATATTTCGATGCAGTGCGTTAACACTAAACAGGTAGACATTTCGTGTTAATTTTGCATAGAAATTGTATATTCCACAAAATTGGCCTTAGTTTTGACTCCAATTAATGCCAATTTTGATTTAGTACGATTCGTTTCATTGATGTAAATGTCAAAACAAATTATTCAATTGTCTGAAAAAAAGTTAAAGCTTTGTCAATGGTTGACGGCAATATAATATCCAAATATTCCTTTCCTTACCTTTGTTTTAGTGCTATAAATAGACAGAACTCGTTTCCATGGCAACATGAATTGTAATTTTACAAAAAAGGGTAATTTTGTATTTAATGCATTAAATTTACCAACTTACTGTAAGAAAAAATCATAAAACTCAATAACAAGCTATTTCCAAACTAGTTGGTCCTTAGAGAGAATTGATATTAAGATTCTAAATGTAGGAAGAATCCTAACCATCTATGCAATTTTACATCTGGATTTTATTGTTTAAGCAAACTTACGTTCTTTAAGATCACCTCGTAGAAAAATGAAGAATGAGATAAACCAAAGAATGTAAAATAACCTTGCAGGTGTTATCTTATAAGATTAATAAGTTATGCAGAAATCTGTCAGTAAGTGCAGTACCCTGTAGGCTCCTTGTAAATCAATAAACACGAAGAAGTGAATAGTTATTCAGGCATATGCATTATTATCATTATAAATAATCTATATATGTAGCTATTTAATGATTTTGCTATTCAGTACGCAGTATTCAAAATTACGTCAAATAATTTACCGCAAAATTATGTAAAGTCAACTGACGTCAGAGACTCCGTGTCGTCAAGTACTGTAGCAACACAGGCTTTTTATTATGTCACTGATATTCGGGAAATCCATAGGTAAAAAATTGCGAGATCGTTACGTATCTTACTCAATAACTTCGCCTAGTCGATATACTTTTGAGAAGACACCTAATCGAAAACAGTACTCTGTGTCACCCTTTGGGTTGTTATGATACTCTGTGTTACTAAGAAGCTTGAACAGAGATGTCCAGGTTCGATCCAAACGTTTGCATGTCGGACAGAGAGAAAAGATGAAAATAATAAGCCTTTTTTTACGTAACTGAGTGACTAGTATTTTGTAGACGGCAAGAATCGACTCTCTTTACGTCACAGTCAAAACTTGATTGTCCTTGACGTCATATTGTGGGTACAACCGCAGTTATGTGAAAAGGGCTAATGGAATATACATTGTATTCATTAAAGAGACAAAAAATCAGGCATGCTGTACAAAGAAAATATCCATATCCGTCCTGAACGATAAAAGTATTTCGAAAGGGAAGAAATCGTTCATTGTGTGTATCTTGTTTATGCTCTGCACTGTGTACTATAAATTATACTACACATGTGTCATACGATGCAAATGTATGTGGCTACATCATATTGCATCGTTGCTATAATTAAGAAAGGAGGGGGGTCACATACCCATTCTCATAACCATTGTCTGGTCTTAATACCCATTCTCTGTAAGGACCAAAATATTCTTGAAATAGCATGTCATGGTTTTTCTCTAAAAATGGTAAATGTTTAATTCTAATTCATTCTATTTGTTTGGCGCATTCTGATTGGTTCACAGGATTTCTACAAACATGTATAACGACGATATACATGCCACAGACCGACTCACTTGACATACTTTAAAATGTATTCCTACGTAAATTTGCACGTTACAAGCTTTAGCGCACTTTTTGCGAATGACGTCATGCTTCCCTTATTCTTCGCTCCTGTGACGTCATACTGTGACGTAAAACTACAAGGTATGAGCTTGTAAATGGCGTTCTCCACATGTAAACAACAGAGCAAGTAAGTTCATTATTGATTACACTTTGATTTTTCCCCATTGTAATGAATACGAAGCAGTTGTACGTATTTCATATTCTGCAGCGCAATAATTTCTGTTAGTCCTCCGTAGCAACGTCAGCTCTAAAGCGATACGGGAGACCCTCTGAGGGGTATAAAAAGTTAAAATATGTCACATGAATTAGAATAGGGATAAACGTACTGTGTTTTGTGGTTCCGACAGGTATATGTTGGATATACTGTTGGGAACATACGTTATACCGTCGGGGACAAGCCCCGACGGTATAACTGCGTTTCCAACAGTATATCCAACATAAACCTGTTGGAACCACAAAACACAGTACGTTTATCCCCTAAGTCAGAAGTTCGAATGACGTCACTGTAACGACATACCGTACTTGTGATCCCTCTCGGGTTTTATCATTGCGTAAAATGGCTAAGGAAAATAGTGATAACGGCAAGGTTATATTGCAAGTCTGTGTCACCTATGACATTGTTGCAAGTTGGATAATAACATCACTCTTGTCAGAACAAAATGTTTTATCTGATAATTATGATAACTGAAAAAAGTGGGACCTTGTTTTATTTCCTACATTTTGAGGTAAAAAATGGTTGCCATGCCAACTTGTCTTTAGACGCATGAAGACTTCATCTTTTCAAATTGATTTTAAGCATCGTTTAAATATTACTAATATTCGGGAAAAATGCGAGTTAGCTACGTATCTTCCATCGTACGGTCCATTTAATATTCTTAAGGGGGGGGGGGGGGCTTGGGTTTTTATAGAAAAAATAATTTTGCTCTGAATTTTGATGAAAAAAATAAATTTGCGTATGGTGTGTTAGAAAAAAATTATCTTGCTCTTACAAGTTATCTGAATTTGAAGGATTACCATAAAATTGCGCTTAAAATTTCCGATTTTTTTCCGGATCGCTAAGCTCGCCGCGGTTTTCATTTAAATATACCACAAAAAAAATTTGGCTCGCTTCGCTCGCCACGGTTTTCTATCAAAAACATTATTTTTTTTTAATGGCAATAATTTGTAGCCGTTTCACGCATAATGATAACCTAATAGAAATAACGCATGGGAGGGACGAACTATTAAAGATAACTTTGAGACCTTTGGATAATCGAACAAGCGAGAAGGTCGTGCACATCCAAAGCTATTTTTGAAATTTATTTCATTTAACTATGCTAGTGAATCGACCTACGCAAATTTTGGAGAATCGCATTCTCTGTAAAATAATGCAAAAATTAAAATTCAAAACTTAGATCAGAGGGCGCTGGTGAAATACAGTTAGCTGTGTAAGAAAATCACTTCGATATTTGCAGTTTTAAGTATCCTCACTGATGAGGATTTACTATCCGACACGTGTGTCTAGTGAAGTAAAATTGGTTTGAAATTATCTTAAGGAAAGTAGAGTTGGAGCACTTCCGTATCATTGCAATGATTTTAACTCCAATCGGCCCTAATTTTAGAAAGAAGTATATCTGACTCAAACATATGACAGTCAATTCTACTAGGAACGATGATAACTTACAAGAGAAATACAAGTTTTAGCGAAAATGGTAATTTTATTTCAAATTGACCTCGAACTTAGTCTCAATTGCTTTGACAAATTCTTGGAGTGCATAAATAAAAACCAATTTCCTCTATTGCCTTCACATAAATATCAGTTAGTATAAGACTGCTTTAAATGATGCTAAAAATTAATTTGAAAAATGTAGTCTTCAGGCGTCAAATGATCAGTTGCAATGCCAACCATCTTTACCACACAATTTATTAAAACAAAACAAGATAATGATCCCACATTTTTTCGGTGATTCTATTCATCAGATAAAATACATTTTGTTGATGTCAGTTATGGTGTTATCAGGCAGACTTTTCATGTAATTTCAGCATAAAAATGGTGAATATTTGAAAAAAGGGCATTCATACATGTATGGACTCTACTTTCCCCGGGCACCTGGTCTTACTTCGGAATGTGTTCATTCCGAGGTTCGTAACTGTTCCAATGTATATTCTAATGATTTTGACTTGCCTTCTCGACTTTGAGACTGAATAACTGATAGGTACAGTCATGTATTTCTTTTATGTTTATTTATGCCAATTTTTGACCAATTTTGATATACATGATATCTTATTGTTCCTTGCAAATTTATCCGTTCTTAATATAAACATCAAAGAAGTACCTAACCGTTATTCAGTCGTCGAGAAGGCAAAGCAAAATCGTGAGAATTCCCATCGAAACGTTGTGATGGGAATTCTGTAATCCTATTGAATTTGAAGACGTTTAACGTTCATTGAAGGAAATGTAATAAAAAAGAATCAATTTTCTAAAAATAGAAGTTTTCTAGAACAGAAGCTGTTAACACCCATAAGTTTTGTCAGTGGTTTACATGGCTACGTAGTATCCAAATATGCCTTATCTGACTATTTTTTTGGGCTATAGACAGACCTCGTTTTCTTGGCAACCGGAAAAGTTATAAACTGAAATTTTTGTATTAATGCATTAACACACTAACTTTAGAGAAAATCATAAAACTCGATTACATGCTATTCCCTATCTATTAGTTCCTTACAGAGATTTGACCTAGATATACTTCTAAAGTTGGATTCTATATTGTCAAAGCAAACTTACGTTCTTTGAGATCACCTCGTAGAAAAATCTAGACTGTGATAAACTAAAGAAATTTATGCAAAATAATCTAAGCTTGTAGGTGTTGTCTTAAAAGATTAATAAGTTATGCAGAACTGTCAGTAAGTGCAGTGCCCTGAAGGCCCCTTATAAATCAATGTATAAACATGAAGATACAGTCATATGCGTTATCATAATTATTTCTTAGCTATTTATTGATTTTGTTCATCAGTATCGTCAGAACTTCGTTAGAGAAAATAGACCATGATAATCTGTCTCCTCAAAGTTGAAGGTTGTTCGAACTCCTCGTGTTAATCGTTTGTCCGCTCCAGAAGGCAGACCAAGGACTGTCATTCGTATAGTATGCCCTTATGCTTTTGACGGTAGTCTAGGAACATCGCCGTCAAGCAAGGGAAAAATTAACTATGTTGAATCCAAAATAATCTATTTTGTCATACACACTTGGCCACATACATACATGGCCTCTTCATGGCTTGGTGATAATCTGATATGTTCATGCAACTCTGGGATTTACATGACAATAAAACCAAGCTTACAACTTAACAAGGATTGAACAAGTTTATTTTTAGCTCATCTGAGCGAAGCTCAGGTGAGCTATTGTCAAAGCGCGCCGTCCAGCATCGGTCGTAAACTATTAACATTTTCGACATCTCCTCTGCATCCGCTCTACAGAATTTCACGAAACCTTACAGGAAGCAAGTACTCAAGGCCCTCTACCAAGTTTGAGTTTTTCGTGCCGATCGGTAAAAAAATATGGCCGCCGAGAGCTCTGATTGGTTGAGTCATTTTCGACATCTTCTCTGCAACTGCTGCACAGAATTTTACGAAACCTTACATGAAGCAAGTACTCAAAGTCATCTACCAAGTTTGTGTTTTTCCTGTCGATCGGTCAACAAATATGGCTGCCGCGGGCTCCGATTGGCCAACGCATTTTCAACATCTTCTCTGCAACTACTTTACAGAATTTCAAGAAACCTTACTAGAAAAAAGTCCATCAGATCTTCTACCAAGTTTGTGTTTTCGTGCCGAACGGTCAACTAATATGTCCGACGAGATCTCTGATTGGTTGACGTATTTTCGACTTCTCTGCAACTGCTGCACAAGATTTCATTAAATCTTAAGAAGTACTTAAGGTCCTCTACAAAGTTTGTGTTTTTCGTGCTGATCGGTCAACAAGTATGGCTGCTTAGGGCTTTGATTGGCTGACACATATTCAAGTTCTCCTCTACAATCACTGCACAGAATTTCACGAAACCTTACAGGAACCAAGTGCTCGATGTTTTCTACGAAGTTTATGGTTTTCGTGCAACAAATATGGCCGTCAAGGGCTCTGAATGGATGGCGCATTTTCGACTTCTCCTCTGCACTGAATTTCGTGAAACCTTACAAGAGGGAAGTACTCATGATCGTCAACAAACTGAAAGTTTGTGTTTTTCGTGGCAATTGGCTTTCAAACATGGCCACTGAGGGCTCTGATTGACTGACGTATTTTCAACATCTCCAAAAACTGATGCTCATAATTTCATGAAACCTTAAAGGAAGCAAGTACTCAAGGGCCTCCACCAAATTGTCCACTATCATTCTTTTGTTTGCAACTCAGGTGAGCAATGTGGTCCCCTTGGGCCTCTTGTTTCTGTAACTAATATAGGATAAGATGATAAATTCCATTCATTTAAAATTCCAAAAATGAGATATTTAATATTTTTTTATGATTAACAATGTCTTTTAAATTGTTTTTACACATGTTAAACGTCTTCAAATTCAATATCATCATATAAGAACAGATGAATTTACAGTATATATCATATTTCAAAAAATGGTAATAGAAGATACACATACCTCGTAATTGGGCGGGAGGATACTTATTTCGTGCAGGAACACTCTGATTCAAACAAAAAGTATACCGAAGACGATATCATCCGGATGCATAATTTTTTGATTGACAACATTTTTGTTGTGTTTGGAGGAACTGTATTCCAACAGATAGTCGGCATCCACATGAGAACCAATTTCGCCCCATTGCTTGCAGACTTATTTTTATATTCATACGAAGCTGACTTCATCCAGACCTTGATCTCGACTGGGCGAAAGCACCTCGCATCTCAGTTCAATTTAACTTTCAGATACATAGATGACGTGTTGTCCATCAATAATCCGAACTATGCGGATCATCTACATGAAATCTATCCTCATGAACTAGAGATCAAGGAAACAACAGAGAGTGACAGATCCGCTTAGTACTTAGATATACTCCTATCTTTCGGCCATTTGAACACCTCACTGTGACAAGCGTGATGATTTCAGCTTCCACATAACTAAGAAGAGAGGTGATCTCCAACAAGACCCCGTTGCAGCATCAACAGTAAAACACCAAAACACCCGATGCAAAAACACAAAAGACGAGTACAGCACGAGACGGAAGAGATACACGACATGTAGACATCAAACACAAAAGACTACACATAAACCGACGAGACCAATGGGTAACCGGTGCCGACTTTGGACGGCTATCTGTCACGCAAGTAGCAAATGGTGTGGTCATCCTGGAGTACGTGCGCACAACCCTCTCACTTCTCCAATTACCCAAAAGTCTCGAAGAACGTACAATTGTGGTGTAAAACAACCTCCTCACTGTAAGATGACATCACACAAACAAGACCGCGAAACGCAGAGGCCCCATAGACACAGATGAATATGTAAATGGATATAAAAAGAGGGCATGCGTAATACAGTCCGTGCTCTGCCGGCTGTAGCGAGCTCATGTATGTAATCACCCGAGGAGTCCAACTGACATTCAGAGGGGACAGATGGTCGGGGCCCTGTCTTCTCTAAAGAGGTTTGGACAGGGCCCGTCATGGAGTCCCGTCGTCACAGTCAGTCAGAGTGCAAGTCTCAAGGATGCGCTTGTACAAGACTGTAGATTGGTCAAGTACCAAGCCTAGTGTCCGTCTGGTGACGTTAGGATCATACCCACGGTATAAAAGGCGTTTGATGATTCTGACGCATTTTCGATGATTATGCTGCCTACCTTTGATCCTTTTTATTTTGTTTATCATATCACCATAAAAGACAGGTTGTGTAATACCCATAGTAATGTACTCTGTTGCATGTATAGATCCGAATTTTAAAAGAAGTTGACTGTAATTTTTGTAAAATTTCCAGAAAGTCTTAACTGGTTTATGAAAGCGGAAACCTTGACCTAAAAGTTTTTGGTAATTTGTAAATTTCTAATGTGAAAATCCAAAATATCAGAACATGCTCTAGCGTACCGGATGAGCTGTGATATGTAAATGCCGTATGACGGTAAATTTGGAACATCACCGTCAAGCCAAGGGAAATTTACTATGTTAAATCCAAAATCATCCCTTTTGTCATATACACTTGTAAGAATCTTTCCGTTTACAATTTTGATATTTAGGTCCAAAAAGGGTGTTTCTGTATTTGAAAGGTTTGCCTTGTTAAGGATTAATTCTTGTGGATAAATGTCATTCTTATATAATTCAAAAGCAGGATTGTCAATGGTTAGAATATCATCCAGATACCTAGAAGTATTATTGAAACATTTCAGCTCATCAAATTTTCTTTGCTTTTGAAGATTTTGGATAAATTCTTTTTCATAAGTGTATAAAAATAAATCTGCAACAAGAGGCGCACAGTTAGCACCCATAGGAAATCCTACATTCTGCTTGTATAGATCCTCACCAAATCTAACATAAATATTGTCCAAGAGGAAGGACAAGGCATTACACAGGTCACTACATGTCCATGATTTGTATGATTTGTAGTCTGTCGAGGAAAAGAAACCCTTCGATTCAGATGTACAAATGTAAGTTTTTCGCTCTCGATCAAAACACCATTTAATGAGATTAGATAATCGATCATTAATTTTGTCATGAGGAGGTGTGGTGTACATATTAGAGAAGTCGTATGAAGAAATCGTATTGGCTTGGAAATTTCCAGATTTCATTTTTTCAATCACATCCCCTGAATTCTTAATAAACCAAAATAAATTTACATCGTTCCTGTTTAGAACCGTTTCACAATATCTAGTTATGTGTTCTTTAATAGCAGTAAGTGCTGACGTCAGATTTCTAGACAAAATTGTAGTGGAGCAGTTACTAGAATTAGCAATAAATCGAAATTTGTAAGGAGACTTGTGCAGTTTCGGTATGCAATATAGTGTTGGGAGATCCAATTTAGAAACAGAGATATTGAATGAAGACAGTTCACTGTTATGCTTGCCTAAAATGTTAGATGCACTTTCCTTGCTTTTGATATATGTATTAGTAGACGAAAGTTCCGAAATCAAAGTTGATATGTAGTAACGTTTTCAAATGATAATGGTGATGTTGGCTGCTTTATCGGCTGGTGCAAAGACATATTTTTCATGTAATTTACTTAGTTTGGATTTGAAATATCTTTATGATTTGGAACGTGGATTTTGAAAAAGATGAGGGTTTTTATGGAAGTTATTGATTTTGAGCATCGTTCAAATATTACAAATATTCGGGAAAGTTGCGAGTTAGTTACGTATCTTCAATCGCACGGTCCATTTAATATTCTGGGGGGGGGGGTTATAGAAAAAATAAGTTTGCTCTGAATTTTGATGAAAAAAAATAATTTTGCATATGGTGTGTTAGAAAAAAATTATCTTGCTCTTACAAGTAATCTGAATTTGAAGGATTACCATAAAATTGCGCTTAAAATTCCCGAATTTTTTTCCGGATCGCTTAGCTCGCCGCGGTTTTCATTTAAATATACCAAAAAAAATTTGACTCGCTTCGCTCGCCACGGTTTTCTATCAAAAACATTATTTTTCAATGGCAATAATTTGTAGCCGTTTCACGCATAATGATAACCTAATAGAAATAACGCATGGGAGGCACGAAACATTAAAGATAACTTTGAGACCTTTGGATAACCGAACAAGTGAGAAGGTCGTGCACATCCAGAGCTATTTTTGTCATTTATTTCATTTAAGTATGCTAGTGAATCGACCTACACAAATTTTGGAGAATCGCATTCTCTATAAAATAATGCAAAAATTAAAATTCAAAGCTAAGATCAGAGGGCGCTGGTGAAATACAGTTAGCTGTGTAAGAAATTCATTTCGATAATTGCAGTTTTAAGTATCCTCACTATCCAACACGTGTGTCTAGTGATGTAAAATTGGTTTGAAATTATCTTAAGGAAAGTAGAGTTGGAGCACTTCCGTATCATTGCAATGATTTTAACTCCAATCGGCCCTAATTTTAGAAAGAAGTATATCTGACTCAAACATATGACAGTCAATTCTACTAGGAACGATGATAACTTACAAGAGAAATACAAGTTTTAGCGAAAATGGTAATTTTATTTCAAATTGACCTCGAACTTAGTCTCAATGGCTTTGAAAATTTCTTAGTGCATAAATAAAAACCATTTTCCTCTATCGCCTTCACATAGATATCAATTAGTATAAGACTGCTTTAAATGATGCGAAAAATCAATTTGAGAAATGTAGTCTTCAGGCGTCAAATGATCAGTTGCAATGTCAACCATTTTACCACACAATTTATTAAAACAAAACAAGATGATGATTCCACGTTTTTCGGTGATTCTATTCATCAGATAACATACATTTTGTTGATGTCAGTTACGGTGTTATCAGGCACCCTTTTCATGTAATTTCAGTATAAAAATGGTGAATATTTGAAAAAAAATTTGCATTAATATACACTTCTACTTTCCCCGGGCACCTGGTCTCACTTCGGAATGTGTTCATTCCGAGGTTCGTAACTGTTCCAATGTATATTCTAATGATTTTGACTTGCCTTCTCGACTTTGAGACTGAATAACTATTAGGTACATGCACTTTGATGTTTATTCATGCCAATTTCGGACTAATTTTTATATACATAACAGTGGGCAAAATAATTATGAACTTGCACGCTAGTTCATTTTTGCGCCCGCTCGGGCCTGGACGTACAGCAAAACCAACAGTGTCATCGCGTAGAGGATACCTGAGTTAGTCAGAATCCACATCTCATTTACCTGTGGCGCACCTGGTACCTGAGATATTCACCTTAATTACAAAAAAATCCTGCGGGAAATATAAAAATCCTGCGGGAATTATCAAAATCCTGCGGGAATTATCAAAATCCTGCGGGAAATTGATGAATTCCTGCAGGATTTTTTTTTCCTGCGGGAGAAAAAAAATCCCGCAGGAATATTTTCTTAAATTTTTTTCAAGAAATTCCTGCGGGAGAAAAATTTTCCCGCAGGAATTTTTCTTTAAAAAATCTTGAAAATAGTGTTCCTGCGGGAAAAATAAAAATCCTGCGGGAAAAATAAAAATCCTGCGGGAAAAATTTTGTTCTTTAGAAATTCCTGCAGGATTTTTTTTCCCGCAGGAATTTTCTGTATATTAAAAATTCCTGCAGGATTTTTATGTTCTGATAAAAATCCTGCAGGAAATTGTATTTCTAAAAATTTCCTGCAGAATTTTTTTCAAATCTACAAAACCACTTCTTTATTCTTACATATGTATGAAAAATGTACTGATCGCTGAGCGATGTAAGTCCCCTGCTGGTGGCATATATTTATGTCCTGCAACTCTGCCTATGAATTTATCTTCAATTAAACATGAGTTTTAATTAAACTTACTGTCTGGGCAGTTCATTTCTGAGGTTTCATCTGCTTTATCGATTCGAAGAATAGGTCAAGCCTGACAAAAATAGAACTTGCTCTGTAACTATCCAAGACTAAGCCGAATATGAAATTATACCTGAATACCTATTTGTTGCAGAAAAAAGTCTGGAAAACTGACAAAAACTGCATTGTACAAGTCATCAAGGGGCATAACTCCTCGGAAAATAGGTCAAGCTTGACAAAAGTCGACGTTGCTCTGTAACTATCCAAGACTAAGCTGAGTATCAAATTTCCCCTGAATATCTCTCTTTGTTGCAGGAAAAAGTCAAGAAAACTGACAAAAACTGAATTTTCCAAGTCATCAAGGGGCATGACTCCTCAAAAATTAGGTCAAGCGTGACGAAAGTCAAACTTGCTCTGTAACTATCCAAGACCAAGATGTGTATCAAATTTCATCTGAATATCTCCATCCCTTGCAGAAAAAAGTATGGAAAACTGATAATCGGACAGTCGGACGGACGGACGGACAGACCGAGAGGAAACTAATTAAGAGTCCCCTTCGGTGTTGCCAGTAGGGGAAAAAAGCCCCGTAACATATATAAAACAACATCCTTTTTTTCTTGATTTATACAAATTTTAAAAACATTTCACCCCAAAAATAGATTTTTAAATAATTTTTAACTATTTCAGAATATTTTCACTGTATTGAAAAAATATAAGTCCCGTAACTCCGTAAAAGCAAATCAGATGAATCTGACAATTGAAAGGCGGCTTCCTCTCCACAGTCTGATCATAATGTACAAATATCATAAAATCCGTTGGCGCATATTTAGGTTATTGCGTTCCATAAATGGACGGACAGACAGACAGACAGACTTTGCCATTCCATAATACTTCTTGTCAAATGACAGGCTTAAAAAAAAGTGGTTCGTGTTTTAGTTTTTAGTTTAAACATATATTATTTCCATAAACATGAAATGGGAATTGGGCACAAGTTATACAAACATTATTTAAGCCCTTAGTTCGTGTATAGAAGCAATTTCACACATTGTATCTTAAGATTCTAAAATCCTTGAATAATGTTGGGTACAAGGGATCATTACTATAGTATTTGCTTTCTGATGTTGGTATGAAATTTTCCTATCTGATTGATATGTTCACTTAATAACGAAAAGTAAGACAAAATTATGGCAATTTCACAAGTACAATTAATATGATGTTGTTTGAAATCAACATCCGTGAAACCAGAAGTCTCTGACGAGACTGTAGCTCTCCTTTTTTTTCCCTAAAACATCAATTTCCTTTCTTTTTTTAAACCAAGACCATAGGAAGCAGGTGCTCTAACAAATTATAAGTAGCATGACAAAACAACATATCCATTAGACTGCAACTATCATAGCACTCATATATATTATAATATCCAAGAAAAAGTATTTCAAAAAAGAATGCCACACCCGTTTTCCAAGATCCTAGGGGCAAAGGGCTGCTAGCTCAAATGAAGTATCGATGACACATCAAGACTACAGATCCATAATATTGGATAAAGAGTTAACTCCCCATCATCATTAATAGCTTTCAACAATTAGAGAGCACAACTATATAGGAAAAAATTACCACACCCATTTTCAAAGACCCTGGGGGTATAGGGATAAAACAAAATATCAGGTGCACAACTACACCACAGACCCATCATATTGCAATAAGAATTTAGTCTCCATCATTTATAGTGTCAGAGGAGTTGCGGGCACAAGATTACATAGAGTTATACAGGAGAAAATTACCACACCCATTTCTATGACCCTGGGGGTCAGGGGCTCAAACAAAATATCAAGTGCACAACCAGACCACAGACCCATCATATTGCGAAAAGAATTAAGTCTTCATCATTTAAAGTGTCAGAGGAGTTGCGAGCACAAGATTACAAAGAGTTATATAGGAGAAAATGACCACACCCATTTATAAGACCCTGGGGGTCAGGGGCTCAAACAAAATATCAGATGAACAACTAAACCACAAACCCATCAAATTGTTTAAAGAATTAAGTCTCCATGATTTATAGTGTCAGAGGAGTTGAGAGCACAAGATTACATAGCGTTATATAGGAAAATATGACCACACCCATTTCTATGACCCTGGGGGTCAGGGGCTCAAACAAAATATCAGGTGATCAACTAGATCACAGACCCATCATATTGCAAAAAGAATTGAGTCTCCATCATTTATAGTGCCGAAGGAGTTGCGAGCACAAGATTACATAGAGTTATATAGGAGAAAATTACCACACCCATTTATAAGACCCTTGGGGTCAGGGGCTTAAACAAAATATCAGGTGCATCAATAGACCACAGACCCATCATATTGCAAAAAGAATTAAGTCTTCATCATTTAAAGTGTCAGAGGAGTTGCGAGCACAAGATTACATGAGTTATATAGGAGAAAATGACCACACCCATTTCTAAGACCCTGGGGGTCAGGGGCTCAAACAAAATATCAGGTGCACAACAAGACCACAGACCCATCATATTGCAATAAGAATAAAGTTTCCATCATTTATAGTGTCAGATGAGTTGCGAGCACATGATTATATAGAGTTATATAGGAGAAAATGACCACACCCATTTCTAAGACCCTGGGGGTCAGAGGCTCAAACAAAATATCAGGTGCACAACTACACCACAGACCCATCATATTGCAAAAAGAATTAAGTCTCCATCATTTATAGTGTCAGAGGAGTTGCGAGCACAAGATTATATAGAGTTATATAGGAGAAAATGACCACACCCATTTCTGAGACCCTGGGAGTCAAGGGCTCAAACAAAATATCAGGTGCACAACAAGACCACAGACCCATCATATTGCAAAAAGAATTATGTCTCTATCATTTATAGTGTCAGAAGAGTTGTCTGGACAAGATTACATAGAATTTAATGACCACGCCCATTTTCTAAGACCCTGGGGGTCAGGGACTGAAACAAAATGTCAGGTGCACAACTAGACCATGGACCAAGTAAAATGCAAAAAGAATTAACTTTCTATCTCAAACAGTTTAAGAGGAGTTGTCCGGACAAGAATTGTTTACGGACAGACAGACAGACGGACAGACGGCCGGACGAAGGGTGATCGCATAAGCTCGACTGGTCTGAGACCAGTAGAGCTAATAAAAATTATTTGCTAAAAATGTACCCAATAAATCCAAGAAGTATGACTAATAACTTATAAAGGGCTGATTCCAACATAATGATTGTGATGGAATTCTTTAACACAATATTCAGAGAGGAAGCTCCAGTCTTTGTCAGTTTGAAAATATCTGTGTTGCGAGTTAAAAGTTTAAGACTTGGTACATGTATTATGGTGAATGAAGGTAGGTACAAAAAATCCAATGTTTAAGCACTTAAGCACATAATACAGTATTGTGCATGGATTCCAAGTCAAAATCAAAGTATTTGAGTGAAAAGTGGGATCAACTGAGCAATTCAGGGAAACATGGTTACAAATTTGACATTTTTAAAGGAATTTAAAGACTCACAATACGTTTACGTCAGATACCTGCATAAATGGGAAGTAACTCTGTATTTCGAAAAAGAACGGATTTATGATTTAATCATGTTCATTCTTGCATATTTTGCGAATGTGATGAAAAATGCGACACCTAGATGAAAGTACAACTTCTTAAACTTTAAATATACAAGTGGAACAAATGTCAACCTATAATACTACATGTTTTCTACACTTCTGACAGCACATGTCATCTTATGCAGGATTCAAGGAAATTCGAGCTGACAATGTTGCTCGTATTTTGTGTTTCGCAGCTTTTTCTTGGCTATCGTATTAGAAGTTAGTAAATACGAATACGATTGTCAGCAAATATCATCTCAGATCGCCTATAGTTCTACCAGTTTTAAAAGTTCTTCTTTCTTTTTTTCTTCTTGGCTCGCTTTGTCATCGAACAATTCGTTCCTCTTCTCCTTCTTATCATAAGTATTTTCCCCTGCTATTCGGAGAACCAAATGGGAATATAAGTATTTTCCCCTGCTATTCGGAGAACCAAATGGGAATACATGTATGAATTGATGTGGAATTCACTTTAGTCAGGGCGGATCCAAGGGGGGATGAAAGGATACAGGGGCGGATCCAGAACACCAATTGCTGAGGGAGCACATACAATTTTTGATGGGAATCACTTGCGAGGCCCGAAAGGCAGACTGGTTGGGGAGGGGATGGGAGGGGATGGTTCCCCCCATTTCCAATTTATTATTATTATTGGGGTACGGGGGCCTCCCCCCGAGAAAATTTGAAAAAAAATGAAGCTATTTGGTAATATCTGAAGCGTATTTTAACTGAATTTAGAAGGAATTCCGTCAGTGTTCAACAATGATTTGTATATTGAAAATTTTTCGACATTGTCTGGTGCTGTACTGTTTTTGCACGGCATGCAAGTCAACATGTTCAGGATTTCCTTAGGAAATTGGCGGATCAATAAGTTTTGAAAGGGCGTCGATGTGAAAACTATTTTTGCAAATTCAAGGCGAGGCCATGCAGACCCCCTAACCATCACTCTAGATCTGCGCTTGTTTGTTAATTTTTGTAAGGTAGAAAAACAAACAAATCATAGAGATCACGAGTGTCCCGTTCCCTACCCTGCAGCGTCAAGATAGAAAGGTTAATAGAAAAACATTCATTTGTCGACTCTTTGCAAAATTCTTGGAGGTAGCCAGTCCAATCTGGCCTAAACAATTTAATTATTCATTTAAAAAAGATTGCATGATCACAACCTCAATTCTAAAACGATCTTAATTTTTTTTTTCAATGCCGATTTTATAGAAGGTAATATTGAAGATTTGGCTAAGAAATATGTGTGTTTTATGCCTTGCATAGGACTGAACACCACTCTCCATTTATCCCTCAGATGAAGAAAATCAGACGTGCACATGAATCAATGAAGGTTATTTCGGAAACGTGTATGTCCATGTACAGCTAGACAATGGACATGGCAGCAATGCATCCATCCCGGCTTTGTTATCTATCACCGAGAAAATTTTTGAAAAATTATTCAAATCTGTGGTTTCTGGGGTGTTTATCGGGCATTTTCTGACTAATTTCATAGAAGTACTGTTAATTTGATGCTTCCAAAAGCATGTCATAAGTGTCCCTTCTTTGGGCACTGCCGGGGGGGGGGGCGTGCCCCTGTGCCGACTTTGTTATCTATCCCCGAGAATATTTTGGAAAATTTATTCAAATCTGTGGTTTCTGGGGTATTTATCGGGCATTTTCTGACTAATTTCATAGAAGTAATATTAATTTGATGCTTCCGAAAGCATGTTATAAGTATCCCTTCTTTGGGTACTGCCGGGGGGGGATCCTGTGCCCCCCCCCCCGACTGAATCCACCACTGGGGTAGTCTGGTCTACTCGAGGTTCTTATATAAATACCAACTTGATCAGTTAAAATCGACAAACTTCGCTACTTTACAAAGGGGACGCTGGATCGGCCACTTAAAGAAGAATTCAAAGAGAAAAGGCGAAAAAAAAAAAAAAAACCAATGAAAACGGCCGGGTTGATTAGGGCGTGTGTCACCTAGACAATTTAATATGGTATCAATAATCATATCTATATATCTAATTAATGGACTCCGGACACTACTAAATAAATAGTACTGCTTCGCTGTTAAACTTTTATATCATAAATATGGCTTCCTTCGCTACTGTACGGAATATAGCTTTATCAAATGTTTGTGAAAAGGATAGACATATACATTTTTTTAAATAACACAATGTACACATGGTAAAATCTTCCTGTTGGCGGTGATTTTTCGGTGCTCGACATCCCCTCCCCCTTCCCAGAAGAACACCCCCCCCACCAAAAAGTACAAAAAAAAAAAGAAAATCTCCAAAAACCCATCAATGCGTATTTCGAGGCGTTCTATTTTTTTTTTCGATCATGACTTTAGTTTTATTATTCACTTTTATAATACAAGTAATTATTCTTATATATGTACGCTGACAGTCGTATTTTTCACCAGAAACAAACGATACACGTAAACAGAAGACGTACAAGCACAGGTCACCGGGAAAAAAACAGGGGAGGTGGTCCAACTCATAATGGTTAGAAAATTGTTTCAAAAAATATATAAATAGAGAAAGTATTTATGTTAAATTCTTCTTGAATGACTCAACACATTGGGGGGGGGGGGGGGGGGTTCCAGGTAATTACATCCTCTTGGTATTTGCCATCCTTTCTAATTTTTATGTTTTACTGTATTATATTTTTCTTTCAAAGTCATATACTGGACCATCCCCCCTCTTTTTTTTTAAATGGCTGGAACCCCCTCTCTCGGAAAAATCTCTAGATCCAACCATGATATTGACATACATGTACATATATTTTCCCATGGTTTCCAACGACCTTAATAAACCAATCATTCTTGAAATATAATTGTTTTGAATAAGTGGTAGTTTCAGGGAGCTCGAAGGAAAACTCCCACAACCTCACAAGAAAATTTTATTTTCAGTCTTCGATAAATTTCACCTTTCGTTGTTTCTAGAATTTCTGAAGATAAGGGCATATACATGTATTCGACATTTCCAGAGAGAATCAGATAATATTGTTAAGTTGAAGAGGCAGATCCAAAAGCCCGAACCACGACTTCAAGGGAGGTGCCTTTTCTGTTGGATAAGCAAGACACGGAGAACTGAATGACAGCAGATAGAACTAGAATTTTGGAATGCAAACACATCATGATCACTTTTAGTAAAAGATAAAAAATGATATACCGATATTAATAAAAAAAGGAGATTTTATCAACAATGAAAACATGATTCAAGACAAAAATCTATCGACGGCGAGAGAAAGAGAGTAGAATATGTGTACTGTATATTGTCATCAAGGGGTTGACACTTGGTGGTTACGTAATATACACGTTCCTTGAATTTACCCGGAGGCGTACTTCATTGCGCAATATATACCTACCCCTGTGTATACATGTACTTAATGCCGCAGGGCGCAGGGGTGTCACCCATCGCTTTGGTCAGACCCGCCGATAACACGAGTGAGAGGAATGTTGTAGGACAGTGAAAGACATCTAGGGGGTGGGAGGGGGGTGATGTTTGATAATTAAACACATAGTCAGACGGGATTTTGGATAAAATGTTTGAATAATGAATAAAAAAAAATTATAGAGTCTATTTACGGGAAAGATCTTTATGTAAAAAAAATCATGAAGTCTACACGGGAAAGATCTATATATATATATATATATATAACAAAATACATGCTCTCTCTCTCTGTCTCTCTGTGTCTCTCTCTCATTCTCTCTCCTTTTTTGGGTATTCATTTTGCGGATGTACAAAAAAAAAATCGAACGGTCCATGTCGCCTTGAGGATAACAATTCACTGAAAGCTTTTGTATAGAATACATGTCATTGACGTTCTACTATCCCCCTCTTTTACCTTGAACAAATCGTGGTACTGTCATATATTTCAATATGTTCGTATGCTATGTATAAAGTTGCATCAAAATATGCTCATTCGTTTTGAAATAATTCAGCCAAAATGAAGCCCGATTGGCGCTATTTATAATTACATTTTCATGTCCGTTATTTTCAAGACTGTCCTGTTCTCATATTTACACAAAATAAAGCATGTGTCTTCTTTCAACTTTGATATAATGATATTTTAAATGTAAAAACTTCAAACTGCATTTTTAGAATTTGTATGGCTTTTTTTAGGAGGCCAGAGAGGGGTAATTCAGACTCCAAATAATCGTGTAAAATCAACCAGAAAAAAAGATAATTCTAGGCTAGTGTTGTAAATTTTTCCTTGTACGGTGTCAGTGACCATTAAACAACTCTATAAAGTGAAAAAGTACGCATATATCGATACAACGACTAAATTTTTCCTCTATAAAGTGAAAAAAGTACGCATATATCGATACAACGACTCGTGGTAAGACAAAAACGCACCCCCCCTTATTTTACAATTCCTGCTCTTTTCCTGTATGTTCGGTATAAGCTAAGAATGAAGCCTAAAACTATATATTAGACTTCGAATTTATAGTTTTTCACATTAAAATAAGATAAACATCAAATGCAAATTATGTTCTACATAAAAGTTTCGTTTTCATAACAATGAATACAAAAAAAAAAAAAAAAAAATTAAAAAAAAAATTTTTTTAATATTAATAATCGGGGGGGGGGGGGGGGGGGGGCATTTCGATATATGCTTAACTTCATCATCAATTTATACTTTTCTTGTCCTATATGGTTATAAACACAAAACTTTGTATAAATCTGATTTAAATTAAATGGAAATTAATGGGGCGAGGAGCGAGGAGGTGGGGGGGAGGGGGTTTCGGCGCCATTATAGAAAGTGTGTGTGTGTGTGGGGGGGGGGGGGGGTTGCTCGGCGCCTTAGATTGAATTAGCGAGTAATATGTACACGTCAAATAGATATGTCAAACCCATGGCCATCAAATCTTATTCTGTGCCAGTATCTGCATTCTTTCATGAAATAATAACAACACTACATCGTTTCCTTATACAATTTTATTATACAAAGTATATTTATTCGTGAACGCTAACTCTTGAATACTGAATTCGGCGTCAGGCTGAAATATCAATGAAATGTGCACGCAGAGCGTCTGTGTACGATTATTTCAAGTATATATTTCAGAGTGTATACTAAAATACCGTAACTTCACAATTTTTCACGATTCCTTATAGATAAAATCTGTCATCCTTGGAACCCCTTGACCTACATATTTCTAGGATCCAGATCCCAGTTATTTTTTCAAACACTTTCTTACCAAAAATAGGAGAAAAATTCTCAAATCGCACCAGCTCAAATACATTGACACTACTTTCAAATTATTAGAAATTTTATTTGAATCACAGAGAAAAAATGCCGAAAGATTAAAAATACGCAACTTTTAAAATAATTTTACAAAGTCGTGCACCTGGTTCCGGACCGGAATTATTCGAATTTCCTATTCTGAGGACCCATTTTCACACGTACTCTTCCACACATATACTATACATGTCTTACATACTTTAAGATATATTCAGAATTTTACTTCATCTATCAAGTAAACATTGATGGGGAGACAATTCAAGATAAACCTCATGTGCATTTCCCACCAATTATTAAAAAAATCAAGCTAAGAAATAATAGGAACTATCCTACAAGGGTGTGATCGTCTGGTCAATACCGCCCATCCACAGGGATTTATCGCGCTTCCCAGTTGCTTGATGTACTATGGGCTATACAACATACACGTAACCAATAGTACGTACATCAAACAATCGAGAAGCGCGATGAATCCCTGTGCGCCCATCTAATGTACGTTCACATGATGTGCACACCAAAAAACACACATGTATATAATAACAGAAAGAAAGAAAATCAATTTCATAGATGAGATCGTACAAAAAGAGTCCATTACACGTATTCTACGAGGAGTCTGAATTTTCGTAAAAAAATTTATAAAAAAAAGTATATGTAATTACTCGTCCCTGTACAGGAGAGAATCCAGAACCTCAACTGCCGAGGGCTCAAACTCTTTTCGAGGGATGCTTTGCGAGGCTTCGGTGGTTGGGGTGCCTCCCCCGTGAAAATTAATAAAATGAAAAAAAAAAAAAAAAAAAAAAAAAAAAAAAAAAAAAAAAAAAAAACATGAAGTAAATTATATTAGTGGCTTCTGGGGCATATTTGAAATGAATCTAGAAGTTATCATTTCTCTTCTACATGTCAATGTCAATGCAAGTTCTCTTAGGAAATTGACGGATTGATCAAGAATTTAATTTGACCAAGTGTTCAGCCAAATTGGCTGAACCCTTGAATATTCGGGGAGATCCAGCTTACGATTTTGAAAAAAAATAAATAAAAACCCCGGAAACTTCGCAATTTCCAAGAGCTGGATGATATGCTATTCAAAATTTTGTTTTGTCGCCGGGGTTCCCCCGCCGCTAAACTCCCTACCAGAGGACACCACGCTGGGGACCAACACTTAGTCGAATCAGGTCTATAGAGTCACGCGTCTAAAAAGTGATATATATATATATACCCTTTGTATAAGATTGAGTGGCGGATTCGGGGGGGGGTGCGGAGGAGGCGCCCACCCCCGGCACTGACTCAAAAGTTTCCAAAACAGGTATATTTTGGCCCATTTTCAGTCAAAATCGGCAAAATGTGCCCGTTGACCCCCGGTAAAGGGGGCGCTAGATCCGCCACTGAGATTTTCTTAAGATATTTTTTACGGGTTTGCCCAGCTTGGTCTTCATGAATTTTATACGGCATGTATCTATATACATTTGTGTACTTTGTGGCGGATTCTGCCCGAGGGGGGGGGGGGGGGGGCAGAGGCAGAATTAAGCTCAACTGAGGTGCCAGCAATTTGCTTTTTTTTTCACGGGAATTCCCCTCCCTCATCTACCGGTCTCTCGCATCCCCTTCGGACCTTCGTGTTTAGCATGTCATCCCAAACCCCCCAACAGAGCACAGGAACCTGTCGTTTTATTCGAGAAAATAAAATATTGTTCACTACCACACGACTCTGTTATTCTTATAGAAAATAGTATTTTCTATAAGAATAACAGAGTCGTGTGGTAGTGAACAATATCTTATTTTCTCGAATAAAACGACAGGTTCCTGTGAACAGAGTTACGGATTTAGGGGATGCGGAGAGGATGTCCGCCCCCCCGAGGGGGCGGCACTGATCCAAATATTTTCAAACAACCCTATATTTTGGTCAATTTTCATTATAAAAATCGGCAAAATTCCCCCCGGCGCTGGATCCGCCATTGCAACAGTTCAGTTTCTGGATCAGCACCCATATCTCGCTGTGAAAATACCCTGCAAACTACTCTTTAAGGCGAACATTTTTATAATGAACAAGAAAC
Source organism: Pinctada fucata (assembly GCA_028142955.1). NCBI lineage: Eukaryota > Metazoa > Mollusca > Bivalvia > Pterioida > Pteriidae > Pinctada > Pinctada fucata. Next base: position 24,907,164 of record AP027104.1, read on the forward strand.
AACTCAAAACAAGTGAATCTATATTTAGTCCAGGGAACCCCCGAGCATTCCCCATGTCCAAACTCACCAAAGACAGAAAAATCGAAGAAACGATGAAAACAGGGTAAATTGAGTACTCACAATCATATTTACAGGAGTTTTATAGAACTAATGATATGATTGGTGGGTGATGCCTTCGTTTCAGTATCAAGTGGGAAATGTTTGAGATGTAACTCGAATTGCCTCTGACTACCAAGTCATACATGCCTTGCGTTAAAAGCTTAACAAACATGTTTTATTTTATTCCATTTTCTTAATTCACTTTCAATCTAATTGTAAGCAACCAACTTCAGTACTTTGCATGTTTACCTAAGATAAAGCGATTATTGTATCTTGGAGGTGGGGGAGGGGCTATACTGTACATGTAAACTATTTTTCAAATTGGGAGAGGGGCTACATGTAAGTGCAAATACAATTATTTTTCAATTTTGAGTGATTGTTGAAGTCTTACGTATATGTTACATCACTTGTACATGTACATCAGGCAAAATTTGACAATAAATAGACCATTTTCATATTACCGCTAGACTTACATTTTAGACACCCCAAAACCCAATATCACACTATTTGACGTTATTACTGTGATGTTGAAACGTATCTATAATATTTTTGACATTATTTGAATTTATGACATCATAGATATGTTTCGACATCATAGTAAGAAATAACGTCAAACATTGTGATGTCGGGTCATGAAATGTAGAATTCAAGTCTACCACATTAATGTGAATATCGTCTATTTATTGTCAAATTTTGACCCCATGTACAAGTGATTTTACATGCATGGAAGACTTCAAAAATCACTAAAAATTGAAAAATTCTAAGATTTTTCTATTTTACTCAAAAATTTTCTATATATGTTCTATATTTTCACACACAATATACCTATATTCCTATATTTTGAGTAGGGGAAGTTGCTATGACCCATGATATAAATACCTGATTGATCTCAAAACATTCAAGAAATGATGATATGATCTTAATAAATTGTTGTCGCTGAACTTTTAATAAAATATTGGGCAAAGTACAGAAATTATGCTTTTATATCTGTATTTTAAATTCAGGATCGTGATATGAATCGTATCATGTGTAAATATCATAATACATATCATATCGTGGGCTAGGCATATTATTGCAGCCTAATCATGGTTGGAAATCGAATGGACTTACTTAAAGGTTCATTCATTCATTCAATCATTCATTTATTCATTCATTCATTCATTATTTGTAGTAGTATTTTTTTGTAAGTGTACTACAAGATTTTACTTCTTTATAAAAAAACCTGCAGGAGTTCTTTTTTCTCAAAAAAATTCCTGCAGGAATTTTTCTAAATAAATTTCCTGCAGGAATTTTTAACAAAGCATAATTTCCTGCGGGAAAAAATGTTCATATAATATTTCCCGCAGGAATATTTTAAGTTCAAATTTTTCCTGCAGGATTTTTTTTCTCCCGCAGGATTTTACTTCGAAAAAATTTTCCCGCAGGAATTTTATTTTTCCTGCAGGAATTTTATTTTTCCCGCAGGATTATTTCAAGCAATTTTTCCTGCGGGATTTTGAAAATTCCCGCAGGAATTCATCAATTTCCCGCAGGATTTTGATAATTCCCGCAGGATTTTTTTATTTCCCGCAGGATTTTTTTGTAATTAAGGTGAATATCTCAGGTACCAGGTGCGCTACAGGTAAATGAGATGTGGATTCTGACTAACTCAGGTATCCTCTACGCGATGACACTATTAGTTTTGCTGTACCTCCAGCCCCGGGCGGGCGCAAAAATGAACTAGCGCGCAAGTTCATAATTATTTTGCCCACTGTTACATGATAAAGTACGGTTCCTTGCAAATTTATCCGTTCTTAAGTGATGCCATCATATTTGAAGACGTTTAATGTTCATTGAAGAAAATGTTAAAAAAAAGAAGTAATTTTCTGAAAATAGAACTTTTTAAGAACAGAAGCTGACAACACCCATAAGTTTTGTCAGTGGTTTACATGACAGTGTAATATCCAAATATTCCTTATCTGACCATTTGTGTGCTATAGACAGACCCCGTTTTCTTTGCAACCGAAATAGTTATAAAACGGCAATTTTTGTATTCAATACATTAAACATACCAACTTAAGAGAAAATCATAAAACTCAATGACATGCTATTCCCTGTCTATTTGGTCCTTGCAGAGAAATGACCTTCTAAAACTGGATTCTATATTGTCTAAGCAACCTTACGTTCTTTGAGATCACCTCGCAGAAAAATCTAGACTGATAAACTAAAGAAATTCATTCAAAATAACCTAAGTTTGCAGGTGTTGTCTTATATGATTAATAAGTTATGCAGAACTGTCAGTAAGTGCAGTACCCTGTAGGCTCCTTATGAATCAATTTATAAACAGGAAGAAGTAATTCATTATGCAGTCATATGCGTAACTATAAATAATTTATTAGCTATTTATTGATTTTGTGAATCAGTATCGTCAGAACTTCGTTAGAGAAAATAGACCATGATAATCTGTCTCCTCAAAGTTGAAAGTTGTTCGGACTTATTGTGTTAATGTATTTATTCGCTTCCAGAACGCTGATCAATGACTGTCATTCGTATAGTATGCCCTTATGCTTTTGACGGTAGTCTAGGAACATCGCCGTCAAGCAAGGGAAAATTAACTATGTTGAATCCAAAATAATCTATTTTGTCATACACACTTGGCCACATACATACATGGCCTCTTCATGGCTTGGTGATAATCTGATATGTTCATGCAATTCTGGGATTTACATGACAATAAAACGAAGCTTACAACTTAACAAGGATTGAACAAGTTTATTTTTAGCTCGTCTGAGCGAAGCTCAAGTGAGCTATTGTCATAGCGCACCGTCCAGCGTCGGTCGTAAACTATTAACATTTTCGACATCTCCTCTGCATCCGCTCTACAGAATTTCACGAAACCTTACAGGAAGCAAGTACTCAAGGCCCTCTACCAAGTTTGAATTTTTCGTGCCGATCGGTAAAAAAATATGGCCGCCGAGAGCTCTGATTGGTTGAGTCATTTTCGACATCTCTGCAACTGCTGCACAGAATTTTACGAAACTTTACATGAAGCAAGTTCTCAAAGTCATCTACCAAGTTTGTGTTTTTCCCTTCGATCGGTCAACAAATATGGCTGCCGCGGGCTCCGATTGGCCGACGCATTTTCGACATCTTCTCTGCAACTGCTTTACAGAATTTCAAGAAACCTTACTAGGAGCAAGTCCACCATTTGTGTTTTCGTGCCGAACGGTCAACCAATATGTCCGACGAGATCTCTGATTGGTTGACGTATTTTCGACTTCTCTGCAACTGCTGCACAAGATTTCATTAAATCTTAAGAAGTACTTAAGGTCCTCTACAAAGTTTGTGTTTTTCGTGCTGATCGGTCAACAAGTATGGCTGCTTAGGGCTTTGATTGGCTGACGCATATTCAAGTTCTCCTCTGCAATCACTGCACAGAATTTCACGAAACCTTACAGGAAGCAAGTGCTCGATGTTATCTACGAAGTTTATGGTTTTCATGCAACAAATATGGCCGTCAAGGGCTCTGAATGGATGGCGCATTTTCGACTTCTCCTCTGCACTGAATTTCGTGAAACCTTACAAGAGGGAAGTACTCATGATCGTCAACAAACTGAAAGTTTGTGTTTTTCGTGGCAATTGGCTTTCAAATATGGTCACTGAGGGCTCTGATTGACTGACGTATTTTCAACATCTCCAAAAACTGATGCTCATAATTTCATGAAACCTTAAAGGAAGCAAGTACTCAAGGGCCTCAACCAAATTGTCCACTATCATTCTTTTGTTTGCAACTCAGGTGAGAAATGTGGTCCCCTTGGGCCTCTTGTTTCTGTAACTAATATAGGATAAGATGATAAATTCCATTCATTTAAAATTCCAAAAATGAGATATTTAATATTTTTTTATGATTAACCATGTCTTTTAAATTGTTATGACACATGTAAAACGTTTTCAAATTCAATAGCATCATATCAGAACAGATGAATTTACAGTATATATCATATGTCAAAAAAATGGTAATAGAAGATACACATACCTCGTAATTGGGCGGGAGGATACTTATTTCGTGCAGGAACACTCTGATTCAAACAAAAAGTATACCGAAGACGTGCATGATTTTTTGATTGACAACATTTTTGTTGTGTTTGGAGGAACTGTATTCCAACAGATAGTCGGCATCCCCGTGAGTACCAATTGCGCCCCATTGCTTGCAGACTTATTTTTATATTCATACGAAGCTGACTTCATCCAGACCTTGATCTCGACTGGGCGAAAGCACCTCGCGTCTCAGTTCAATTTAACCTTTAGATACATAGATGACGTGTTGTCCATCAATAATCCGAACTATGCGGATCATCTACATGAAATCTATCCTCATGAACTAGAGATCAAGGAAATAACAGAGAGTGACAGATCCGCTTAGTACTTAGATATCCTCCTATCTTTCGGCCATTTGAACACCTCACTGTGACAAGCGTGATGATTTCAGCTTCCACTTAACTAAGAGAGGATATCTCCAACAAGACCCCGTTGCAGCATCAACAGTAAAACACCCGATGCAAAAACACAAAAGACGAGTACAGCACGAGACACACGACATGTAAACATCAAACACAAAAGACTACACATAAACCGACGAGACCAGTGGGTAACCGGTGCCGACTTTGGACGGACATTTGTCACGCAAGAAGCAAATGGTGTGGTTATCCTGGATTACGTGCGGACAACCCCCTCACTTCTCCAATTACCCAGAGGTCTCGAAGAACGTATAATTGTGGTGTAAAACAACATCCTCACTGTAAGATGACATCACACAAACAAGACCGCGAAACGTAGAGACCCCAGAGGCACAGATGAATATGTAAATGGATATAAAAACGTAGAGACCCCAGAGACACAGATGAATATGTAAATGGATATAAAAAGAGGGCATGCGTAATACAGTCCGTGCTCTGCCGGCTGTAGCGAGCTCATGTATGTAATCACCCGAGGAGTCCGACTGACATTCAGAGAGGACATGAGTAGCAACATTCCGTCTTCTCCTGATTATGGTGTTTTTGTTTCTCAACTGATACGGTACGCCAGGGCATGTTCCAAATAAGAAAATTCATCATTAGAACCAGACGGCTTGCAAGTAAGCTACTTGTTCAGGGTTATGTTACACAACGGCTGAAATCATCATTGAGGAAGTTCTTCGGTCGTTATGGGCATGTAATAAAAACATATGAGATCCCCCTTTCCAGAATGATCAGTGACATTCTATATTGTAATTGAATGGCTGTCATCATCACCAAGAACTTACCTGATATGTACATCAAAATGTACATCGAGACAATCACCGAGTTTGACAGGTTTCCATTTAGCTGTTGCGGCGGGTGTTGCATGCAATCAGGAGACGCTGACTCTCCCCAGGCACCTAGTCTCATATCGGAATTTTGATCATTCTGAGGTTCGCAACCGTTCCTGTGGAAAATCTAATGATTTTGTCTTGCCTTCTCGACTATGAAACTGAATAAATGATAGGTACTTCTGTAATGTTTATCATAATTAATGTCTTTTAAATCATTGTGACAAATCTTGTGATCAGTACAATTTGTATCAACCACAGAATGTTCATTTTGTTAAATTTTCATAACATCTAAAATAAGTAAGGATTCCGAAGCAGATTTACCATCTACAAATCAGCGCAGAAATTCCCTTTACGCAAGGAATTAATATAAATAACAAAGAAGTACCTAACAGTTATTCAGTCTCAAAGTCGAGAAGGCAAGGTCAAATCGTGAGAATTCCCATCGGAACGGTTACGAACCCCGGAATAAACAACAATCCGAAGTGAAACCAGGTGTCCGGGGAGAGTCAGCGTCTCCCGACTGCATGCAACATCCGTCGCAACAGCTCCATGGAAACCTGTCAATGTTTAATGTCTTCAAATTCATTAGCATCATTTTAGAGCAAATAAATTTACAGCATGGACCAGACATGCACGTTTCGGCTAATAAACCCTCGTCAGTGATCCTCAATCTAAATAACGGAATATGACCAAAATCTGTGAAAATAATGTCCGAAATATAACGAAAGACGTAGCAAAATGGCTGGGATATGATGCTACAGGACCCAGGTTTTAGAAATTTTAGAGAATTTTGTAAGCAGAAATTTTCAAATGCGTTTGAAGATAAGACCAACCGAAATTGATCGAACTTGGCTACATGTGCCCTCGGGGACTCTTGATCCACCAGCAGTGACACTCACCAAGTGGTACAAATGTTTAACGTCTTCAAATTCATTAGCATCATTTTAGAGCAGATTAATTTACAGCATGGACCAGACATGCACGTTTCGGCTAATAAACCCTCGTCAGTGATCCTCAATCTAAATAATGTAATATGACCAAAATCTGTGAAAATTATGTCCTAAATATAACAAAAGACGTAGCAAAATGGCTGGGATATGATGCTACTGGACCCAGGTTTTAGAAATTTTAGAGAATTTTGTAAACAGAAATTTTCAAATGCGCTTGAAGATACGACCAACCGAAATTGATAGAACTTGGCTACATGTGCCCTCGGGGACTCTTGATTCGGTGATTGTCTCGATTAAGAAATATTCAAGATCATTGACCACTTTCAAGAAAGAATTCTAGGCGATCCTGAGGACAATCCCAATAACACTCACAATTGAGCATGAACGGACCCCTTGTAAGCTAGAGATCAGGTACCCGGGAGGAGTACGCATGTTCTGTTTGGCTAGCCGCACCCGCCGTCGATGTTCACGCACGAAAATGGTAAAAATTATCTACAAAACATGTACTGTCTGAAGTTATCTCTATATAGAGAGTGTTATGGCGACCATGTCAGGGGAAAACCAGAATCTTGAGTACTTGCTTCGTGTGTGGTTTAGTGACATTCGTTGCACGCGGTTTCAGATGAGGAGTCGAAAATGTGCCAGCCAATCAGAGACCTCGGCGGCCATATTTGTTATATGATCGGCACGAAAACAAAACGTGGAAGATGACCGAAAGTACTTGCTTCCTGTAAGGTTTCGCGGAGTTCTGTGCATCGGTTACAGAGAAGTCAAAAATGCGCGTGTCAATCAGAGCCCTCCACGAACGATCAGCATGAAAAACACGAACTAGGTACTTGCTTCCTATAAGGCAGCGATTAAGGATAAGTGAAAAATGCGTCAGCCAATCAGAGCCCTTGGCCGCCTAATTTGTTGACCGATCGGCACGAAAAACACAAACTTGGTAGATGACTCTGAGAACTTGCTTCTGTATGGTGGACTGTAAGTCTCCGAGGATATCGCTCACCAAGTTTTAGTGTTTACGCACTGCATTGAAATATATTCTAAATTTCCTGTCATCAAATTAGACCTAAATTTCTAAAACTAAGGGGTATCTCCCTCATTGCATAGTTCTGTCGTTACCTGGGTTTCGGCATATGTTTTTTCGGTCATGTTTAGAATTGAGCTCCTTGCGCCTACCCTCCAACGATTTCTGATCATATTTTTCACTTAAATACGCTTCTGAATTAGAGGAAATTAAAGCTCTGTATTGTAGATGGCGCCAGGAAAATTCACTTTGGCTTTATTTGAACTGTTTGACATGAAACACTACTGATGAGGATTAAAATGTCGAAACACGTGTCTAATACAACAAAATTGGTACTATAGAACATAAATTTCAAAATTGACAATTTCATGAAATTCTGTGCAACGGTCGACAATGACGGACGGTGCGCTTTGACAATAGCGATATGGCGTTATTCCGCACATATCCAAAGAAATTCGAAGTTTAAAAAACATCTACCTCTTCCGCGCTACTCACTTTGTAAACTGGATAAACGTGATGCTTTCTCGTCCCGGGCATCTGGTCCAACCTCTTGATGTTCAATTTGGTGCTCTTTTGTGAGTGCTGTTGAGATTTTCGTCAGGATCTTCTCAATTTCATTTAACATCTTGACCATGCAAAAAATCAAATGAAAAATATACAATTCAAAAGATCTCCAATAATAATAAATGTGTTGTTAAACACGAGTGCTCTGGTCGGCATCTTCGTCAGTAATACAGCTTCTCAGTCAGGTATATGTTTGTGACCGACTAACATCTTCACTGAGGAAGTTATACGGTCGATATGGGGAACTCGTTATACACTATATCTCCAGAATGGTGGATGATATTCTGTCATAGACCATTTGAACCAAAGATTGTACTCTATGTCTTCCGAAGTGGAATGTGACAGTTCTACCGAATAGAAGCTGCGGGTGTTGCATGCAAGCAGGGGATACTTGCTCTTCCTGGGAACCTGGTCTCACTCCCATGTCGGGAGTTCGCTTCTTTTCATGTGGTGGAAGTTTTTGTTTCTTTGCCTTGGTTTTTGTTTTGTCCTGATTTCGTATGCCTTCGGTTTCTGATTTAATTTCTGAATTGTCGATTTTGTGCTGTATACAGGGATACGGTCATTATCCATATTTGTCATTAGATGCAGATCATACTCAATAGTCATGGTCAAACTCCATGATTTAAAAAATGCTTTCCACGGAAAGGTCTTGTCACAAGGAATATATACATGTGAAATATTACAACCAGATCACTCACCATTTAAAAATTATGGCCAAGTTAAAGTTTTTGCGGACATAGTGAATCACAGACTAACGGACAAGTCAAAAAAATTATGCGATTACGGGGGCATAATAAATGTTGACGTCTGTCCATGCAGCTCACTTAGGATATCGGAAAATTAAAGTTTTGTGTCATTTAGGCATCGAACATATGATTGAATTATCTATTAGTACAATCATTCCATGCGTAAAAAAATTCAACACTTGTGATTATGAAATATTAATGATTCATTCTTTGTTTTTCTTGTAATTTTGTAATCGTAAATACAATTTTTAGATTTAAGACTGTGGAAAAATATTCAAAAGCTAAGGTAATTCCGAGGCTTGTCCTTTGTCGTAATATGACAAATATGGATAATAACCATATCCTTATACATGCAAAATCGATAGTTCAGAAAGCCATAAACCGAAGGTATACAAAATGAGGATAAACAGGAACCGAAGTAAACAAACAAAAACCTCCATCAGATGAAAAGAAGCGATCTCCTAATATGGGAGTGAGACCAGGTGCCCAGGAAGAGTCAGCATCTTCTGCTTAAATGCAACACCCGTTGCTTTAATTCAGACATTTTTTTAATAGATCTGGGAATAGATCTCGAACACTTGTAACTTACGGTGCACGTTATATGGCGTTACAACTCATACATCCTCACAATGACAGAAATAGCAGGGATTCTCTGTTTAATGGGGATTGTAAATATGTCCTTTGCCGTGTGGAGCTCGTGAAAAGTTCCCCGCGAGAGGTTTGGCAGTGTTTTAAACGTCTTTCCCTAACATGGTCGCCATAGCACTTTCTATATAGACATATCCTCGGACAGTTCCTTATTTAGATATCGTTTTCATTTTCATGCCTGGACATCGACGGCGGGAGCGGCTAGCCAAACAAGGAATGCTTTCTCCTCTCCGGAACCTGGTCCCACCTCTAGCTTGCTAGGGGTCCGTCGATGCTCAGTTTGGTGCTCTATTGTGCGTACTTTTGAGATTGTCGTCAGGATCTTCTTTATCTCATCTGTAACCTAGCAGGGGGTAATGAACGACATTTTACTGACATATTTAAATGCCAGACAATGTACTTACATTTGTAGCTGGTAGATTTCAAAACAGTCAAGAAATGATGATCGGATCTTGGTAAATTGTTGTTTTCGAACTAACTAAATATTTTATTAAAATATTGGGCGTATTAAAGAAATGCTTTAACTTTACACCTGCATTATAAATTCAGTACCATGATGCGAGTCGTATCGTGAGTAAGAACCCTTCGACATTATAAGTATCGCTACATATTGAATTGTTTGATAAGCGTATGGTTGCTGCTATACGAGTACTTATTTCAGCCCCTTTGTCATTAGTTTCTTTTCATTGTTGTGGTTGTTTATCATGATAACATGATTTGTTTTTGTTGTTTATCATGATTACATGATTTGTTAAGCCACTGGTATAGTTGTCAAGACTACATTTTAGGTCAATCAAAATTGTACGCACGTTGATTCTTTTTTTCAGACGATTAACCGACAGACTTATTATCAGGATTAAAACCCCGACAACTCCAAAATTACTATGGACTCAGGAAGGTATTTCTGTTGAGCAAGGTACTGTCTCTCTTCTTTTTTGCATTATCTGCATTATAAATTCAGTACCATTATGCGAGTCGTATCGTGAGTAAGAACCCTTCGACATTATAAGTATCGCTACATATTGTATTGTTTGCTAAGCGTATGGTTGCTGCTATACGAGTACTTATGTCAGCCCCATTATAATTAGTTTTTTTCTTTGTTGTTGTTGTTTATCATGATTACATGATTTGTTAAGCCGCTGGTATAGTTGTCTAGATTACATTTTAGATCAATCCAAATTTTACTCACGATAATTCTTTTTTTTTCAGAAGATTAACCGACAGACTTAATATCAGGATCAAGAGCAAAAACCCCGACAACTCCAAAATTAGTTTGGACTCAGGAAGGGATTTCTGTTGAGCAAGGCACCGTCTCTCTCTCTTCTTTGTTGCATGTTCATCAATACTGATAATTTACTCGGATTTTGTCATAAATATCCGACGAATTAATCAATAGCCGGAAATGCCGCTTTAAATGCTCCAAATACATTGATATCCACTGAAAGCAAGACCAAAGAACCGGAAATGTCTGCATCGAAAGAACAACAGCAAGGCATAACAAACAGAAACGGGAATTTTTAAACCATATATTTAAATAAGCATTTTCCTACTAAGGAGAAATACTTCAAATATTAAACGTCTTTAAATTCAATAGCATCATTTTAAACCTGATAAATTTACAGCATGGACCAGACATGCACGTTTCGGGTACTAAACCCTCGTCAAAATTAATCGACAGTAACTGTAGTTGATCTTATTATTTAGCTTCAACATTTCGCCCGTCTCAGAAGTAATTTCTATTCGAATATGTTGTGTGTGTAAGAGGGTTTCAATTCCGCCCCATAGATCGCTATAACGCGAGCCGATTACGTAACAAAAACGCAATTTCCCGGACGATCACGAGATAATTTTGATAATAAATTATTGTATATTCATTTACTACCTTATCATCGAATAAAATCTGCTTTCATATCGATTCAGTTCCCTGTACAAGTCCCGCATTTTCCTCTAGATCACGGGAACATCCGAATTCTTTCGTGACATATCATTCCATGTTTGGAAATCGTAGTAAATTCCATAGTAAATCTTGTTTGTTACGGCCCCATTTTTGGACAATCAAGTGTCCTGAATAGATTAGGTTGAGAGTTTTCTATGTTAAGTTTAGCGTCGCGCCATTAACGTTATCAATTTATACTCGATGTTAAGCATTGGCGACGTTGCCATAATTAACATGGAAAAGTCCCCGATCACTGTGAGCATAGTATTGGATACACAAACATATATTTAACAATTTTAGTGTGGTCAGTCTGAGATATATACCTCGGTATACATTTCAATCAAAGTAGACAAAACTTCAATTTGGGAGGGGATGGGTGGAAGGGGTCAATAAGTGTATGTGAGTCGGATACATATTAGTAACAAGATGAAATTAACTCTACTGTCCTGTTCACTTAATCCAGAGCACCCGGTTTTCTCTAAAATATCCGAGAGGAGTGAGCATCCCCTGTTTGGCTAGCCGCATCCGCCGCCGATGTTCACGCACGAAAATGGAAACAATATCTAAAATACATGCACTGTCTGAGTTTATGTCTAAATAAAAAGTGCTATGGCGATCATGTCAGGGGGAAATATTAAAAACGCAGGAAATTTTTTACCAGCTCCAGCCAGCAAAGGGCATTAGTTTTTAACGTCTTCAAATTTATTAGCATCATTTTAGAGCAGATAAATTTACAGAATGGACCAGACATGCACGTTCCGGCTAATAAACCCTCGTCAGTGATCCTCAATCTAAACAATGTAATATGACCAAAATCTGTGCAAATTATGTCCTAAATATACCGAAAGACGTAGCAAAATGGATGGGATATGATGCTACAGGACCCAGGTTTTAAATATTTGAGAAAAAATTGTAAACAGAAATTTTCAAAATGCTTTTGAAGAAATGACAAACCGAAATTGATCGAACTTGGCTACATGTGCCCTCGGGGACTCTTAGTCCACCAGCAGTGACACTCACCAAGTTGTACAAATATTTAAGGTATTCAAATTCATTAGCATCATTTTAGAGCAGATAAATTTACAGCATGAACCAGGCATGCACGTTTCGGTAATTTAACCCTCGTCAATGATCCTCAATCTAAACAATGTAATATGACCAAAATCTGTGAAATGTTAAACGTCTTTAAATTCAATAGCATCATTTAAAACCTGATAAATGTACAGCATGGACCAGACATGCACGTTTCGGGCACTAAACCCTCGTCGGTGATCCTCAGTCTAAAAAATGTAATATGGCCAAAAAGTATGAAAATTACTATGTCCTAAATATACCGAAAGACGTAGCAAAATGGATGGGATATGATGCTACAGGACCCAGGTTTTAGAAATTTGAGAAAAAATTGTAAACAGAAATTTTCAAAATGCTTTCGAAGAAACGACCAACCGAAATTGATCAAACTTGGCTACATGTGCCCTCGGAATGACACAAATGAGTTAAAGAAAGATAATTTCCACTTACGACTAAAGGAGGTCAATTCTCGGAAACAATAATTAAAAGGAAAATTCTTAAGACGACAGAATAAATCGACAAAACAAGGTGCTCTGGATTTAGTGAACACTGTTAGGTCAGAAAGGAGATGTTTACCGATTCGTAATAGAAGAGATAATGCAACAGTGAACACCATGTACATGTATTGATTGCATATATCTCAGCAAATGTTGCTTCCTTAATATTATTTTATTTCATACAAAACAAGCAAAGGGGACCCCCAGAATCCGCCTCGGGATATATTTTTGCATCCCTGGTCTTGCCGCAGGTCGTAAGTGAGGAGCAGTATGCGATGATGAAGTGATCATCAGTCGGTACATGTGACAGGATTAGCATCCATCATCTGAAACACGTGCTTAAAAAAATGAAATGATTATGAAGAGGGCTATAGGAGTACATTCCGCTATCCAGGATACCATGGGAAATGGGATTTCTCATTTATGCCGTTAGACGTATGAAAGTAAAAATAGATCAAATATCTAGGTCAACGTCACGAGGTCAAACGTTATGGTATTACAGGTCTTTTATAGGTGAAATACCAATGTTCTATCCCTAACCAATCAAAAGATATAACCAATCTAAATGTTTTGAAAGAGTAGGTCAAATATCCAGGTCAAGGCAAAGAAAAATATGATATGTGTAGATCGGTTTTGTCGCAAGAAATATACATATGAAATATCAAAGTCCTATCACTTGCCAATCAAAAGTTATGGGCTGTGACACCCTAAGTTGAACAGACAGACGGACGGACACTCATCCCAAAGTGTCACTATGCTTCGCAGGCGACAAAACCAGAGGGCGCAGGTGAAATGGATTTTGACTGCTTCTGAAAATTACTTTGGCATAAAGCATCAAGATGAGGATTTAATATCTAAAAAGGTTGAATGCAAGCAGGAGATGCTTACTCTTCCTTGGGACCTGGTCCAACTCCTAATTTGGAGTTCGCTTCTTTTCATGTGGTAGAATTATTTGTTTGTTTGCTTTTTTCCTAATTAATCCTGACTCTTAAAATTCCTAAAACGAGGGTCCTTGTGCCCACTCCTTGCCGACATTTTCCTTTACTTGTACGAAGCTGAATTCATTCAATCTTTGGTCTCTGATGGGAAAAGAAACTTCGCTTCTGACTTCAACTTCACTTACAGATACATAGACAATGTGTTGTCCATCAATAATCCAAAATTCAAGGATTACCTGAGCAGTATCTATCCTTCAGAGCTTGAAGTAAAAGAAACTACGAAGACAAATAATTCAGCATCCTACTTGGACATAATGTTGTCCTACGACACTGATTGTCACATGAACACCTCACTCTATGACAAACGTGACGACTTCAATTTCAGCATTACAAACTTTCCTTTTCTGAGTAGCAACATCCCTTCATCGCCAGCTTTTGGCGTGTTCATATCTCAGTTGATACGCTATGCCAGAGCAAGTACCAAATATACGGTTTTTGTTCTGAGAGCTAGGCGTCTTTTAGATAAGCTTCTCAGTCAGGGATATGTTTGTGACCGACTAACATCGTCAACGAGGAAGTTCTACGGTCGATATGGGGAACTCGTCATACACTTTGATGTCCCACTCTCCAGAATGGTGGATGATATTCTGTCATAGACCATTTGAACCATCCAACCAAGATTGTACTCTATGTCTTCCGAAATGGAAGTAACCGGATGTGACAGTTCTACCGAATTGAAGCGGCGGGTGTTGCATGCAAGCAGGAAATGCTTACTCTTTCTGGACACCTGGTCTCACTCCCATATCGGGAGTTCGCTTCTTTTCATATGGTGGAGGTTTTTGTTTGTTTGCTTTGGTTCCTGTTTTATCCTGATTTTGTATGCCTTCGGTTTCGGTTTCTGATTTTCTGAATTGTCGATTTAATGCTGTATACAGGGATATGGTCATTATCCATATATGTCATCCTGTAGCATCATATTAACCAATCCTGCTACGTCTTTTGATACATTTTTGGACATATTCTTCACACTTTTAGGGCACATAACACTGTGTAGATTGAAGATCACTGACGATGGTTAAGTACCCGAAAAATGCATATCTTGTCAATGCTGGAAATTTGAAGACGTTAACATATAGATCTACTAGGATGATTAATATTTTGCTTTAAATCCCCTGTTTCGTGTAAATTGTGAAACATTGAAGCAAGAAGTCCACGCAGCACGCTTGGTGCAAACATATTCCGGGCATCCGATCTTTTTCAGAACTTTCAGATGCACCACAGGCAATTACAAAATAATATTGTACTTAGTTATCCCTTTATGCTTTCCCTACTTATCCAAATTTTATGACCTGCCTCGACCAATCCAGTGCACATGTCAAAACACGTTAAGAGATGGTATTTGGTTGGTTAAAACGTCAATTCCATTGCTTTCACGAGTATTACCCCGATAAAGTATGTAAAGTAAAATCATCGGTGTCTGTTCCATGATAATGATGGACATCGCCGTTGAAGATGTCGATGTAGTTGCTATACGAAGTTTCTAAGACAGGATGACAGGAGCATATGAAGGTCAAGATGTCGGCAGCACGATTAAAAACTATATCACAAACATATTTCTAGGATGACGCGCAAGTAGATGGTATTTCGGTACCACTTTGAAATTCATGGAATTCATATTCAATGTGTTCTGAAACTTATGAACTTGATATCTAATGTTCATGTTTCAAATAAACAATAATTCATGATGTTTATTGTACATTTATGTATTATCACAGGAGCTCGATGCCAACGATCCACAAGAATGTCAGCCCCTTCTTTCCTTATATACATATTGAATGAAATGTAACAGCCTCCCTTGAACGTCGAATTTCTCGTAATCTATTTTGCAAATAAATCTGTGCTTGTAGTGTTCTTATTACATGTATGTTAAAACTACCCGAAAAGTTATAGAACTTTTAAATATATCAACGCAATACAGGCCATTTTCTTCTCTGCGACGTCAAAGTAGACGGGAAGTTTAGAAATCGATACAGAGGGGATTTCCCTATCTCGAATCGAATACCTTTTGTTATATATTCTTTTCTATGATAAGGTCCAATTCTTTGTTGAGGAATTGTAAAAAAAATCGATCTAAAAACATTTCTCACCAAACAATATGCCGTTGATTGACATGTCTCGTGTATTGACATTTTCTGTTCAAAATTAACCGCTTCCTAAATATACTTCACCAATCAGAGAAAAGCTTTCCTAGTTACATTGCGTATTTCCGGTCTACTTCTACATTGCACACGAAAAAGATGAGTCCATTCTGTCAATCGGTCACGTTTAATGACTTGTTTCGATGGTTTGCGATGGAATATTTCGAAGTTTTATACATTTTTGCAATGTTTAAAGTTAAGAAAGGATATAGCAAATAAGATTAATTTATTATGTGTAATCATAACGATCAAGTAAGCCACTATATTCCGAAAATGAATCGTGATTTTCCTGGAACTTTGACTAGAGAGAGATCGGAAGGGGCGGGTGTCACTGAGGGATGTTGGCATCGAGCTCTTGCGTGTATTATCTGATTAAAAGACTTGAATGTGCTCATTCCTCATCGATTCACACAGCTTTACAAATTATGTTTATATGAAAAGGGATGTTTAATGTTCTACCTACGTTTCGCTTTAAATCAGTAGTTTGTTAAGATATAGACCAAGTCTCCGACGAGATTGATGCGCTTCTGATTTTTTTATAATCTTATAAAGTGACAAATCCGCTTTTTGAGACGCTGTGAGTTGCCCATTGGTCTCGTTGGTTTATGTGTAGTCCTTTGTGTTTGATGTGCCTTGTCCCTTGCGCGTCTCTTTTTGTGCTTGTCTGCTTTGTGTATTTGCATTGGGTGTTTTGCTGTGGGTGCTACAACCTGGTGTTGTTGGAGATCCCCTCCTTTGTTTTAAGGGCTCAATGAAATATCATATGCTCAACAAAACCAAGAAAAGGGGGATGATCTCCAGAATGACCACCCTGAGCCCACCCACAAAACAAACCCACAAGCAAGTGATACATTAATGATATCAGACAACAACTACAAACCACAAAAAAAAATACACAACAAAAATCACTAGAACATCATACAAAACAATCGAGACAGACTTACAAAATCATCAAACATTAATGACAACACATAATATGAAGGAGACCAATGTGCACCCGGCGCCGACTTAGGACGGCCTTCTGCTATAAGCAAATTGTGTTGTTATCAAGATTACGTGCGCACAACAAATGTAAAGGTCTTCATATTGAATAGCATCATTTAAGAACAGGTAAATTGGCAACATGGACCGGACATGCACGTTTCGGGTACTTAACCCTCGTCAGTGATCCTCAAATCTAAACAATGTAATAAGCCAAAAAACGTGTGAAAGTTACTATGTCGAAAAAGCGTACCGAAAGACGTAGCAGAATGAGTGGGATATGATGCTACAGGACCCACGTTTTCGAAATTTCAAGAAATTTTGATAACAGAAATTTTAGAAGATTGATTAAAATGCAAAACGGATGTAATTCTAACCAGCAAAAAAAAATCGCACAAGAAAAGTTTAACGGACATTGATTGCACACCAGACAATAGCATATTAAATTGAAATGTTAAACGTCTTCAAATTCAGTAGCATAATTTATGAACAGATAAATTTGCAGCAAGGACCAGACATGCACGTTTCGGGAACTAAACCCTCGTCAGTGATCCTCAATTTAAACAATGTATATGACCAAAGAGTTAAACAATTATTATGTTAAAAATGTTTCGAAAGACGTTTGTAGAAACAAAAGCAAAAGGGAGAGAAATCCTGTAGAAAGCTTATACCCTGGTGTGAGGTTCAGTAATAAACGCTGATTGAGTTACCCTTCTTTTCAGACCAGCAAAGTTAATGTATCATATTTGATACGTGGGATGCTATTGAATCGACCATACTTAGCTTGTTTGGTCCAATAAATACCCTTTTTAAGATCGCAATGCCTACTAACGGACAATCCTAACGAAATCCCATTTTACCTGTCAATTTGAGTTTCGGACTTCGCATTATGTGGGGATGGCGTAGATTTAAAAAAAAATGACAGAGTGGCAATGAATGCATTCTCTACTTAAGTCCCCATCCTTCCATCTTTTTGTGTTTAGATCTTCCTATTATAATCGACCCAATAAGCCCGACAACATGAAAATATCCACTAGCAATGTTAATTTGTACAGGAGTTAAGGAGGTTTGTCCCCTTATAAAGTCTTCATCCAGCCTTTAATGTAAATTTTCAGTATTAGTTTATATTTATATAGAACACGAATGTTGATATTTTACTGTTGTAAATGGTAATTACATGTACGTGCTCGATCTTTCATTTCACTAGCAATTGAACCTTGCAAACACAGGTACATAGGATTTAGGTATCATAAACTTGTAAAATCTTTTTGGAAATTTTACAATAACTATTCTGAACTTCTTTCAATATTTGAGACAACTCCAGCATCAGAATATGTATCATTGGGAATTTCATTACCTTCATATTACGGTGACTTCGTAAAGAAAGTTTAACTCAGAAGGATCAAAGACGGATCAAAATTCAACCACAAATGTAAGAAAAAATTCGGTCGCCTGTTTTACCGCGGACATGATCCCAACGTCATAAAAAAATCAATGGACATGGTACTAGACCAATCTACAGTTTTTCACCAGTTTCTTTCCCAACGTTGCACGCTAGCAAACCGTGACGACGGGACTCCATGGCGGGCCTTGGTTTAAATCTCGTCAGAGAAGACTGGGTCCTGATTCTCTGCCCTATCTAAAAGTTTGTCAGACTTCTCGGGTGATTGATGTTGAGCTCGCTTCAGCCAGCAGATCACAGACTGTAATACGCATGCCATAGAATTTTTTTCTTATACATATAATTTCTGTTACAAAATGCCGCAGCATTTAACTGACTTGTTTGTGACGTCACCTTACAGTGAGAATTTTTATGTTTATACAACTATTGTGCGTCTATTGAGACCTCTGCGTATCCGGATAAGTTGGAGGGTTGTACGCACGTAAACCGGATAACCACACAATTTGCTTATAGCAGATGACCGTCCTAAGTCGGCGCCGGGTCTTCTTCCTTTTATATGTTGTCATTGATGTTTAATGTTTCTGTACGTCTGTTTCGATTGTTTTGAATGTTGTTCTTGCATGTAAATTGATTTGGAATTTTCTTCAAGAAGGTAGAGAGTTGGAACCCTTCGACATTATTAATATAGACACTTATTTCACGTTGCAGTGTGGAGCAGTTAAAATCGTTCCCCGTGGCCTGATATTTGTCAAGTGTATTAATTACTTCTTTCCAGCTCTGTCAGCTGAAAGAAGCTTTGTTTTGGCCTTTTATCAATGAGACATAAAATATACTTTTTTGCTATTTCGGATACTAGCCATTTCACCGATAAATATCATCGAAATTAAAGGAGTTGAACATCTTAGCACCATCCCTCCAATGCTATTTTGAACATAGATTTTATTTGGATATGCTACTGAATCGACCCTACAGGAAATTTGGAGCCGCGCGCTCTTTGTAATGTAATTTTAAAAATCTAACTTCAAAATATTAAAGAGGGCGCTACTGAAACTGTTTATGGTGGCGCCGCTGAAAGCATCACTGATGAGAATTTAATATTCGAAACACGTGTCTGGTGCATGTAAATTGATTTGGAATGTTCTTCAAGAAGGTAGAGAGTTGGAACCCTTCGACATTATTGTGATTATTGTCGTGTATTTTTTGTGGTTTGTAGTTTTGTCTGATGTCATTTACGTATCCCTTTCTTCTGGGTTTGCTT
Organism: Pinctada fucata; assembly: GCA_028142955.1. Lineage (NCBI taxonomy): Eukaryota > Metazoa > Mollusca > Bivalvia > Pterioida > Pteriidae > Pinctada > Pinctada fucata. Next base: position 24,926,811 of record AP027104.1, read on the forward strand.
CGCTGGGTGGTTGTAGGGTGGTCATACTGGAGATCCCCTTTTCTTTCCTGCTAAAGTGGTTAATTATAAAAGCCGCCTAAATTCATTTCAGTAGCGCCCTCTGCTTTCATTTTTTAAAGTGTCACACATGAGATGTCTTGTCACATTGAAAGTGTTATGCTTTGTCTTCAAGAGATTTATTAAAATATAGGTTTAGAAAGAAGATAGGTACTACGTTTCAAGTTACTGTTTCAAACATTTTATCACAACAGATTTAAACGCAACATTTAACAAATATGTTGACAAACTGAGGGACAGTCGTACTTCGTCATTTCGTAATCCAGCTAAGTATTGGATATACGCCTCAAACAATTCATTCTTAAAGATATTGGACAGTTTTCGGCCCTGCGGGCCTCAAACTGTCCAATATCTTTAAGAATGAATTGTTTGAGGCGTATATCGTACTTAACACATTAATCACTATTCAAAGTGGCATGACCTTTGAATTTGTTCTTATTATATGTTAATTGCCTTTACTGTAACGAATTGTAATCACTCAAGGTTCTAACCTTCTCGCTACTAGCAGTAGGGAGTTGTTAATGTAAGAAGATAACGGAGATGAGATTTTCAATTTAAAAAAAGTTGCAACAAATTATGACGCCGATTCCGTAAACCGAGACGAAATTGGATGCAATTTTTGGGGAAAAAAACAATGAGAATACTTTGCATGATTACAATTTAGTTGAAGCTTCTTTGTATATATAGTATAAAAGGGCGTGTCTCTAAAAGTACCGAAAAGAAATCAGTGGGGACGTTCAACTTACTATGTGCAAGGTTAAATGAAAGAAAGGAAGATATTTTGAAGGAGTCTAGTTAGAAAAACTTGACCTAAACACAGCTTTTGACGGTTATTTGCACGGGGGAGAGGGGGGGGGGGGCTTGGGGAACTGGGTAAAAAAAACCGTCAAAGGCTTGATTTAGGTCAGGTTTTTCGGACTAGAAAGAGTCGAGCAAAAATCTTTATTATAAGTAAAATTAAAAAGATCGAAAAAAAAAATGAAGCCGAAGAAAAGAGGAAGAAAAAACGGGCTGAACTATAGTGGTTCTTACATTGTCATTTCCGACACAACGACCCATTCTTTAGATATTATAATATAAGATTGTGCTGGATTTGTCAACTCCGGAAAAATTGGCAAAATTTGGAAAACATGCATGCAATTCTTGTCGTGTGAATTCTAAATAAGGATAGTAACAGTGTCCTGTAGATGTCAAAGTACATTTACCTGTGACTGTCCAATATTTAATCTAGGTCGCGTATATTTTTTTCTAATAAACGCGACCTTGATTAAATATTGGACAGTCAAAGGTAAATTTCGGACTGTTCGAACAAAGACATGACGTCACATCAGTGTTTTAAAAAGTAATATGTCAGCATAACATAACGTTATAGAAATGATGTATTGTATATTCAATTTCCTATTTTATTTTCATTTAAGGAAAGGAAAAGAGTACAGAAAATGTCTTATGCTAAATGGTGATCATGCACACCAGCAACGCAACATGACAAATGATCACGTTAATGTGCATCAGTGTAAAAGGAAGGGTGCTTCCATCATTAATAATTTTTCAAGTCGGACTGCAGAATCGCAATTTCAACGACGGTGTGTCTTCAGAGTGGCTGTTTGGTTCATGGTAATCAGGTTACATGGACCACGAGTTGTTTTCAGTTGTTTAAAGGTATCTTATTAATGCACTGTGGAGCAAGACGTACGGTCCTACTAGTGATGACAACCACGATAAACATAATTATCACACTGCCATTTTTTAAATTTGCAATAGCCAACAACGTAACGGTCCTTGGTTTACCTTCCCATACAACACATCTTTTGCAGCCTTTAGATGTTTGAGTATTTTTGCCCACTCTTTAAAGGGAAAAGTTACATCTCTTGCGTCAAAAGTAAGTTTTATAAACACAAATGGAGTTGTTGGCAAAGCGAAGTTCCCTGCCCTTTTAATTTTAAGGTTAGCACTTCATTACGTCCAGTGGGTGCACATTGGTCTCCTTCCTTTTGTGTTGTCACTAGTGTTTGATGTTTCTTTGCGTTTGTTTCGATTGTCTTGTATGTTGATCTAGTGATATTTGTCGTGTATTTTTTGTCGTATGTAGTTTTGTCTGAAGTAATTTACGTATCTCTTTCTTGTGGGTTTGTTTCGCTGGGTGAGTGAAGGGGGGGTCATGCTGGAAACTATCCCCTTTTCTTGACACAACGACATAAATGTCAAATGAAAAAAAAAGGAAAAATGGTTGGAACAGTATTCATCATGTCCGTATGCTTGAGTTTATTGTCGCATATAATGTAGTCTATAAATTTTCTAAGATGCAAGATTACTGTCAAAGTACAAATTGTTGATATCGAAGTGCAACATATTTATGTTATATGTAGTGTCTAGAAAATATATCTGCATGTTGTCATAATTGTCTTCAACGTTTTTCTACGTTGTCCATCGTTATCTTCAAAACTTATTTGATTCTCACTTCGGAATGTTGTCCATTCCGAGGTTCGCAACTGTTCCGATGAGAATTCTCACGAATTGACATTGCCTTCTCGACTTTGAGACTGAATAACTGTTAGGTACTTCTTTGATGTTTATTGTTTCCCACTTTTTATTGAAGGAAGTTGATAACTATAAGACGAGAAAGAGAATGGGTTGATAAGCTGCTGTTCGTGCCAGAGCAGTGTGTTTTTCCAGACTACAAGGTATGTACACTTTATCAGTCTCGATGGTTTTAAGGACACTTCAATATCATTACTGTCTAGAAAATAAATGATAATTTCATTTTCTAAATAACATATAGAGAGTATCACCATCCTATGACCACTCACAATCTACAAACTATTAAAGCGCAGCAAGCTAGAGGTTTGACAAGGTGCCCGGGGGAGTAAACAATTACATTTGCACATTGTGAAAGTTTTCTGTTTGAAAACAGTTACATATTTAAAAAGACATTACGCAGGATCTTAATTCACATTTCTTCGATCATTTCATTATGGCATTTTTAAAGTCGCCTCGTATCAAATTAACATACATGAGCTCACTATAGACGACAGACTATGGACTGATTTTCATACACCTTCTATTTTTATATCCATCTATGTATCCATCTGTGTTTTTGAGGCCCCTACGTCATGCTGTCTGTATGGTCATCTTACAGTGAGGGGGTTATTATACACTACAATGGAACATTCTTCGAGACCTCTTGGAAAAGTGAAAGCATTGTTCGTACGTAGTCCGGATAACCACATCGTCTGCTACTGACGTGGCAGATGGCCGTCCTCGATTGCCCATTGGAATTGTGTTTGTTGTTTCTGTGTGATTTGGTGTCCCTTGTGCTATTTGGGTATCTTTCTGTGCGTGTCTGGTTTGTGCTTACAGTGGTTGTTTTGCTGTTGGTGCTGCAACCGGGGCTTGTTGGAAATCCCCTAGCTTCTTTCTGTTATAAATTCCCTAAAGAATATTAAATTTGCCCTATAATGCACTACTTCTCATGACATTCAATTGTTAAACGTCTTCAAATTCAATAGCATCATTTAAAACCTGATAAATGAACAGCATGGACCAGACATGCACGTTTCGGGTACTAAACCCTCGTCAGTGATCCTAAGTCTAAACAATGTAATATGGCCAAAAAGTATGAAAATTATTATGTCCAAAAACGTACCAAAAGACGTAGCAGAAGGGGTGTAATAATAAATACTCCTATAAAAGCAATATTTTTACCCAAACAACACTTAAAACCCTGAACATTTCTTTTTTGTTGATTTATTCAATGTTAAACTGTATTTCATTCTATTTTAGTCTGTACAATGTACTGTACGTACTAAATCAATCTAGTTTACTTGGGTTATTGGTCCCCTACTTGCTCCACTATAGGGACCTATAGTATTTCCTCGCGATATGAAAAATAATAATGGAATGATGATCTAAATTTTTACTATGAAATGCATTAAATGTCTGTTTACAGGGATAAAGAATTTCGAAAAACCTATTCAGAGATAGGTAACCTCAAATCTTACTTCCCGAACATACCTTTCGGTGCCCAGGAAGAGTAAGCAGGAGATGCTTACTCTTCCTGGGCACCTGATCTCACTCCCATATCGGGAGTTCGCTTCTTTTCATGTGGTGGAGGTTTTTGTTTGTTTGCTTTGGTTCCTGTTTTGTCCTGATTTTGTATGCCTTCGGTTTCTGATTTTCTGAATTGTCGATTTTGTGCTGTATACAGGGATATGGTCATTATCCATATTTGTCATTTCTTGTGTCTGAGTGGTACCATAGTAATATAATACTTAACAGAGATAGTGAAGAGTTAAAATATATAACCACAAATAGTCAAGAAGAGTCCTTATGTGCCAAACACCTTCGAAGTTGTGGAGAAAGAAAAAGAAAAGGGAGGTATCTCCAGACTGACCGACCCGTACTCACCAAGCGAAACAAACCCACAAGAAAGTGACACATAAATGGCATCAGACAAACCTACAAATCGCACAAAGGCAAAACAATATTCACTAGAGCATCATACAAAACAGGAAACAAACTAGATGTTTACGAAGAAATATTTTCATCAAGGACATTCAGTCACTAAAGTAATTTGAAAATAATTACCCTGCAACGCTAATGTTTTTATCAATGCAATACATGTCATTTGCCATGAGATATGCATGTAGGATTTTTGCAGATGTAATCTTAGCAGTGTATCTTTTGGAGCTATATTTACATAATAAATACCATCTTGTCTTATTAAAAATAAAAAAAAAATAGATGCACCTCAAAACAGACTTGTGTTTACTACATACAATAACAGCAAGTTTGGCGGGAACTGTGGTATCAAACGATCTCTGGCACTGCGCAATCCTGGTAAGTGATTGAACTTAAAGTATATCTACATGAACAGTGTGTCTATCCTAATTTGTTACAACTACCAAATCCAGTAAATTAACGAAAGCTTTCTAATAATTTGATAAAAGAATTGGAAACATATGTAAATTCTTAAGCTTTTACATTTCAGTCTTGAAAATCTAGTGTACATGTAAATTCACCTTTCATCATGAATCTTACCAGAAATGTTCCCCCGTTGTCATGGATGAACAATATTCGTTTTGGATTCTGTTTAGAGCATGTTTGTCATATTTAAGTTACTATTTGCTTTGATATACATTACATTGTAAACGTCTTCAAAATGAATAGCATCATTTAAGAACAGATAAATTGGCAACATGGACCAGAAATGCACGTTTCGGGTACTTAACCCTCGTCAGTGATCCTCAAATCTAAACAATGTAATATGCCCAAAAAGTGTGGAAGTTACTATGACCAAAAACGTACCGAAAGACGTAGCAGGATGGGTGGGATATGATGCTACAGGACCTACTAAATTTTTATTAATTCTTTAAAATATGAATAGATATGTTAACTGTGCACATGGACCCATGGGTTGTGGGTTCAAGTCCCGGCACTGGCATCCAAATTGTTTTTCTTTCTTTTTCATTTTTTCCCATTATGTCAGCTTTTTATGCACTTTTAAATAATCTGGATACATTTGATTCCTTTTTTTAACCTAAAAATACTTTTTTTTTCCATCGTCATTCTTTTCAGTTTTGAATGACTCATTCACATATGTAGACTCGTCATATTTAAGTCTCTTAATGGTATGATATAAGGTTGCCCATTGGTCTCGTTGGTTTATGTGTAGTCCTTTGTGTTTGATGTTTCTGTGTTGTGCGTTGACGCTCCTTGTCCCTTTTGCGTCTCTTTCTGTGCTTGTCTGCTCTGTGATTTTGCATTGGGCGTTTTGCTGTGGATGCTGCAGCCCGGTGTTGTTGGAGATCCCCTCTTTTGTTATATATTTTATGTCTAAATTTTATATTTCACATTAAAAAAGATTTATGTGCATATAGACCAAGGGTTGTGGGCTAAAATCCTGGTACTGACATTATCATAATGCAATGTTAGTAGGCTAAGAGTGTGCATGGGTACAGTGGTGATCGTAGTAGTTTACACACTGTTTTTCGGAAACTTCGGGCACACCTCGGAAACTTCGTTAGGAAAAACTGGTAATTCGGAAACTTCGGGCAAAATTCCGCCCTAAATTTACCGATGTTACCTAAAATTCCTAACTTCCCGAATTTCACCGGAATAACCTAAATAATTGTATTTACCCGAAATCCAAAACGAGGCTGCGTTTATATTTATTATTATTGTTTATTTCTTTTAATAAATATATTATTTCGAAATTGTTCATCATTTGAAGGCATCAAATGTATAACTGATTCAATTTGATCGTCTAACGAGCATCATTTGCACCATAAAGTGACGATAAAATTCATTTTCGTTTTCCATCATTGTAAACCACGGATCTGTAATTTTTTGACGATAAATCGAGGTTAATTTCCTCAAATATTAGAAAATAAGATATATTCTAGGATAATTTTAATATAAAATTAGACAAGTGATCCCTCTCCTTTGCCTTTAGACGTGATCTGCCCCCCCCCCCCCCCGCCTCCAATCAAACACAGACATACATGTACATTTTTTTCACTCCCTACCGAGAAATTACATATTGCATAATTAACTCCCTACCGAGAAATTACATATTGCATAATTATGATAATAAAACAGCTTTATCTCTCTCTCTTTTTTTGTTTATTTAAATTTTCCCCCTTTTTTTATATGAATAGCTCAGCATTTTGTCGGATTCGGAATGTTCTAGGTCTACTTTCGGTTTCAAAACATTACTACGATTGAATTTTTGTAGCAGTAAAACTTGATGTTTTATATTTCTCCCTTTATGAAATGCACGAAATAGTCAGGAATTTGATGAAGAATGATCATAGCCGTGTTACATATTGAAGAACAGACTGGTAAAATGTCTGTACTGACAGCAAGGTATCCAAGAATCTGCAAGATGTGCATGGTTGAACTGTTGCATGCATGTAAATGTACTGATGAATGGTACCAGGGACGTATATAGTACATATCAAAACAACAACAAACATGGTCCAAACATAATGAAGGAATCGTAAACTACTGTCAGAGCCACTGCATTCAATCCAATAATCAACGATCGACGTATGGATTGCACTGGCCCGGTATTCTGGAAATTCAACGGTAGGTTAGTACACGTAGTACATGTAAAGTGATCTGATGATGTATAATATTTATTTCATTTTGTGATTCGGGCTCAGACCATTTTATTAATATGCTGCTGTTGACTAATAATCCTTACTCGGGAAGTCAACGGCAGTGTAATATAATGGTTATTATGCTACCGTTGACCGATAGTCCTTACCTGAGTAAGTCGACGGCAGTATAATAATTGACTGATAGATCGATCCTTACTCGGGTTAGGACTATCAGTAAATAGTAGCATATTCAGGGCTTGAAATTCCCACTCGCCTGTTCGCCAATGGCGAGTGAAAGTGTCGCCAGGCGATTAGATTTTCGTCTGAACTCGCTTGTTTGGCGAGTAGAAAAAATGACCAGTGTTCTCCCCATGCCGTTTCATCGACCGCCATGCGTTTTTTTTCCAAAAATGTGTACGCCTTGGTGTTAATTTGCCACACATCCAGTTAATTGACCTTTCCGAGCGCGGGAAAAATTTGAGAAATTCCATGACGTCACAATGCAATTTCGATGTTTGACCGAGGTTCAAAGCTTGTTTGTCCGAGGTAAACACATGGTAAAAGCATTGTGATGTCACGAAATTTTGCAATTTTTTCCCGCAATCGGAAGGGTCAATTAGCCTCCTCTATATCAGACCTGTTGAAATTCGTCGGACTTGTCGGACAATCGGACATTTTTTCAAAATGTCCGACAAAAAACGCCCGAGTGCCGGACCAAATGTCCGACAAAAATTTTCCGACCGAGAAAAAAATATATCGAGATCGGTAAATGAAATAACTCGTAACCCGCCCAAAATGGCCGCGGCCTGGCCAATTAGTTGGCAAAACAAAAACAAAAACAAACGTAAAGCAGATTCGGGGGTGGAACAAACTCAAAACAAAGCAAAATATGAAGCGAACCGCACAGAGCGGTCATTCCAATTTGATTCAGAGGGTGATTCAGAGGATGAGATGGAACAGTCTGAGGAGGTCAATGACCTCCTCATTCAGAAATACTCATAATGTATACTCAGAGGAAATTGAAATTGAAAGAGAGTATGAATAAAATCCAGAAACTGTTATATTATTTATGTTATTGTGCACGTGTCACTTAAGTTAGAATCATTTCTTCCATCATCTGTCCGTCCGTCCATCCCTCCGTCATGCTTTGCTTTTGCTGGCACCACAACGCGACAAGTTACACTTGAAAAATAATAACATTGAATTTTACTGGAATTATTTTGTCCATTGTCTTTGAACAATATATGCATATATTTAGACCTAAAATCATTATATGACCAAAATTATATGCTAAATATGAAAAAAAAAGTTCGGTCTGACAAAATTTTGTTCGGTCTGACAAAATCTTGAATTCTGTCAGACCGATGTCTGACAAAACTCTGGAGTATTTCGACAGCACTGCTATATTCAACACGAGACGTAAAACATCACGTTACTTTAAGCCCCCCCCCCCCCCCTCAAGCTTTGAATTTAACTGAGATGAAAACGTTTATGGCTTCTACGGCGCACGTCAATCTATAGTGCATTTATAGCACGCGTTGAGTTGACTGTATATATCGAGTGACCAACAAACGTAACATGAAAACGTTCATATGCATTTCATACATGTAATTGCTAGATCGCGTGGACCAGCACGTGTCATACAGGTATAAGTTTCAGCGTGACAGGAAATCGGAAATAGAAATACATGTACGCTGTATCAGATTTCATTACCTCGCAGTCTTTGACATAACATAATAATTGTCGTTTTTTTCAAGATAAGAAAGAGGATGTCTCGCTCACGCAAATGAATAAATAACAAATTGGTCAATGTTCATGTTTTTAATATGGTTGAATATAGTGATGGATCTTAATCAACAAACACACAACATATTGCACGGACCATCGTTTTATTGACGAGTCGGATGGCTATATAGAAAGCTTCTTATTCAGGTTTTTTGGGAGGGGGAGGCGCTCATATATTTTAGGCTACATATATATATATAATGTAAGTAAAACATTGTCAGCTTTTTTTGGACCCAAATGATTTACTTCAATGTTGTGTTTAAACTGCTGTCAAAGATGGTCTTTCACAATAAATGCTTTCAACAAATATCTTATGTAATTAATAGAAAAGAAACTTAAATATTTACGGGCTCCTTGATTTTTGGTACGGGCTCCTTGAATTCCAGAACTAGGAGCCCGTATGGCTCCTTTGGAATTTCTATGAATTTCAAGCCCTGATATTAGAACCGTTTGTGCCTGAATAACAAAATTAAGAGATTATGATTTAAATCACTGTCCACCAGTCTTTACAAAAAAAAATTCAACCACTGGCCCGAAGACAAGCTAGACATTGAAAATGTCCCCATCTAAAAAGTATTTGGCTTGATTGCTAAGCAATTCCAGTCTATAGATTGACGATGTCCGCCTGTCTGTCTATCCGTCTGTCTGTCATCCATTGTCAACATTTTGGTTAAAGTTTCTGGTTAAAGCAAAATCTAAGAAACTTTACCTTGACCTTGGACTTTGATGTAGTTAAAGAATTTGGTTGAAGTTTCTGGTTAGAGCAAAATCTAAGGAACTTTATGCAGTAGAAACTTTATGTTATACATGTAGGTTGCCTTTGACAAGACCTTTCATTTTCTCTCGCAACATTTGACCTAGTGACCTTGACCTAGGGCTTTGACCTAGTTAATGATTTTGCTTAAGTTTCTGATTGAATCAATTTCTCAGGAGCTATATACATAGTAGAAACATAATATTATACTTATTGGTTGCCTCTGACAAATCCTTTCAATTTATGCCGTAAAATTTGACCTGACCTTGACTCAGTTAGTGACGAAAACTTACTTTGCAATCTGGCCTTACTGTCTTTAGCAGTGTTTTATTTGTTTATAAAATATAATTGCATTATTGCATTCCTCTACCATATAACCATATAATTTACAACTAAGTGAGAACTATACAATGATATCTATTTGGTAATGATAGGAATTTACCTTTATGATTTATTGTTAGATGATGTGATTTAGATGTTTGTTATCATCACATTTTTTTCTATTTCATTTAAAAGTTGTACTTGTTTTATTTCAGGATAATGAGAGTCAACACATACAACATGGTCAAACAGAAGTGAGTGATCATGGATTGGTGCGGCATAGCTTCCTTCCTTCATAATTTGTGTATCTTGGACACCAGAATCAAGACAATTAAGATGAAGAAAAATTAGCAGATTTATATGGCATGTAATACATGAAAGTGGAATGGCAAAAACATGTGGTTTCTGATTTACTCAGATTGAGAAATTTAATGTCGCCATATAAAAATCACTTTGTTAGGCTGTTTGTTCATCTGTCTCTGACTGTCTGTCTGTTTGTCAGTCTGTCACATATTTGTCTGTAACTTACTTGATATACATCAAACATTTTTTTTAAACTTGCAGAGATAGTAAAGCATGATGAGACTCAGCAGGTCAAGGTCACTTTCAAGGTCAAAGACCATTATGAAGCATTTTTAGTTAAAAATTTAAAAATTTCATTTATTTTTCATCAAAATGTTTTGAAACATTGTATAACTCAAGAAATCGGCATGTGATATATATTTGGGCAGGGACATTACTGCACCCAGCCGATCTGATACGTATCATGATACCTGATATCGGATATAATATGTATCGCAATACTAAGTAAATTGATAAAACCTTCTCAAAATCCTATTTGATACTATTTATATTCATCATATATAAGTAGCTTTTTTTCATTCAACAGGTTATATGTATTCAGTACTAGCTTTTTGACCAGAATTTTCCCCGATTCCTATAACATGAACTTCATAAACCAGGAAACCAAATGTTTACCACACCAATCTTGTGCTGTACTTGGCATTTCTAACTTAATCCACTTCCCCGTAGCCATATTTCACTTTCTCCGAATGTTACATGTACTTTCATCTTCTCTGAAAGTTATTTTTGTTTTTGGCGTTAGGGACAAAAATCCAGAAAATTCAATAAATATTTTTTTGTAAATTTTCACTCTGGTGTGTTTGGATATATCGATTCTTGGATCGCAAAAAAAAAAAAAAAATACTGTGATGCATTGATGAATCAGAGTATTGTACCAGCCCTGTATGATATATGTCTCAGGTTTTTAGATCATGTGTCACATAGTTGTGAACTAAAGTGAAACGGGAGGGGGATGTTCATTTACAATACATGATCATATATATATGGCTACAGTATCTATAGCTAATTGATATGCATCAGAGTGAAGTATGTTTAGAGGCTATAGTCTAGCTCAAGGTCATTTTCAAGGTCAAGGCAATGTTTTAGGGTCAAACATGTGACAGGTGACATACCTGTTCTTGAACAGTGTTATTCCTGTACTCAAATGTAGACAGTAATTTACCATCTACTGTCATTCACACTTGCTGTCTTTTGACAGTTTCAGTTGTAAATTTCTTATTGTCAGATTGATAGTATTCTACATGTACTTCATCAGTTGCAAGAAAGGAAATAAATTGTAAAACAACTGGGTTTTGGTATCTAATCTCAATTTTTTTAGCTATACCTTCTTGACCTAGAAGGTGTTGAATATTAACCCACATTATACTTGAGCTGAATAAGCTATAATAATTACAATTACAATGAAATTGAAAGGGTTAAAAATCTTTGCAAAAATGTATATACACAAACATGTCAGCACAAAATGCTAAAAAATTACCAAGCACTAACAGAAGTTGGATCAGCCAAAGGTCTATAGATCATGTTTACACATGTAAATCTATATTTATGATGTGATTAGAATCATTAGATCACTTATTTGAATATCAGTTTATACATGGTCATGCTCATCAGTTCATTATGTTACACTTCCTTTTGATTTCTACTTTACTCACTGCAAAGCAAATATTATTACACCATGCATATATGCGGAAAACTTTATTCAATGTCTGTTATTCAGTATCTGTCAATGTTAACTTCAAAATCAAAGTCACATATTGAGGGTCAATCTGCAACGAGCAACTTGCCCTTTCCTTGAACAAATCAGTTTCCGGTCCTCCTGGTTATCAATTTTATTGTGTTGTTTGCAGAATTGTTACGTGTACGTAGCTTTCGAGGGTTTTTTAATGACCTGAATCTAGATCAGAGGTCAAGGTAACAATAGACTTTCTTGGCAATACTTTGTGACAAAACTTTTTCCCCTCTACAGGGTTTTCAAAAACATTTAACATAATTATCTCTTAGGACCCAAGGGTGTATTATGCTCTTGAATAAAGGTAAGAGGTCAAGGTCATATATACATTTTTATGAAACTGTGTAGAAGATTCAGTATGAATACTTTGAATGAATCGTTGGGTATAATTCATTCCTTTATGACAGATCTTGCATAGGAGTTTTTACCTCAAGATTGCAGACAATCACAGGTTTTCGGACAGAGTCTGGCAACATGTTTGTATCTCGTGACTTGTAAAAAAAAACATAAATAGTTTGCGACAGTACGGTTATCGTGCCCGGTTAGCTCAGTTGCTAAGAGCGTCTGCCTCCACAGCAGAAGGTCTCGGGTTTGATTCCCGGACCGGCCATATTTGTCATTCTGCCTATCACAATTAATTAGTGCAAAGGGCTGTCATAAGACTGAGAACACCTTGGAAAGGATTTGTTAGATATAGAGTTGTACATGTAATGGTAGTTTGAAAAGAATCTTAACAGATTGGTCTAACAAATTATAAAATATTGAGGAGGACAAAGGAACCCCATATGATCTTTATGAGGGGAGGGGCAGGAAGACTGCACCCCTCCCCAAGAAAATGTCCAGAAAGTTTGCACCTCTACAAAAAGAATCTAGCACGAAATGTCTGCTGAATTATCTTTGGTCATGCATCCGCTAAAGAACAGGAAAAAACATCGGGCCCTGATCGAGGGTCTCCAAAAAAAAAAAAACCAACAACAACAACCCCCCCCACGCCTCTCCATTGTACAAAATGCTGTTATTTTTAAAAGCCACGACAGGGACGTATTATATATACGCCCCCGGCTAAGGACAGCTGAAATTCTAGAAAATAAAAACAAAACAAAACAAAACACACACAAACACACGATGAGGAATTATTTAAAACAAAAACACACACAGAACTTGCCTGAAATTGCAAACAAGTTCGATCATTAGCTCGGTTTATAGTCTGTTTATAAGTCCATGTCGGTACACAGTGTAAAATCGGCTTTTTATGTAGGAAAATAATATATTACTTATTGTCTTTTGAAATTACATTAGTTTTCTCAATTTGAAATTAAAAAATCTCTAAGAATTTTAGAAAATGCCGAAGTGTTTCCACTGCGAAAAGTACAACTTCGTCGATCAGAGGAAATTCGAATTGTTTATATTTAACGATCTTTTCTTAGATAAGGTCTTTTCTTTAGTTCAACGATCTTTTCTTAATACTTTTCTAATATCGGATCTTTTCTGTTTTTTTTTATTTATTGTACGCAGGGGGCCGAAGCAAGGGTTTTTTTTTTTTTTTTTTTTTAAATATTTCAATGACTGCGATTTTCCGCAGATTCCATATATCTTTCATATAGAATCTGTGGGAAATCGTTGTACATAGCTGATTAAATGTAGCGAGGGAAGGGGGGGGGGGGGGGTTGATTGCAGAATGATTTCATGGAAATAAAAAAAATCTGGCTACGACCCCTGTGATTTATTCAATACCAAATTTGACCTGTATGTGCGACTCTAGACAATCAGGGGAGGGGAAGAGTTATAACAGCGTGAGCGTACTTATTTAAGAAAAAAAAATCCCTAGTATTGCAAATTGCCAATAAAATAGTATATGACTATGTTCGGAAAATTTCAACATGTTCAAGGGATATACCCCCCTTCTCAATTACACCCCAGCATACACATGCATTCCCGAACACATGTTGCATTCCTTTTGTTTACATAATAGAAATTTCGTTTTGTTGAAATCAATCTTAAAACTACCATTACCCCGAAAAACCCGAAATATTACGCTTTTTCCTAAAAAACCTAACTAAAATACCTAACTTTCACGGTTTACCCTAAATTTCCTACCGAATTTTAATAATTCGGAAACTTCGGTCAAAGCGGTAATTTTCGTAAAGTTAGGATTCGGAAACTTAGGTAGGATTTTTCCGAAATTCGGAAACTTAGGTTAAGCCTCGGAAACTTCGGTAAAAGTGTGTAATCTCCCGCGATCACCACTGTATCTGGTGAGCGTTGTACCCCCTGGCGCTCTTGTATTATTATCAATTTATGCATTCAATCATCCGTTTCTATTGAAATTATCACAAGTATAACTGACGCAAAACATATATTCCCCACTTATCCACACTAAAAAGGTACCATCTATTCGAAGTATGAACGATACCAAAAATATACAAAAAATACAATACATTGCTTGTTTATAATGGCATTTTGAATTAATTATCATGAACCATAACTAATTATTTTGAAATTCATAATTTGCAATTGCATGAAATAAGTTTCTTTTCTTTTATTCATATCAAAGCCAGTTATAGAAATTAAATTTCAGGAGGTTTTTTTTTACTAATAATTACAGTGAAGATTTTATTTGTGTTCATTATCAGGTGCTGGGTTACCAGCCAAGCTCCATCTAGATAAGTCCAAAGGAGGTAAATGTCTGACATTTCAGTTTCTATTGAAATAGTCAAGAGTTTTACTGAAGCTAAACATTTTCCCTACCGATCCACATCCAGAAATAGAATATGCATGTTGAATTTTATCAAGTATATGGCACGCTTTTAATTTTGAACTTCCAATATTATAGAGCCTGTTCCTCGTTGTACTGCATGAAAAAACAAGAGTCGGCCGGCACCATTTTGTTCCACTGACGAAGTTCACGTGACCATAGTGTCACGTGCGTACACAATAACTTAACGTCAACGTTTTCGAATTTAATTTGAGGCCACAACAGAGATGATTTTATGAATCTCAATGTGAAAGAGAGGGCCTAATGCCCAAGGCAACATTACCGGCATTTTAGACACTCCAAGACCCGACATCACTATTTTTGACGTCATTACTAATTGTGGCGTCATAAATTAGTAACGACGTCACATTTTCAAAAGATACGTCAAATCGGTTCTTAGGATGTGTGAAATACAAGTCAGCTGCGGTAATGTGAAAGTCGACTGTTATAAAATTATTTAGTATAAAAAAATTGATAATAATTGTGCAGAAAATAGTGACGTAGTTGTATTTGGCGAGCGAAGAGAGCCGAAATTGAAGGTTCTTCGTTTTTCGACCCCTTTAAATAGAAATGGACCAAAGCTGGACCCTATCTCTGCAAATCTCGGGGGAGGTGTCCAGACCCCTTGTCCTCATCCCCCCCCCCCCCCCTTTGGATCAGCGCATGACACCTTCCAATTTTTATGCCACCGATTTCCTTTTACACTGGTGTTGCACAAAACACTGGTATGATTAATAATTTTTATAACAATAAATTCATAAATTAATGAAAATTTTTCCATCCCATGTGAAGCTTAATGTTAGCTGGTTTTTCCTCTTAATGTACAAACTTTAAAATATGTCGTGATTTAATTTTATATATTCCACGTTTTCATTCAAGCCAAAATATATAAAGTAAATGAATGTTTAAATTAATGAGGCGCCGCACAATTTCAGTTTAGCAGCGACACCTACGAATATGGAAAATAAAGATACGGTGTCCCTAAAAATAAATTTTATTGAAAACGTAAATTTTATTCCTAAGGGTCTAGATATAGGAAAAAAAGGAGCTATAAAAAGTCTTATTTGAAAATATGCAGTGACGATCATAATATTGCCTATTTACAATCTCCATATGTCTCTATTGTTAAAAGGGCAATATAGGTGGCGCTAGTGGAATAAAATAGAGCGGCGCACCCCAAATTCAAAGAAAGGAGGGGATCTCCAAGGTATGTGAATGTGTGCGTTAGATTCGCCTGTAATTTCAATGGAAACTGCACTGAGGAGCTTCTTTAATGTTGCGCTAGACAAAAATTAAAGAAGCTCCTCAGTTTCCATAGAAATTAATTCGCCTGCAAATCTAAATTTATACAAATGAGAATGTAAACTTACTTGCATTATAAAATTTTGTAAAAATAATTTATTTTCAGGGACACCGTACCTATAAAGATTTATTTGGATGTATCTGTTCAACAAATAGTTATTGTCACTAGACATCGAATATTTAATCGTAGGTTGAATATAAATTTCAATTAAATATTGGTAGAAAGGAGTTACTTTCATGCCCCTGACAGAACGTGCAAGTACATGCATCTGAAATAGAATTCCATGACATGTTGTGATACTTCGTTGTAGGTGGCGCTAGTGAACATAATTTATGTAGTGCCGCAAAAATCATTCATAGCAAAAATTCAGTTCTGACACCAGTAAGGCACGATCCCTTTTAAAATTTTCAGGTAGGCTTTGGTTTTTGTCGGGGCAAGATTTTTTTCCGCCCGAAAAACGGGGTAAAATTATTTTTCTCAAGCGAATTTGGAGCAATAAATGGTGTGGGGGGGGGGGGGGGGGCCTTGCTCTGAATTTTGATAAAAAATTTATTTACTATTGGTATGTCAGAAAAAATTTTTTTGCTTTTACAAGCAATCTGAAATTGAAGAATTGGAGCAAAGTCTGGTATAATCGACGACTGAAGTTATCCAATATTTTCCTAAATAACCAATAAAGTATCTCTCTTGGATATTACATGTTGTTTCTAGCTTTACCACATCCTAAAGTAAACAAATGTGATACACCTCGGGCCTTCCATGATCGGCTTGTTTACATTCGCAGTTCTCAACACAAATATTATGTCATATATCCCTTTAAAGTGAAAATGTTAAAGGTCTTCAAATTTAATTGTATCATTTCAGAACAAACAAATTGGCAACATGGACCAGATATGAACGTTTCGGTACGTAACACTCATCGGTGATTCTTAATCTACACAATGTAAATCAAATACTATGGCCTAAGATTGTGGAATTGATAATGTCCAAAGGGTGGGTTATGATGCTACAGGACCCATGGTTTAGACATTTTAAGAACTTTTGATACCAGACATTAATTTTTCGCATGTGTTGAAGAAAAGATCAACCGAAGTTGATCGAATTTAGCTACATGTGCCCCCGGGGACTCTTGGTGCACCATCAGTGACACTCGTGAACTCACCAAGTGGTACAAATGTTAAACGTCTTCAAATTCAATAGTCATCTTAAGTATCTCAAAAAGGCAATTTGTTACTTATCTAGCTCATTAATATCACTTGTGATCATTTAATACCACTGGTGTAAAGCAGATGCAAGTACCATCGGGTACATGTACCTACATCCCCTCGTGGCGACAGGCGACGCCGATTCGTATGTTTACATCCTTAAATATCAACATAAAACACAGTTCATGTTGGATTTGTACACTCAGCGTCAAGATTATATATGGATAGAGGAATATATAATTTGTATGCTTCATTATATATTCCCCTTTGTTTTTCTGCCCCCCCCCCCAGTATTATTTCTGAGTAGTGGGCATTAGAACCTTTCAGAAAATATATAGTTACCTTACCGGGCATGCCTTGTTGAACATCGGATACCTTGTAAGCAGGAGACATCAATTTGATATATTTTTATGTAGTCAAAACAGCTGAATATACCATCATCTGTCATATGGTGCAGCCATCATGATGTTTATCAAGTATATCAAAGAGTTCAAGTACCAGGTACAGGAAGGTGAATCCCACATCTAAGTTTTAGAGAGGGTCATGTCACAAGACATCCTCGTGGACGCCAGGGACCTAACCAGACTCCTTTTCTGCGCCTGCGTTCCCGAGTCAACCACCCAACGCATATATCGGCAGCAGTTCAAGGTCACCAAGAAGTGGGAGAATATTTACTGGATTCGGGAGGCCCGGTTATCTGCACTGACCCTATTCAGTGCAGATTGGGTTGACCAAAACCTGACTGCCTCTGGCATCCCACTCAATGAAGTCAAAGTCGCACGAAAGTGACTTTCTCCTCTGGTCAGAGTGGGATGGTTAAAGATGTCAGCCTGGAGGTCGATCCTAACCTACCAGTATTGAGAGAAGATTCTGGCAGTGCTACCTTGACGGATTCACTTACGGTAGCCGGCCCAATTGAGGGTCCAGGCGAACTATCCCATTCCCCAATGGAGATGAATATATGTAAGGCCTTCGAGGTGTAGGTTTTATCCAGGGAAGCATCCAAGGATTTAGGGGAGGACACTTATGATTCCTCAAATATCAGCACGGAGATGATCTCTTAGATATTGTCCATTTATATTGTGTGGAAGATACTCTGGACTCATTTTAAAAGTTTAAGGAACAATATGTGGAGAATGTTCTCTTGGAGAAGTCTAACAAAGACTTCTGATGATCCCTCCTTGCAGGTTACCAAACCTAAACCTAAGGTTTCAGGCAAGGTGCAAACTCAAGTTGTAAGGCGAGAGCCGAGGTGCATAAAAAAAGACTATAAATCTGAAAACGTTCTCAGCCTGTGAAGAAGTTAGATGTTAAACGTCTTCAAATTCGATAGCATCATTTAAAACCAGATAAATATGCAGCATGGACCAGACATGTACGTTTCGGGTACTTAACCCTCGTCAGTGATCCTCAGTCTAAACAATGTAATATGGCCAAAAAGTGTGAAAATTATAAAGTGTACCGAAAGACGTAGCAGAATGGATGGGATATGATGCTACAGGACAGAAATTTTAATAAATTTTGTAACGTTTGTGCGTTGAAGAGACAGATGATCAACCGAAGTTGATCGAACTTGGTTACATGTGCCCTCGGGGACTCCTGGTCCACCAGCAGTGACACTCACCAAGTAGTTCAAATGTTAAACGTCTTCAAATTCGATATCTATGCCCCCCTTCGAAGAAGAGGGGACATATAGGTTTGCCGCTGTCGGTCGGTCCGCGACATCAGTTTCCGTTCAATATCTCTGGAATGGATTCACATATTGAAATGAAATTTTGTATACAGACACATCAAACAAATATCTAGGTCAAGTTCATTTTTGGGTCCGATAAAAAAAAATTGACAGAGTTATGCCCCTTGCATTTCGAAAAATACCAAAATTTCAGGGTTTCCGTTCAATATCTCTTGAATGGAGTTACATATTGAAATGAAATTTTGTATACAGACACATCAAACAAAAATCTAGTTCAAGTGTATATTTGGGTCCGATCAACAAAATTTTGACAGAGTTAAACCCCTTGCATTTCGAAAAATACCAAAATTTCAGGGTTTCCGTTCAATATCTCTTGAGTGGAGTTACATATTGAAATGAAATTTTGTATACAGACACATCAAACAAAAATCTAGGTCAAGTTCATATTTGGGTCCGATCAAAAAAATTGACAGAGTTATGCCCCCTGCACTTCGAAAAATACCAAAATTTCAGGGTTTCTGTCCAATATCTCTTGAATGGAGTTACATATTGAAATGAAATTTTGTATACAGACACATCAAATGAAAATCTAGGTCAAGTGTATATTTGGGTCCCTTGCACTTCGAAAAAAAACCCCAACATTTCAGGGTTTCCGTTCAATATCTCTTGAGTGGAGTTACATATTGAAATGAAATTTTGTATACGGATACATCAAATGACAATCTAGGTCAAGTTCTTATTTGGGTCCAATCAACAAAACTTTGACAGAGTAATGCCCCTTGCACTTCGAAAAATACCAAAATTTCAGGGTTTCCGTTCAATATCTCTTGAATGGAGTTACATATTGAAATGAAATTTTGTATACAGACACATCAAATAAAAATCCAGGTCAACTTCGTATAAAGGTCCGATCGAAAAAAAATTGACAGAGTTATGCCCCCTGCACTTCGAAAAATACCAAAATTTCAGGGTTTCTGTCCAATATCTCTTGAGTGGAGTTACATATTGAAATGAAATTTTGTATACAGACACATCAAATGAAAATCTAGGTCAAGTGTATATTTGGGTCCGATCAACAAAATTTTGACAGAGTTATGCCCCTTGCACTTCGAAAAAAACCCCAAAATTTCAGGGTTTCCGTTCAATATCTCTTGAGTGGAGTTACATATTGAAATGAAATTTTGTATACGGATACATCAAATGACAATCTAGGTCAAGTTCTTATTTGGGTCCAATCAACAAAATTTTGACAGAGTAATGCCCCTTGCACTTCGAAAAATACCAAAATTTCAGGGTTTCCGTTCAATATCTCTTGAATGGAGTTACATATAGAAATGAAATTTTGTATACAGACACATCATATGAAAATCTAGGTCAGGTTCATATTTAGGTCCGATCAAAAAAATTTGGACAGAGTTATGACCCTTGCCATGTGAAAAATACCAAAACTTCAGGGTTTCTGTTCAATATCTCTTGAGTGGAGTTACATATTGAAATGAAATTTTGTATACAGACACATCAAATGAAAATCTACTAGGTCAAGTTCATATTTAGGTCCGATGAACAAAATTTTGACAGAGTTATGCCCCTTGCACTTCGAAAAATACCAAAATTTCAGGGATTCCGTTCAATATCTCTTGAGTGGAGTTACATATTGAAATGAAATTTTGTTTTCAGACACATCAAATAAAAATCTAGGTCAAGTTCATATTTGGGTTCAATCAAAAATTTTTATGCCCCCTTTGAAGAAGAGGGGACATATTGCTTTGCCGCTGTCTGACTTTCTGTCTATCGGTCCGTCGGTCGGTCCACGACATCAGTTCCCGTTCAATACCTCTGGAGTGGATTCACATATTGAAATGAAATTTTGTGTACAGACACATCAAATGAAAATCAAGTATAAAGTTGTGACGGACTTTAATCACAGAAGGGGTAGGGGGGCATTAATGTTCTACAAACATGACTTTTAACTTGTTTATTTTACAGGTAAGAGTGCCTAATGATTCCGATGATAATCTCGGAAGCCTTCACGTCCAAACAGTTGGAACAACGGATTCACTGAACCAGAAACAAATAAGCACGAAACTGTGTCCAGTTGCAGGTTGCCGTAAGTTTTGCAAAAATCCAATGAGGCATATGCACCAGGAGCACCTGCCCGAATTGTTCAGCAATATGCTGGAATAAAATGAGGATAAAGGCACACTGGCCAATAAGAGACCCCGAGCACTAGAAAGCCTAAGAGGGGGCTTGGTGAGGTTACTGACCTGCATTCGGCGATTTCCAACATCAATGAGTCAGGTCAAATTACCGCCTCGTCTCAAGTAAGTGCTGCAGTGGGACAGGAATTGACTAGGGTTTGGACAGAGCAGGGTGGCTCATGCCCTTCGGTACTGACCATTATTCCTGTTAACTCTCCGGTCGTCTTGTTCCACTGGCGATGCCGAGTGGTATTACTTGGGTTCCTCTCAGGCGAGGATCAAGCAGCTTGGAGGCAAGAGTGCAAGGATCTTTTGCGCGAGGCATCTGTTCTGGCTGAGCCTGAGATGATGCGAGTTCCCAGGGCCCTTCTTCCCGGACACTACCACTTGGGTGTACGGTCCTAAGCCAATTTCAGGACTATCGAGGGTTCGATAGACATTTCCATCGGGATCGTAATAGGTTTCAGCTCTGAAGGAGAAACAAGGTGTACGTGTAGAGGATTTGTTGGCTTACTCATGGTCCCAACAACCCAACAAAATTGTATGTTGTCATCTCAGGTGTAGTGGTCAACTTTAGCGAACCACGGAACTACGATCAAATGTAAACGTCTTCAAATTGAATAGCATCATTTAAGAACAGATAAATTGGCAACATGGACCAGACATGCACGTTTCGGGTACTCAACCCTCGTCAGTGATCCTAAAATCTAAACAATGTAATATGCCAAAAAAGTATGAAAGTTACAATGTCGAAAAAGCGTACCGAAAGACGTAGCAGGATGGGTGGGATATGATGCTACAGGACCCATGTTTTAGAAATTTCAGGAAATTTTGATAACAGAAATTTTAGAATTCGTTGAAGAAACGATCAACCGGAATTGATCGAACTTGGCTACATGTGCCCTCGGGGACTCCTGGTCCACCAGCAGTGACACTCACCAAGTGGTATAAATGTAAACGTCTTCAAATTGAATAGCATCATTTAAGAACAGATAAATTGGCAACATGGACCAGACATGCACGTTTCGGGTACTCAACCCTCGTCAGTGATCCTAAAATCTAAACAATGTAATATGCCAAAAAAGTATGAAAGTTACAATGTCGAAAAAGCGTACCGAAAGACGTAGCAGGATGGGTGGGATGGGAAGTAGAAATACGCTATAGGGGTCCACCCAACGCATGCAAATGAGTTGAGTGAGGGTAAAAGAGGGGAAGAGATCTCCAGCAGTTATTCTATATCTTATATTCTTCCTCGGTGGTTGGTCTGGGTGAGGTAAGCTTAGATCGATCGGTTCATAGAGAACAGCGGCACGAACAACGTACCTTAGGCAGACAGATTCGCCTTACATGAGGCCGAATGGCGGCATTAATACTCCAGCCTTCCTTTGGGGACGTGGCAAATGACTGCTCAGTGCGGTAGCTCCCAGTAAAAACAGACTCTAATGCTAGGAGGTTGTACAGTAAGTGTTTTGAAAAAATCACTGACATTGTCGCCATAGCACTTTCTAGACAAAACCTCAGACAGTGACAAATATGGATAATGACCATATCCCTGTAGTGCACGTATTCAATATATTGCTTTCATTTCCGTGTGTGGACCTCGACGGTGGGTGCAGCTAGCCAACAGGGGATGCGTAGTCATCCCGGGCACCAGGTCCCACCTCTAGCTGCTAGAAGTCCGTCGATGCTTACTTTGGTGCTCTATGTGATTGCTGTTGAGATTATCGTCAGGATCTTCTTTAACTCTCATATTGTGAGCCACGTTCCATTGGAACAATTGAGAAGTGAGCACTCTGTCTTGTACACATTTTTATGTATGTAAATGTTAACTTCATAAATTTTTGTTAATTCTTCATTAGAATAAAGTAAATCATTATGAGTGCAAGAAGTTTAGGAACTTTTGGTAACTTGGTAAACATTTGGGTAACTTTTTCAAATTTAAATTTTAAAATTTTATTATAAACTAGAGGGCGCTAGTGAAATGAATTTGAGTGGTGTATGAAAGCACTTTGGCAGGAAGCATCAGCTGATGAGAATTTAAAAATTCGAAACACCCTTCTGGTGCATGAAAATTGGTTTGAAATTTTCTTCTAGATGGTATTAAGTTGGAACAGTTCCGTATTGGTAAGACACTTACATTTTAAAATTAGTCCCCTACAAGCAACGCCGAAGGGGACTCTTAGTTTCCTCTCGGTCTGCAACTTTTTTTCTGCAACAAATAGAGATATTCAGGTAAAATTTGACACACAGCTTGCGCTTGGTAAGTTACAGAGCAAAGTTGACTTTTGTCACGCTTGACCTATTTTTCGAGGAGTTATGCCCCTTGATGACTTGGAAAATTCAGTTTTTGTCAGTTTCAAGAGTTCTCCCTGCAACAAATAGAGATGTTCAGGTAAAATTTGATGCTCAGCTTAGTCTTGGATAGTGACAGATAAGTTCGACTTTCGTCACGCTAGACCTATTTTTCGAGGAGTTATGCCCCTTGATTACCAAGAAACTTTTAGGACAAAGTTTTCGCTTTCACAAACTAGTAAAGACTTTCTGGAAATTTTACAAAAATTGTCAACTTCTTCTGAAATTCGGACCAATACAGGCAACAGAGTATATTACTTTGGATATTTCACAACCTGCATTTTATGGTGACATTATTAACAAGATAAGAAGGATCAAAGATAGACAACATCACTATCGAAAATGCGTCAGAATCATCAAACGCCTTTTATACCGTGGGTATGATCCGAATGTCACCAGACGGACACTAGGCTTGGTACTTGACCAATCTACAGTCTTGTACAAGCGCATTTTTAAAACTTGCACTCTGACTGCCTGTGACGACGGGACTCCATGACGGGCCCTGTCCAAACCTCTTTAGAGAAGACAGGGCCCCGACCACCTGTCCTCTCTGAATGTCAGTCGGACTCCTCGGGTGATAACATACATGAGCTCGCGGCGGCAGAGCACGGATTGTATTACGTACGCCCTCTTTTTATATCCATTTACATATTCATCTGTGTTGCTTGGGCCCCTGCGTTTTGCGGTCTTGTTTGTGTGTGGTCATCTGACAGTGAGGAGGTTGTTTTACACCACAATTGTGCGTTCTTCGAGACCTCTGGGTAATCGGAAAAGTGGGAGGGTTGTGCGCACGTAATCCAGGATAACCATACCTTCTGCTATTTCCGTGGCAGATGGCCGTCCTAAGTCGGCACCGGTTGCCCATTGGTCTCGTTGGTTTATGTGTAGTCCTTTGTGTTTGATGTTTCTGTGTTGTGCGTTGACGTTCCTTGCCCCTTACGCGTCTCTTTCTGTGCTTGTCTGCTTTGTGTTTTTGCATTGGGTGTTTTGGGGTTTTGCTGTGGGTGCTACAACCTGGTGTTGTTCGAGATCCCCTCCTTTGTTTGATGACTTGGAAAAAACTTTTTTTCAGTTTTCAGGATTTTTTTCTGCAACAAATAGAGATATTCAGGTGAAATTCGTTCTCAGCTTAGTCTTGGATAGCTATAGAGAAAGTTCGAATTTTGTCACGCTTGACCTATTTTTCGAGGAGTTACGCCCCTTGATGACTTGTACAATTCAGTTTTAGTCAGTTTTCCAGACTTCTTCCTGCAAATAATAGTGATACTCAGTATAGTCTTGGATAGTTACAGAGCAAGTTCACTTTTCATCATGATGACAAATATGGATAATGGTCATATCCCTGTAAACAGCACAAAATCGATAAGTCAGAAAATCAGAAACCAAAGGCATACAAAATCAGGACAAAACAGGAACCAATTGAAAGCGAATATACAAAAATATCCACCACATGAAAAGAAGCGAACTCCCGATATGCTTGACCTCTTTTTCGAATCGATAAAGCAGATAAAACCTCAGAACTAAGCTGCACGGTTTAATTTTAAATACTAATGTTTAATTGAAGAGTAATTCATAGGCAGAGTTGCAAGAAATAGATGTATGCCGCCGGTAGGGACTTGTCTTTAATCGCTCAGCGATCATAACATTTTTATTTATATCTTGACAGTATTACTAACTGTTTTGAATATTTTCACTGACATGGTCACCATAGCATTTTTTATATAGACATAACCTCAGGCAATGCATGCATATTATGTATTGTTTTCATTTTCGTGCATGAACATCGACGGCGGGTGCGGCTAGCCAACAGGGGATGCTTACTCCTCCCGAGCACCTGGTCCCACCTTAAGCTTGCTAGGGGTCCGTCGATGCTCAAGTTGGTGCTTTATTGTGAGTGCTGTTATAATTATCATCAGGATCTCCTATAACTACTTTTAAGTCCAGCTGCTTTTAAAATTCCGATAGGGCGGGGGGGGGGGGGAGTATAGTAATGACGGGTTCGGTATCTACAAAGCAAACCTGTCAGATCCTGATAAGAACTTGTTTTTTGTCGAGACCATTTCTTTGAAACTCTCGTTACTTTGAATACTCTTTAAGCATGTCGTGTAAGTAAAATCAAAAGACCATCAAAGAGAACTGGATTACTCAGGTATTTACTGTATGGTAGATTCTGTGGTATATATGTGTCTTGGCTTTGAATATATCTTCACCCTGTATAACTACATTTCTCATTACTACCATATAAATGATGAGGTATCGTCGCCAGAGTCTTATCTTTCATAGCATTTGTATTGTTCCTGTTTGAGGCAACTGCATAAGAGAAACATTTTTTCTATGGTTAATTGTATTGTACACAGGACCTTTTGAAGCTTGTGTTCTTTTTGAAGGCAAAACAGAGAATTGGTAAAGTTTTTCAAGTTGGGATTTTTATAACTGAGCTTGTCAATGTCGATTTCATTGCGGATTTTTGAAAAGGTGGTCGCATCATCATCCATAACCAACTGTTTCACTGTGTGTCCTTTGTCAAGTACATGTATGTTCTTGATGATATTGCCATTGCAGGTTCCATTCCTTAAGCACTACTGCAGTCATTCTCACGTGGATAATTGTCTCCCTGTTCTGCAGCTTTATCACATATCCTACAGGACTTGCACATCACATCATGTCCGACAATTATTTTTGTTTGACATCCATACAGGGAGATGTGCCCTAGTAATATAAAATGAAAGACTACATTTATTAGGATACTAGACAATGACCCGCGCAAGCGAGGGAAAGATTGTCATAGATATGTTGAGTTTAGGAATATCCTGACGTTAATCTCAACAGCACTCACAATAGAATACCATGATGAGCATCGACTGACCCCTAGTATGTTGACATACATTGTATTTAGATACGTTATATATTGCTCTAGTATGCAATCTTCTGTTCAGATTTATATTGTTTGTCACTGATATTTTTAATAAACTCACTAAATGCAGTGGTGGATTTAGGGGGATGCGAACCCCCCCCCCCCCCCCCCCCTGGACTGACCCCACATTTTCTCAAAACGGGTATATTTTTGCTTATTTTCAGTAAAAAACGGCAAATTTCGCCCATTGACCCCTCAACAAAGGGGGCGCTGGATCCTCCACTGATATGAATTCGAAATAATATAATTGTTATTGTCACCGGTACATGTAAGAGGATGACCGTAATCAATTACGGCAATCTTGATATTTTAGTATTATAAACGACTAAGCAAAATCTATTGATTATTTTTATATATTTTTGAATTATAAAGTGGTTAAAATCGCATTTAATGATCTTTCATTAGGTAGGCCTTTTAGCTAAATTTGTAAAGTCGCCACATACTATTTCAAAGTGATCTATTTACTGTGAATGTGCATCTAATACTTAAAATAAACTTCTTTTAATAGAAAAAAAAATTGTTATTTAAAATAGTTTTTTTATAAATTTTTTTGAGACATTTAAGTTTATAAAGCAGATAACTCAATTCAAATTTCAAGCTTATTTTGCAGTTTCAATTGAAAGAAAGATAACTCCATCTTCATTCAGGTAAAAATCTGAGTTATAGTCTGAATCACATTTGTCATCGCTAGCTGATATTCAGAAAATACCTCTCCCATCAACATTCAGCAATCAATTAATTTATTCACTGATTAGACCTTTCAATGACCTGTTTCCAAATGATATCGACCCTGACCACAACTGGATATCATAAAGACCTCTAAAAACAATTTCACATCTATTCTCATTAAAACTCAAACACACGGTTTCAATTAAATTAGTATAACATAATGATAAATGTAATAATATAACATACTATTATAAATGAAATACTGTATCAAATTAATGCAGAAGGAGTATTACATTATGAGGTAAAACATTAGTTTTAAGAGGCTTAACTTTTTTAACTTAATGATTATTATTTTAACAACAATCCTACTCAATCTTATTGAAGTCA
This sequence comes from Pinctada fucata, assembly GCA_028142955.1. Lineage (NCBI taxonomy): Eukaryota > Metazoa > Mollusca > Bivalvia > Pterioida > Pteriidae > Pinctada > Pinctada fucata. The sequence goes on from AP027104.1 coordinate 24,954,396, forward strand.
TACTAATTATAAAAGCACTACATGGATCAAATAAACCTTTATCAATAAGTAAATATGGCTTTGACACCAATGAAATAAAGCTTTCACACTGATTCAATAAAGCTTCCTCATCAACAAAATAAAATGTTCAAGTAAATAAAGCTATATCTCTCTCTCTTCAATGAGTTAAAGAAGATCCTGACGATAATCTCAACAGCACTCACAAAAGAGCACAAAATAAAGCATCGACGGACCCCTAGCAAGCCAGAGGTGGGACCAAGTGCCCGGGAGGAGTAAGCATCCCCTGTTGGCTAGCCGCACACGCCGTCGATGTTTAAGCACGAAAATAAAAAAAAACAATATATGAAACTCATGCACTCTCTGACGTTGTCTATATAGAAAGTGCTATGGCGACAATGTCAGGAAAATATATTCAAAACACTTACTGTCAAACCCCTCGCGGGGAACCTTTTTACGAGCTCCACACGGCAAATGGCATAAGTGTGACACAAATGAGTTAAAGAAGATCCTGACGATAATCTCAACAGCACTCGCAATCAAGCACAAAATAAAGCATCGACGTACCCCTAGCAAGCCAGAGGTGGGACCAGGTGCCCGGGAGGAATAAGCATCAAATAGAGGTTTCTCAATCAGTAAATAAAACATTGATTTTCTCAATAACTTGTCAATAAAAGAAAGCTTTTTCAACAACAAAATCGCGCTTTTTTGTCGCCTGCGAAGCATAGCGACACTTAGGGATCACTTTGTCCGTTGTCCGTCTGTCACACTTTGGGTGTCACAGCCCATAACTGATTGGTAGGTGATAGGGCTTTGATATTTCACAAGTGTATTCCTTGTGACAAGACCTTCCTACACATACCATAATTTTTGACCTAGTGACCTTGACCTACATATTTGACCTTTAAAAAAAAATAAGAATGGATATATCTTTTGATTGGTAGGTGATAGGGCTTTGATATTTCACATGTGCAATCCTTGTGGCAAGACCTTTCTACACATACCATTATTTTTGACCTTGTGACCTTGACCTAGATGTTTGACCTACTTTTGGAAAAAAGATAAGATTCCCTATATCTTTTGATTGGTAAGTGATAGGGCTTTGATATCTCACATATCTATTCCTTGTGACAAGACCTTCCTACACACACAATAATTTTTGACCTAGTGACCTTGACCTACATATTTGACCTACTTTTCAAAAAAGAATTAAGAGTGGATATACCTTTTTATTGGTTGGTGATAGGGCTTTGACATTTCACATGTATTTTCCTTGTAACAATGCCATTCTACATATACCATTATTTTTTTTACCTTTTGACCTTGACCTACATATTTGACCTACTTTTCAAAAAAATTAAGAATGGATATATCTTTTGATTGGTAAGTGATAGGGCTTTGGTATTTCAGATGTGTATTCCTTGTGACAAGACCTTTCTACACAGACCATAAAATTTGACCTTGATCTAGATATTTGACCTAGACCTACTTTTCAAGAATTGTGATCCACTTTCTAAAATAATAATCAAACCGCTTTGCAGGCGACACAAGCATTCCTTGGATTGCTATTTTTAAATACATGTAGCTAAACAAAGCCGCTTGTCTTCTGATAAAGATTTCATAAACCTCGAATAATCTAATAAATCATTTACAATAACTTAAGAAAGCCTTTTGATCAATCAAATAAAGATTTCCTCAATACCTTAATTGTTTTTTTTTTTCACCAATCAAATAGTGCTTTTAAAATTTCTCAATAACTATTAGACATATGTTCTAAACAAATATAAAATTCTCAATAACTTAAGATTGATTTCTCAACAACTGAACAAAGCTTTCTCATCAATCAAATAAAAGCCTTCTCAATTATTGAAATCAAGCTTTGTCGTCAAAAGTTTAATATCGACATTGCAAGTTAATACCCTGCCTTCAACATATATCTTATTGAGAGTTCATTTCATAATGAACACAATTTGACCCAAATCACATGTGGACACAGGAATTTCAAACGGCAGAGCATACTGATGCTGATTCCCACCATGACAATGGTGCAGTGATCACATACAACATAAAATGGGAAAAAGAAAAATAAACGAAAACAATTAGAAAAATCTCATTACATAATTTAAATATGAATAAGAACCCTATGTATAAGTACAATCTCCTCCGAGAACATTTGTTAATTTTTTCTAGTCCCTCCTAGTAGGGAGAAATGACACACACTAAGCATCTGTGAAAATTCAAGGATGTTTTAAAACATATTTCACATCTGAATATCTTTAAATGTAATTATTTTTTGTTCACATTAATTTTTCACTGTGGTTAATAGGCGTAAATCTTTCAATAACCCTTCGATTTGCGCCTGTGGAACCAGATAAGACACTAACTCCCTATATGTCAACAATTGAATGAATGTTTCTCCAAATTGTTCGCAAAAAATCTCATAAAATCCATCTCTGTAATAAAATTTCACACTGTCTTCCTACATACATGTATATATACATGTCAATCAGACAGTCACTGCGATCCCTATATACACTATGACCATCGTTTCCTAGGATTATTTAACACATTATATTTTGAGAATACTCCCGCGGCATACTTAAAAGCGACTCCCCGTGTGACACACTACAATTTGGCGATATTTTATCAAAATACATGCATGAAACAGACAAAGCATACTCAATGCACATTTAACAGTATCAGGATGTTATAGTAAATCCTAACACAGCAAGTATCTAGAGGTATCTGAAGTCCCGTAACAAACGTGATAGATCACGAAATGTTTACCATACTCTATGCAATTTGAATTATGGAGAAATATGGTATTATTTTATGGTGGAAAATTTTCAAGAAATATTCGCCTATCTTATTGTGCGTCTGCTTCGGGACCGACTTCCATGTCGCACATGGCTGACTCCCCTAATGTGACGTTGTATACGGTGTTACTGTAGATCTTAATAACAACAAGCAAACATAAAATTTAATGCAGATCGTATAATACATTTGTATTTCATTTATTTTCTGTACTTAACATCATGCATATATCAATTTTACAATCTTTGATGGAGGAAACACATCTCATTTGACAGAGCATTTTATATAAATTAAGATTCAACACAGAGTTAAAACAGCTTTTCATATTAAGAAATATACATTTAACAATGTTTGAACTTAAATATGTGACCTTGATCCTCATTCGGAGTTGAGACCAATCTCGAACAAAGGAAGGGAGGGGATCTCCAACAAGAAGGAAAAGGAAACAAACAAGGCAACCAATTCAAGTATCCTTGCCTGCAGCTACTTCTCATTAAGTACATTATAGAATTGATTATCAAAATATTAATTGATTATCGTAGTCAGAAGAATATCTGGCGACATCAACATCGGCATTACACTAAGGGAATCCCCGCCTTTCTTCTGAATGGCTATCTACCCTCCTAATCTGGATCTGAAATGTGAAAATAGATACTTGAGTAAGTCATCAAAAATTTCACAGTATATAATAATGAACATGCATCAGTATAGTTGCTGAAAGCTCAAGGAATAAATCACTTAACCCAAGGGCTTTTTTTTTTTTGGCGGGGGTTAAAAAATCTAATTCAAGAAATAACTAAGTTTTTCTTTGTAAAGATATGCTAACAGACCCCATCCCTAAAGTTTCATTAAGGGCAAAATGTTTGGTACCTACAGAAAGGTCTTCTCATATAAATTGAAAACACAAGATGAAAGTATTGAAAAGTGGTTCAATCGGCAAATTAAAAGGAATGAGGTCACAAATTGTATTACCAATGGAACGATCTTGTCGCAAGAAATGCACACTTAAAATGTGAAAGCCTTATTGCCTAACATTCAAAATATATGCAAAAAGAAAAAAAAAAATTTGCAGGTCGAACTCTAAGATCAAAATTTGGTATCCATGGAAAGGTTTTGTCACAAAAAATACACATGTGAAATATGATAGCAGTCAAAAGTTTAGCTTAAAGTTTTTTCGGACAGACAGACAAACTATGCCCTTGAATCTCCAAATTACACGGGCATGAAAATAACATTGCAACGTCATTTAGTACCTTGTATAGAGGGCAGGCAACCGTTATAAAATATAACATGTCTTCACATGACCTGTTTTAGGCGCAGGAAAAATTTGTCACACACTGCAGAACACTTGGGTCAGATGCAATTAGAACAAAAGAAAGCTACCTTTTGATTGTTTTCATAACACACGACTAACATATACAACATCTACCAGACAATTACTTGCTGTGTGTGTAAAATGTTTTTAACTTACTAATAGCATTTGCCAGCATAAAACAACATATCCTAAACACAATTATAATGTACAGAACGTACATGGAATATGTGCCCAACGATCGTGCGACGTTTGTATTATGTTTTGATTTCGTGTTGGAGCATTGTATACAGATTTTTTTATTTGGTTGAGTAGTTAACAATCGACTATATGAGGAAACTCCAAACTATAGCATTACATGTCTAATCCATGGCCTTGGTTATACATTGTATGTTATACCTTCCTCTCCCTTCATCGCCTATTTTGTCTTCATTCTTATACATAAAAAGTAAATTCATTTAGATTATCTTGAGGCTACAACACAGCAATTTCAAAATTGATAATTATTTCATTGTAACAATCATTCTTCTATTGATGTGATTCAAGACAAAATGCTACAATAAGTTTTTAATAGATTGTTTGGTCATTAAACGTGATGCTGAGAATACCAGGTAGTTGTTACATACACACTATGCAATGCTAGACTATGTTCAAACTAATTTAAAGCATGTATGGAATGTACCTATGAGTAACGTCCACATACAGTGTGACAGCCTGTGCACAATGACTCCATTGCATTTGGGTATATTGATCTTCACATGTTGCAAATTTTGCGCAGGGACATTATTTTTTTAAGCCTTCGACATATGAGAGCATTCCAGCAATGTCCTAATAATGTCCCACGAACGTATACGATATTTTTCAGCATATTTCCATGTTAATTTCAAGCCACCGCCATATTGATCTCGGTGAGAAATTGTGACCACAAGATTCATTGAGTTATATATAAAGAAGAAAGTGACCACACCCAATGTCTAAGACCCTGGGGTAACGGGCTAAGACAAAACTTCAGGTGCACAACTAGCCCATAGACCTTGAACATTGCAAAAAGAATTATCTTTCTACAATATAAACTTTCTGAGAAGTGGTAACCACAAGATTACATATTGTTATGTAGGAGGAAATGACCACATCAATTTTCTAACACCCTTGGGGTCAGGGGCTCAAAATTTCTCAGAAAAAGAATTAACTCTCTTTTATTTATACTTTCTGAGAAATGGTGACTACAAGATTACATTGTGGTCTATAGGAAATAATGACAACACCTATGTCCTGAGACCCCAGGGGTCAGGGGCTCAGATGACATATCAGGTGCACCACTACATCATAGACCTGTAATATTGCAAATTATATTAACTTTTTATCATTTACACTCTCTGAGAAATGGTGACCACAAGATTACATAGAGTTATATAGGAGAAAATGACCACACCCGTTTCCTAAGACCCCAATAAACAAGCATACATGCAAAGTGTTATCATTCTCTTTTAAAAAGTTGCAGATTTGACACTTTATATTTTTGCCTTCTAAAATTAACCATCATAATTATTCTAAAGCTGAATAAACATAAAGGCGTCCTTCAAATTAAAGGTTACTATTTCTGAACGGTTAGGTTATTCACACACTAAATCTTTTAAGGTGCTCGCAGGACTTCGTTCTCTTTTCATACAGCTTAAATTTTTAAGAGGAACTGAATGCATATTGTCACGATGCATATAAATCTCTTTAAGGTCATAGCTGGATAATGAGGAAAAAGGGCGAAATTATGCCAATTTTTGGAAATGAGGAAAAAGGGCGAAATTATGCCAATTTTTGGGGTCACTGTAAAGTGCGAAACGAAACAAAAACGAAACGAAACAGATCGAGACGAAACGAAACAAAACATAAATCTTAAAGAACATGAGAAAAATTAATGTAAATGCAGAAAAGTATCACGGATGTCAATATCTGCATATGTTATTGCCTTCAACCATTAGTTCTTGTGGCTGGAAGGTTTTTTAAAAAGTCAAATTTGACGACTAAAACATGATATATACTGTACATAGCACAATTGCGTTTTAAAGGAAAGTGAAAGGGATGGATAATCTCGTCATAGCCAGAAAAAAATATTCTTAAGGGAGGAGTCTAGTACAGAGGAAATGGAACTGTCCCGTTATTTGTATTTGAAAACTTTATCAGAAAAATGAGAACAAATACTGGGGGGTAGGGGCACATTTCGTTTGAAAAAGGATAAGATTTTTTCCCTGAAATCTCATTACAGTGTCATAACGTGTTTTTCTATCCCCTCCCCATTATTCCTCTTAAATACATGAATGGCATTTGACATTGACTTTTTTTAATTGTCAACTTTGACTCTTTCAAGAAACCCTCTCGGCACTAATTACAAATGTAGAACTCTAGGATTAAGGCAATATTACATGCTCATCTTGTCTTTAAATATTCGTTCTAGGCGATTTTTCCTCTTTTTCTCATATCCTTTTAGTTTTATGTTTTGTTTCGTTTCGTTTCGATCTGTTTCGTTTTTATTTCGTTTCGCACTTTACAGGGACCCCAATTTTTGCACAAATTTAAAGCAATATTTCACATAATAAACATTTTGGCAGTTAGTTAAATATATGAACCCATTGATAATTTTTTTTTATAAAAAATGCATGATAAAAATGGAAAGACTGAATCATTTATCTTCAATTATTTATAACGAGAGAAAGAAAGTGACATAATCCGGGTTCGAACTCACGATCTTAGGATTCAGATGAAGCACCTTTACCGACTGAGCTGTCGAGGATTTACATTAGTGAGGTGTAATATATTTTTTATCACATGATACATCCTTTATTCGGTTACATAAAGCCGTGTCATAAATAAATGTTATAATCAGGGGGTCTAAATACTAAACGTGATATTGCTAGGGTGGGAAAAATCAGGTATAAACATCCGCTTCGATAAGAGGGTACGTATATTTTTCTTTCTCATACATGTACGTCGTTTAGTATTTCCAGCTAAACATAGTTATCATTCGTTAAGCTATTGCCATAAGTATTTCCACAACGTTTTTACTGAACATAGATCATACAAGTTTTGCTAAAACGTGACCGAAAGTTGGCAAATGTGCATCAGAATATTGCATCAGAATATTGCTTGGGCGTCCTATCATGACAAAAAATGACAAACTTTGTCATGGAATTAGTCTCTTTAGTATTGAAATACACATTTGATCGCGAAAAATGGTAATAAATACAAAATGGTAAAATAGGATCTTAATAAAGCCGATTTGTTAAGAGTGCAACCAGAATGACTCTTGCCTGGGTACTTGACCAATCTAAAGTATTGTAACAGCGTCCTGTCCAAACCTCATTAGAGCTGACAGAGCCCCAACAACCTTTTCTCTTCGAATTTATGGTCGGATTCCGCGGGGTGATGTAGCATGCATGTGCTTGCTACAGCCGGCAGAGCACGGACTGAATTTCACACGCATTCTGTTTTTATATACATTTACATTGCTTTTGGCCTCTTCTTAACGTTGTCTGTTTGTGTGGTCATCTTACAGAGAGGATATTATTTTACACCACCATTGTATTCTTTGAGACCTCTTGGTAATCGGAAAAATGGAAGGGTTGTGCGCACGTAATCCGGATAACAACACCATCTGCTACTCGGGTGACAGATGGCCGTTTTAGTCGGCACCGATTGCCCATTGGTATCGTTGGTGTATGTGCAGTCTTTTGACTTTGACGTTTCTATGTGATTTGGTGTTCCTTGCCCCTTTTGCGTCTCTTCCTCTCTTCCTGTACGCTCTGTGTTTTTGCACGGGGTGTTTGGGGGTTTTGCTGTGGTAGCTGCAACAGAGTGTTGTTGTCGATCCCTTCCTTTCTTACAAATTTACTTAAATCGTGGTTTATGTGGTGCATTCGTGAACATACTTATTACCACAAAGGATCCCGGATCTTAAGAAAGGCTATAAATGTTCACAATTTATTGAATTGACCTTATATATTGTTTGAACTATGTATAAAAAAAGTTTCTTCTCCATTTCTGTTAAGATATTGCCCGAAACGCTGGCGAAGTCAGCTAAAATTTACATACCCTTCGCCAGCTTTGGTTGAACTATGCACAAAAAACCCAGGTAGTCTCATAATTTTTTTTTTCAAAATTAGGCATGGACGCATGTCAGAATCGCTAATTCAGAAAAATGACAGACAGATAAGTAGTTGAAGAACTCCGGATAAGGTGGGCTTGGAAACCGCACGTGCTGTAATGACGTCAGTTATACAATGCCGTCAGTATTATGAAGTCAGGTATACTGACGTCAGTATTATGACGTCAGGTAAACAATGACGTCAGTATTATGACGTTGTCTTCACTATGACGTCAAGTATATAATGACGTCAGTATTATGACGTAAGAATTATGACGTCAAGTATTCCATGACGTCAGTTTTATGACGTTGTCTTCACTATGACGTCAAATATACAATGACGTCATTTATTCTGCACCTGCAACGTTGACTTTGAAACGACCTTTTGTGTCAGCGACACGCGCTGGCAGCTTGCCAGTAAGAACTGTATAGAAGTGTCCAGAACCTATGACTGCACCTGCAGCTTTGACTTTTAAACTTACCAAAGGTTTATTTAAATTATAATTTTATTTCGTGGAATGACCTCAGTATTTTATAAATTCTTACAAAGAAAATGAAGTTCATAGCTACTTTACTGATACTTAAAAGGGACGTTTTGTTGTTAGATGATTTTTACTGCGTAAAGAGACAGCAGTGGTCTTCGTGCTTGACCTCTGGTGGGGCACTAGGGACTGCCCTGGTATTTTGTAACCCTTGCAAAATGGCATAAATGGTTTTCAGAACTTTTCTCGTCTTCTTGAGTTCGACTATAATAACAGGCTGATTCTGTTGGAGAATTTTGATGCGTTGTTCTTCTGAACACTTCCGTCTTTCCTCTACGATGTGTTTGACCTTCTTGGGATCGGGTTGCGGTGGTCTGTTGGGTGGCATTGGTTTGATTGTCTGTAGATTAGACCAATCTGTTCCATAAACTGTACTGGTTGCAATTGTAGCTGTACTGGTTGCATTTGCTGCTGCTTTACTGGTTGTATTTCCTGCTGATGTACTGGTTGCATTTGCTGCTGTTGTTGTATAGGTATTTGTTGTTGTACTGGTGGTATTTGTTGCCCTGGCTGCTGTTTGTCAACCTCCATCTGGTCCGACAATAATGACATCAGAATGGAGTAATCATTCTCTGTAACTTCCAAAGCTGTCATTGTTATTCAAGTGAGTGTAGAACTGAGAAGCGCTCTATATTTATAACGTTAACGCCGACGTCACGGAAAGCACCCAACATGTCGGGCGCCATTGGTACAATTTGTGTTTCTTGAGAGACGGTTTTCATACAATTACGTCTTCGTCTTATTACTTATGAAATAAAGTAGGTTTCATAAAAATAGTTCTTAAAGTACTTTATCATACAAGCTATATATTTCTTCGATTAACATCAATGTCTGTGAATAAATACCGTTTTATTAACATTTCTAGCGATGGATTGTGAGACATGACTTGTGTTTCTCGAAACAGGATTTTCCCAGGTTTTGGCCTATTTAACCTTTTTAAACAGGAGTAGCAAGTTGTACATCAACACAAACAAGTCTGTCACAGGGTATTTAAATGCCTTCTAACTGATTGTAGAATGAATTGCCGTATTAAAGGTGTAAGCGCGTTGCTTTTTAACATGTAGGTATAAGAAATGTGTTTCTTTGAAGTCAACATAGTTTTCAATCAGTTATTTCTCAACAAAAAAGTTTAAAACATGAAAAATCATATCAAAAGATTCATAAATTGATATTATAAAATAACCATTATAATTTTTCTGGAAACTTCTTAATTTGGGATAAACATACAATTTTTTGTTACCTACCATAGGTATTTTATACTGTGTATAAGAGCATGATATTGAAATAACTAATATTTTAATACAAAGTTTACACAATTTGTTAATTGAGTATGGTCGCATTTATAATGTTAATGCATTTCATGTTACAATTTAATATGCATAAATCAATGTGATTATAATCCGTCCTTTTGTGAGTACATGATAAACGTCTTCAAATTCTTGACCAGGCCGATCATTCTGTTTTAGCTATGAGAGTCAGAATCCTGGAGAAAATATATCACCCCACAAACAATCCAAATTTGAGCACACCTTCCCGTAACAACAGACAAGAGTTCTGGATAAACAATCTTAACACTGCAGCGCCCTATGGGTGCAACGATAATATCAACAGCTTAGGAAACTTAACAAGTCCCGGTTGTCAATCGGTGTATGTGACTAGCTTATTCAACAGACCACAAAGAAGACCTCGAAGTCATGGCATTCGTAAATATAATAGGCCTGAGATACAAAGTTTCTCCTTCGATGACTTGGTTCCATTTTTGAATGAGCCTCTAGGCCTGCATTATATTCGTACCAAATTATACTCTGTTCCTTTACGGAAGTTACACGAAATCTACGAATATACGAAGGACCTCACATATACCGATACACGTTCCGCAGAATACAGACTGCAAGGAGTCATCTTGGACATTTCTACTTTTCGTTTATTTCAAGCAGTTAGATCAGATAAATCAGAGGAGAAAACAAACCGTCCTTTCATTAAAGTAAGATTTGCAATCAAAGGTATTGATAAATTAAATCTTTGTCAAATTTTTAATCACAAAACTGTCACAGAAAAAATCCCATCAAAAAGAAACTCCTTGTATTTCCTATAGCTACACACCAACAGTTGCATCTAAAATTTACAATAACAAACGATTCTTGCAGAGTATTGATTTAAGTAATCCCTCACTACATCCACTTCCTTGCGAATGTTCTTCATCGGATTTCAACTACTCTCCTTGTGGACACGTTATAACTGGTGACCTTAGTATAGCCAAGAACGACAAGTTGAGAGAACTGTTTTTTTAAAAAAGGGTCCCAAATACAGAGTTTCTATGTCCTTTGCATGGAACCAAAATGTCAAAATTATCATGGATTCTTGTGAGGTATATGCAAGACGTTAGGCAAAGAAAGAGGATGAACAGCTCGACACCCTTTCCGAATTGATAAATCAAGGGTTACTTTTATCTAGAATTTACCGATTAAAATCAACTGTGAACATCAGATTCGAGTCTATATTTAAAGACCCTGATATTATCACAGAGCTTACCAACAGTTGCATCTAAAATTTACAATTACAAACGATTCCTGCAGTGTATTGATTTAAGTAATCCCTCACTACATCCACTTCCCTGCGAATGTTCTTCATCGGATTTCAACTACTCTCCTTGTGGACACGTTATTACTGGTGACCTTAGTATAGTCAAGAACGACAAGTTGAGAGAATTGTTAAAAAAAGGTCCCAAATACAGAGAAAGTATGTCCTTTACATGGAACCAAAATGTCAAAATTATCATGGACTCTTGTGAGGAATATGCAAGACGTTGGGCAAAGAAAGAGGATGTACAGCTCGACACCCTTTCAGAATGGATAAAATCAATCAGAGGGTTACTTTTATCTAGAATTAACCGAATAAAATCAACTGTGAACACCAGATTCGTGTCTATATTTAAAGACCCTGATGTTATCACAGAGCTTACCTACCTCCAAGAACATTATGTCATCACACCAGCGGACAAAGCCTCAAAAAATTACACATTTACTTGCAAAAAGTACTATTTCGACAGTCTAGTTAAAGAGTTGGGTTTAAATTCGACACCTGGAAATCCCACTTACACCCCAACAAACCTTTCTGCCTCTGAAATAATAGATAACCACAAATCAGCTCTTGCTTCCTTTGGCTTTGACACTACCAATTTAGATTTAGATTTACCATACTTATACTGCATACCTAAAATGCATATTAAAAATCCGTACAAACAACGTTTCATCGCTGGTTCCTCAAAATGTTCTACCAAATCTGTATCGATCTTACTTACCAAAGTTTTATCTGAAATCAAATCTGGGCTACAAAAATATTGTTCGATAGTATATTCTCGCAGTGGTATCAACCAGATGTGGATTTTAAAGAATTCGAAGGAACTTTTAGAACATCTGAAATCCACTCATTTTAGTAGAGTCCATTCGATCAAAGCCTTTGATTTTTCGACACTTTACACTACTATTCCACATTCTAAATTGAAAGAAAGACTCGCAAAAATTATAAGTAATGCGTTTACAAGTAAGAACGGTAATCGCAAATACAAATTTATTGTTGTTAACTATGACAAAACCTACTTTGTAAAAGAAAAGTCAGATTCTGAAAATAAGTACACTGAAACAGACATTATTCAGATGTTAAACTTTCTGATCGACAACATTTTTGTGGTGTTTGGAGGAAAGGTCTTCCAGCAAATTGTCAGAATTCCAATGGGGACCAATTGTGCCCCACTCCTTGCCGACATTTTCCTTTACTCGTACGAAGCTGAATTCATTCAATCTTTGGTCTCTGAAGGGAAAAGATACTTAGCTTCTGACTTCAACTTCACTTACAGATACATAGACGATGTGTTGTCCATCAATAATCCAAAATTCGCGGATTACCTGAGCAATATCTATCATTCGGAGCTTGAAGTCAAAGAAACTACAGAGACAAATAATTCAGCATCCTATTTGGACATAATGTTGTCCTACGACACTGATGGTCACATCAACACCTCACTCTATGACAAACGTGACGACTTCAATTTCAGCATTACGAACTTTCCTTTTCTGAGTAGCAACATCCCTTCATCGCCTGCTTATGGCGTGTTCATATCTCAGTTGATACGCTATGCCAGAGCAAGTACCAAATATACGGATTTTGTTCTGAGAGCTAGGCGTCTTTCAGATAAGCTTCTCAGTCAGGGATATGTTTGTGACCGACTAACATCGTCACTGAGGAAGTTCTACGGTCGATATGGGGAACTCGTCATACACTTTGATGTCCCACTCTCCAGAATGGTGGATGATATTCTGACCATTTGAACCATCCAACCAAAGATTGTACTCTATATCTTCCAAAATGGAAGTAACCGGATGTGACAGTTCTACCGAATTGAAGCGACGGGTGTTGCATGCAAGCGGGAGATGCTTGCTCTTCCTGGGCACCTGGTCTCACTCGCATATCGGGAGGTCGCTTCTTTTCATATGGTGGAGGTTTTTGTTTTGGTTTGCTTTGGTTCCTGTTTTATCCTGATTTTGTATGCCTTCGGTTTCTGATTTTCTGAATTGTCGATTTTGTACTGTGGACAGGGATATGGTCATTGTCCATGTTTGTCATTTGAAATCCCATTTACATCCAAACAAACCTTTCTGCCTCTGAAATAATAGATAACCACAGACACTAACAATTTAGATTTACCATACTTATACTGCATACCTAAAATGAATAAGAATCCGTACAAACAACGTTTCATCGCTGGTTCCTCAAAATGTTCTACCAAATCTGTATCGATCTTACTCATCAAAGTTTTATCTGAAATCAAATCTGGGCTTCAAAAATATTGTTCGACAGTATATTCTCGTAGTGGTATCAACCAGATGTGGATTTTAAAGAATTCGAAGGAACTTTTAGAGCATTTGAAATCCACTCATTTTAGTAGAGTCCATTCGATCAAAGCGTTTGATGTTTCGACACTTTACACTACAATTCCACATTCTAAATTGAAAGACAGACTCGCAAAAATTATAAGTAATGCGTTTACAAGTAAGAACGGTAATCACAAATACAAATTTATTGTTAACTATGACAAAACCTACTTTGTAAAAGAAAAGGCCGATTCTGAAAATAAGTACACTGAAATAGAAATTATTCAGATGTTAAACTTTTTGATCGACAACATTTTTTTGGTGTTTGGAGGAAAGGTCTTCCAGCAAATTATCGGAATTCCAATGGGGACCAATTGTGCCCCACTCCTTGCCGACATTTTCCTTTACTCGTACGAAGCTGAATTCATTCAATCTTTGGTCTCTGAAGGGAAAAGATACTTAGCTTCTGACTTCAGTTTCACTTACAGATACATAGACGATGTGTTGTCCATCAATAATCCAAAATTCGCGGATTACCTGAGCAGTATCTACTTGGAGCTTGAAGTCAAAGAAACTACGGAGACAAATAATTCAGCATCCTATTTGGACATAGTGTTGTCCTACGACACTGATGGTCACATCAACACCTCACTCTATGACAAACGTGACGACCTCAATTTCAGCATTACAAACTTTCCTTTTCTGAGTAGCAACATCCCTTCCTCGCCAGCTTATGGTGTGTTCATTTCTCAGTTGATACGCTATGCCAGAGCAAGTACCAAATATACGGATTTTGTTCTGAGAGCTAGGCGTCTTTCAGATAAGCTTCTCAGTCAGGGATATGTTTGTGACCGACTAACATCGTCACTGAGGAAGTTCTACGGTCGATATGGGGAACTCGTCATACACTATGATGTCCCACTCTCCAGAATAGTGGATGATATTCTGTCATAGACCGTTTGAACCATCCAACCAAAGATTGTACTCTATGTCTTCCGAAATGGAAGTAACCGGATGTGACAGTTCTACCGAATTGAAGCGGTGGGTGCTGCATGCAAGCAGGAGATGCTTACTCTTCCTGGGCACCTGGTCTCACTCCCATATCGGGATTTCGCTTCTTTTCATGTGGTGGAGGTTTTTGTTCGTTTGCTTTGGTTTCCGTTTTATCCTGATTTTGTATGCCTTCCGTTTCCGATTTTATGAATTGTCGATTTTGTGCTGTAACAAGGGATATGGTCATTATACATATTTGTCATCTATAGCATCATTTCAGAACAGATGAAATTTCAGCATGGACCAGACATGCTCGTTTCGGGTAATCAACCCTCGTCAGTGATCCTCAATCTAAACAATGTAATATTGCCAAGGAGTGTGAAAGAAAGGAGGGGATCTCCAACAACACTAGGTTGCAGCAACCACAGCAAAGTCCCAAAACACCCATGCAAAAAAACACAGAACAGATACCCACAGAAAGAGACGCAGAAGGGACAAGGAACACCAACTCACAACATAGAAACATGAAACATAAAAGAGCATATGACGTCATTAATGTCGGTCACCTGGAATCCTGCCAAGAAGTATGACGTCATTAATGGCGCGCTATACATATCCGGTCAGTACAACAAAGTCGGTCGACTGGAATCCTGCGAAGAAGTATGACGTCATCGATAGAACGCTTTAGAAAAATGGTTAGTACAATAAGGTCAAACACTTGGCTGCTTATCAAAAACATTTTAGGTAATATAACTGTCCCGTTCAAGGTCAGAGTCAAGGTCATGGATGTAAAACTCAAGGTTATGTTAAATATGATCACGTGATCAGTCACGTGACCGAATGTTCTTGAATTGCCTATGTATTTATAAACCCAATAAGTCATAGTAGACAGAAGTCAATGACATTGTTGGTCATACTCAAGCTTAAATGAAATTTGTCTGTTCCATGCTGTAAATTTATCAGGTTTTTAATGATGCTATTGAATTTAATTAAGAAATGACTGTCTTACTTTTGGTGTTCATAGGTGTATAATTCTGGATGGTCATGTGCAAATTCTGCACGTGTCCAACCAGAATTATACACCCATGAACATCCAAAGTAAGACAGTCATTACTTGTATTTACATTTATTCTAAATATCGGTCATTTTTATTTGCATTTTGGCTGTTATAGCATTGAATGAGTTTGAACGTCGGTAAATTCTCTCTACATGCAAAACTTGAACGTGACGTCACAATAGCAACCCAAGTTATTGGAATATAATTCTAGTTGCCTAATGGGCGTTCAACATGGGGAATATACTAGTAATGTAAATATAGACGTTTAACATTTGAACTACTTGGTGAGTGTCACTGCTGGTGGACCAAGATTCCCCGAGGGCACATGTAGCCAAGTTCGATCAACTTCGGTTGATCGTCTGTCTCTTCAACGCATTTGTAATTTGCTGTTTTAAAATTTCTAAAACGTGGGTCCTGTAGCATCATATCCCACATATTCTGCTACGTCTTTTGGTACATTTTTGGACATAATAATTGAAATTCTTTTTGGCCATATTACATTGTTTAGACTGAGGATCACTGACGAGGGTTTAGTACCCGAAACGTGCATGTCTGGTCCATGCTGTAAATTTATCAGGTTTTAAATTATGCTACTGAATTCAAAGACATTAAACATTCAAACACGTGATTGATCTCGTAATCGAATGTTCTCGAATTTCAATAGGCAGGCCTTGAAACTCGTGAAAATCTTTGGTTGTCATTCGGGCAACCTGCTTTGAATATCAGGTTGCCCGAAACCATTTTTACTTGCCCGAAATCATCGAACTGAAAAACTAAAGCTGTCAGTCTTTATTTCCGCTAATTTGAACATTTTACATAAATTCCATTTCTTTTTCAATTTCTTTTTCAACAAATTCCTCATTTAACTCATCATGCTTGTGTGCCTCAGCTAGAGGACTCATGAATATTTACAGATTCCAATCTCCATGATTTACATCGTTTGACAAACTTTGCTTTAAGTTTTACTTTGCCACTCACTGTGCATAATTTACAAATCATTGAGGCCCCGGTGCATCACCTTCATTGTCCCTAAACTCCAGCCAAGGCCGATTCTTTTTCAAGGTCTCTTTTAGCGACCTTTGTTTAATACCTATGACTTTCATAGTCCCTTTTTGTTGTCTTTTTAGGTTGTTCAACACCTTGTATAAATATCCACTTCACAGTTAAAAAACGATTTAACAGGCAGGAAATCTTCAACCGTATTATAAAATTCGGGCTGATAACGGACCGTCGTACGGAAACTTTAAACCGATCATGAAGTCTGCTATCTGAAAAATCCTAGTTTTTCTGATTCTGACTTAAAGCAAAGATGATTTAAACTTTTTATTCATTATTTCATCGAGGTAAGCATACACTGAATGTCTGAAAATAGATCGTCAGTCGGACGAATTGGTCTCAATTCTAGGTCGTCCCACAGGTACGTAGGTTGTTTTTGACGATCGGACGGCCGCGAATTTCGAGCCCTGAATAGGTGCTAATTTTACCACATTTGGGTTGTAGTAGGGTGCACAAAGGTGTTCTAAATACAAATTAGGGTGCACATTTGCATGCAAAATGTACATCAGTGTGCAAGAGGTGCACAGTAATGTGCAAAAGGTGCACAATTGCGTGTAAAATTTGCACATTTTGTGCAAGATTTGCACATTAAAAGTGCTAAATGTGCACATTTACATGCAGAATGTGTACATGTGGGTGCAAGATGTGCAAATAAGTGTGCAAGATGTACACACTAGTGTGTAAGATGTGCACATTAGTGTGCAAGATGTGCACTTAAGTGTGGACATGAAAGGTCGTGGCAAAGGCATATGTTCTAGAAAGTTCTAACTGGCAAGATGCCAGCGCGTGCCGTTGACATGAAAGGTCGTTTCAAAGTCAAAACTGCAGGTGTAGAATAAATGACGTCATAGTGAAGATGACGTCATAATACTGATGCCATTGTATACCTGACATCATAATACTGACGTCATAGTGTAGACAACGTCATAATACTGACGTCAGTGTATACTTGACGTCATAGCAGCGCGTGCAGATTCCCGACTCGGACAGCGGGAGTTCTTATACTACTCAGATACTTATTTGACAAATTCTCCCAGAGAAGGAATTCGCCATTCTAATTTGCCTTCATGTTCAAATTAGAGAAAATCCACGAAAAAAGTAGGATCAAAAGTATACAGATTAACATTAAGCCACACCTCTAATATCACGCAACTGACAGTATCGATTCATTAGCATATATTGATTTTTACCCGATTGGTCGTGTTCACAAAATATGTGATCATGTGACAATTTGTTCGATCCCTCTCATGCATATGTATTGAGAAAACAATATTCAAGGCCGGAATCGATGGCGATTTATCCGGATTTGCCAAATACCCCTGTCTCAAAACAGACATCACGATTAGTAACATCTTTGAATTCAAGCGAAACTTAAATAGTTATCTAATACACGAATGGTCAATTTTTCATTATTTGTAAAAAGTCATACAAATGAAATTGGATTCTTCGATTTATGAGCGATAAAAAAAGGTCCGGGATCCTTTATAGTCATTTGGTCAAAGGTCTTTCATAAGGAATCTATATATTTAGGGTACCTGTAAAATGCGAAACGAAACAAAACGAAACGAAATGAAAACGAAACGAAATTGAACAAAACGAAATGAAACGAAACGGAATTAAACAAAACGAAACGAAATGAAACGAGACGAAATGAAACAAAACAAAATTAAATGAAACGAAATAGTTACAAAATAAAACGAAATACATATACATGTAAAAAGAAACCAAATTTATATACTGGCTAATTTTTATATGGGGGAGGGAACGTGAGAGGTGTGTGTTGGGGGGGGGGGGGGTTGAAATATCTGTTTTAAAAGTGAGAATGAAAGATCCATAGGTAATTGGATGGTCAGGATACCCTTTCAATATAAATAATTAAATATGAAAATGAATTAGGTTCTTCGTGAATATTTTCAAATCCTTACCCCAGAAATAATGATGAAATAAACATGCATATTTATTGTAAAAAGTGTCAAACTGGTTCAATATTGAATATAGCTAAATATTCTTTTTCCTTTCTTCTCTGTGGTATTTGTGCTTGAACAAACAATTTTTCGCCTCATATATATAAACCTCACCCTTTCATCTCTTTAAAATTTACCCATTTTCTTTGAAAAGATTTGAAAATAAAATATTCACTAATACCGGTACTCTAATTTCCTTTTCATACTTTATTATTTATAAATATAGGGGTATCCTGACCATCCGATCCCCTCTAGATCTTTCATTCTCTCTTTCAAAACAGATATTTCAAACCCCCATATCCCCAACCCGTCCACCCCCCCCCCCAAAAAAAAACTAACAAGTAAATAAATTTCGTTTCTTCTTACATGTATTTCGTTTCATTTTGTTCCCATTTCGTTTCATTTCATTTCGTTTTGTTTCATTTCGTTTCGTTTTCATTTTGTTTTGTTTCATTTCGTTTCGTTCAATTTAGTTTCGTTTCCATTTCGTTTCGTTTCTTTTCGTTTAGCATTTTACAGGTACCCATATATTTACGATATATAGATATATCATTTTGGTTTAGCCTTTAATAAATCTATAGAAAGTGGTTTTAGACAGTACATGTAGTTTCGTATTTCTTATAGCTCTACAGTGCTCCATTTTGGCTTATTTTCGTGGTTTTCTCACTTCATTGCCATGATGTGAAAACCTCATTCGATATTAAATACTTGTATTTCACTTTCTCTCTGCTTTAACGATGGTGACTCATCACGTGTGCGCACATAGCACTGCGCAACGTATTAGACGATTCGAACGTCATCGCGTCATACGCATGACGTTATAACGCAGGCGATGTCGCATAAGATAAAACGCTAGAATGCTCGATTTAGGACTGTACATAGGTAATATCAAGTAACGTATATCATCACTGATGAATCGAAATGAAGTACATTGTAGTTTTAATTGAATAATTGGGGCCCGCGCGACTTTTTTTTTTTTTTTTTTTTTTTGAAAACCGGGAAATTCAACCGCTCACATCCTGGAAAAATCAAATAGGATATTTAGTATTCTTTTTGTTACGTTTTATTTTGTTGCAACGGACCTACCCGAAGTAATAATGTGTAAACGCCAATCCGAGAGATGGGAAACTTTGCATGATTCTAATCGTTTATAGCGTAATGTTTATTCGCAGAGGTAGCGTTATAAAAATATAATTATACATAAGGGATCCTGGGGATTTTTCAAATCAAGGGGGTTAAGGCTAAATATACATATACCAGTTCAGAGGGAATGGGGTTTTATTTTCTTTATTCCACAGAATCTACATGATCCGGATTTATTTTCGTCTGTCTTTCGGGCTGTACGTTTTTATTCAAATTTTTCCGAAAAAAAATCAAGCCGTTTTTTTTTTCTAATGCGAACGTTTTTATCCTCCCGTAAGATCAATTTGCATTTTATGAATGTCATAGTCTAATTTAGAATTTTGTTTCAATGTCGCTCTCTCTAGTGAAAAACGTACCTTGTTCGAGTAATTATATATATTTGTACGTGTTTGACGATTCCTAGAATCCTTGCAATCTCTCAATATCACCCAACCGTATTTTTTTTCCAGAGAACTGGATGGGATTGGGCGTAACAGGGACGTATATTTATAAATCTATTATATACATGTACGCTCATGAGCGTAAGTGCAAGAAGCGAAACATCCCCCCAAGGTCCTAGATTTAGCATAAATAAAGATAGAGAGAGGGGGCGACTGTTTAGTCCGTCTATTATGGTACCATCAGTCAATCAATCTATCAATTTACAGGTGTTCTCATGATCTTAGGGAACAGCCATGTGGTTTTATGGAAAGGGGGGGGGGGGGGGGGGAAGAGGCGGCAGGAAGACGTACTTTGCAAAAATAAAAATCTCCGGACGGATATTTTAGGGGGAAAATATTCTGGCCAGAAGGAATCATGAAAATAGCCCCCCTTCTGTCATCCAACATATAGAGATACTCACTCCGTGTTTGATATTTTATACATCTTGTGGCCGAAATTTTGCGCTGAATTATATAAACTTTTAAAAGAGTAATTTTCAACATTTGGAAAATTTAAGAAATATAAAAATAAACCGACCCGAAGGGCCGACAAAAAAAAAAAAAAAAATCCGGCTCTTACAATTGCTAAAAAAAACGGCTTGCAGAAGTCATCCTGTAACCCCCCTCCCCCTCCCTTTCCCCATGCCCACTTATTACGATGACATAGAGAAAAATACAAATTTCAAGATATAGTTCTAGCTAGTAATGTAAAATTCATGCGTGGGAATGACATGAAAACATTAATTGTGATCTTATCATCAGATGATAGTCCTATGTGGAGGGGGCAATCATATTTTAAGGACTTCTACAACATGTACCATTTTGAATAATTAAGATTTTTTCAATATTAAGATAATCGTTTTACAGAAATTTGATGGGCGGGAAAATTTGAGGCGGAAGAAGAATTTATTGAGGTTTTGCCTTGTATTGGATTATATAGAAAACCGGGGACAATCTCGGGATACTTATTGACTGATTCTCCACGTCCACGAGCACCTATGAGTTGTATATGAGTTGTATATGACGAATGTGGTGTGGAAAAAAAGAAGATTTTTTTTCAATATTTTTCTTGAAATCTTGTTTAAAAATATTCCCCTAGGCCAGAAATGTAGTCAAAATGTAACCATCCCGTTTCGTTCGATATATTGAATATTGAAGTTCTGTTTCCCTTTTGTATATAATGACTTCATTTAACGAGATATCACACGCGTTTCAGTAGCCTCCCTTAGACGAGAATTTTAAAGAAATCTCCACGCTGAAGATTTCCGATTTTCGTAACTTAAAATGTCTTGATGTTCTGGCTTTGTTATAATCGTTCAATCGTCAAGTCGACATAATAGCTCAGAGGTAGAGCTCTTGCCCACCATGCGAGAACACCGCGGTTCGAGCCTGAGTCGTATATCTATACGAATGTTTTTTTGTTCTTTGCAAAGTAATGGTAAGCCTAGAGTTACCAACATCAGTCAATTTTTTGCTGAAATTGAACTTTCAAATGTATTTGAAAATTTTGTTAAGACTTTTTTACCTATATACATATGTCGTTTCTATTCAGAAATAAGTCAGGTGTCAGTAAAGTGTTTGAATGTAGAGAAACTTATAATATAGTTACTCATATGGTACATGTACATGTAATATCATTACACATGTGCACATACTGTCGTGTTATCTCACAAAATCTGTATTCGGCTCTATTTATTTACATAATGACATCTTTGTGAGTGAAAGAACACTGCTGTGATATTTCAAAAAGATGATTATATAAATTCGGATGCTTTTGTCTTTGGTCACATAGTAAAGAAAGATAACTCGAATTGCACTTTTAATTTTTTACTTGATAATATACACATTCAGTCAGATTTTGCAACATATGACGTGGTCATTGAATGATTTCTTTCTATAAGAATTTGCACAATACGTTGAGGGAATCATATGTAAAGTTTCATTTGAAAATCTTGGGCTGAAAAAATAATAGAGCCAAAAAAATGAGCATTTCCATTACAATCAATGGATGGCTAAAAAGTCTGATCAATTGTAAAATCTCAAAATTTTGGATGGTGACCTCCTAATATTGTCCCTCACATCTGAATTAAATTAGGAAATCAGAATTATGCTTTTTTTCTGAAAATAAATGTTGTATAACACGAAACGTGTGATATCACCTTAAACAGAATCAATACTTCATTTCTTCATATTTTCTGGATCGCTACTCTCTGACGCCGGTTACTGTTTGAAACCAAAGAGTAAACATCCACGCCATTTTACGTTACTTGCAGGAGGAAAAGCTTATGCCCAGCACTTTTCTTTTTCTTTGTTTGTTAGTTTGTTAGATTTTCTATGAGCAGTATCCTTTATAGCTGCACTATGAACCCCCTCCCGTTTTTTTTTTTTTTCAAATCTAGATCCACCACTGAAATTCATTTCTTGATATTTTGACAGGAATCTTATAATTTTAAGTTGCTGAGTAAGTCTTATACAAGGGCGTAGAAGGGGGGGGGGGGGAGGGGCAGCGGGGGCACATGCCCATCCCCCCCCCCCCCCACTTTGAAACCATGTTTATGCCCCCCCCCCCCCCCCCCCCCACTTTTCAATCACAAAATTTTATGATGCATTAACATTGTTTAAAATAGCAACATTTTGTACCATAAATCTACAATTTTTTCGGTCAATTTTCAATTTTTTTCTTTGGCTCGCTACCGCTCGCCATTTCTTTTAGACTTTCTGAATAATTTAGCTATTCTGATCCATCCTATATACATATTACTTTATCAATGTATATGAAGACATTTAACTCAAACTATATAGAATATTATTACATGTACTTGTTAATGATAGAGGGTATAGAAAGTATTTTCTGATAAATCAATATTTTGCTAAAAAAAATTCCTGGCTCGCTACCGCTCGCCAGACATTTATTCATGTACTTAAAAATTTAGAATTGCACCAGAAATGCTAAAATTTGTGCATACAGAACATGAAACCCCCATATTTGTTTTTAATCCCCCCAATTTTTTATTTTTTTTTTATTTTTATTTTTATTTTTTTTTTTTGCTTGTTAGAAATTTTGGGATGTTGTGCCCCCCCCCCCCCTTTTCAGGCAGAGCTACGCCATTGTTATAGTATTAGTCTTTCACTGTATACGACGTCTTCGTTGAACACTAAGCGAAAATACATAGTTTTTATAAAGCTTACGAAAATCTAAATCGAAGTGTGTATTCTACATATATAAGGGAAATAAAACATCGTCTCTCTAACATTTCGATCGGAAATAGGTAAGTAAAACAGGTAGGTTTTAGCTTATAATGCGACGAATTGCTTTATTTCCCAGCAATTAACACAATGGACACTGACTAATATGATATATAATATTGCCCATTCTTCGAGAACAATTTTCGTGTTGAGTCAATTTTTAATGAGACTTTACTACAGGAATACATATTTGTTTAAATAAAAATGAATAAGATTCTATGATATGAACGTCATTTATTGAAATGTTTCGACGCTATGATTTGTATATATAAAATCTAGGTATGACGTCATCATGGACATGAAAGCTTCTTTCAACGCTTTATCTTGCTCTTATATTAACACCGACCTATGTATTTTTATATATCAATTGAAAGATCAAGATTTATATATTCCTTCTGTCATAACTAGACAAAAAGTTTAATACTCCTTTGAAGTGAATTTTTAAGGCAAAAAAATGATAATTTTACGAATTTTTACATTTTTTTTACATTAAATTGATAAGGGTGCTACTTTCCTAAATTAAAGTTATTTTCTTTCATATATATGTTTTTTATTGAAGAAAAGTGTCCTCCTTTCATTAAAAATTTCAAAAATCACATAATAACATTCTTTCCTCAGTTACTAGTGCTTTTCTGGAAATGGGTGATTTTTGTCTAAAAATAGCAACAGAAATTCCCTTAATCTATTTTTAGCTATATCTCGAAATTTTCAACACCGACCTTGGTATTTCGATATGTAAAATTAAAGTATGAGAATTGTTCTTCATATGCGGCCCATTTTTATAAAAAGTTTAATACTCCTTATTATATGAGTCACCATCCTTAAATCTCCCTCTAACATGTCGAGTTTTAAATTTCCTAAAACTTGTGCAGCGCCGCATTCATTCATCTGAGTGGCGCCACCTATAATTATTCACGCGTTCATACATGTATATTGTGCTGTCTTAGTGATGTTATTGTTCGCGTATTGTCTTTCTGGTTACTTTTTTCTCATGTATATCCCTTTGTAATCACTGCAACGTTTTCATTTTAGTGATCTCCTCCTTATCTAATCCGGACGATCAGGACTATAAACAAAATATGTCCGACAAGAAAAAAAATTGAAATTACATGTAGTTATTCTTTCACGAACTACTCCTTATCATAACATTTCTCAATATTATCCTCCTGTTTTAACTTTTCTTAATTAGTACCAAAGAAAAGAATATGTATAAAGAGAAATGTTATTCGCTCTCTTGATAACAAATGAAAAAGATCATATGAGTAACATGTATGATTATGTTTTAATATGGAGAAATGTTTCGATTTTCATACTGTCGTGCGCTGTCTTGAGAAACTCGTTGTGTAATTTTAATCCCCTCGCCACTTAAGGCTGAGGGATGTAAAATTCACACAACTCGTTTCATAAATACCGTATGAAATAGATAATCATTTGAGATCCTATATATATCCCTGTATTTAAAAACTCTTCACTGTGGGAGGCGACCGCAAACTATCATCCGTGTATGTCTTTAAGCGTCTCTGTAATTTTGACCTTGTGACCTGGACCTTGGAGTTTGACCTACTTTTGAAAAAAACTTTTATCTTTGCCATAACTTTTGGATGGTAAGGGATAGGGTTTTGACATTTCACATGTGTATTCTTTGTGACAAGACCTTTCCATGAATACCGAAAATTTCACCTTGTAACTTGACCTACTTTTGAAAAACTTTAACCTTGGCTACAACTTTTGAATTGTAAGGGATAGGGCTTTTATATTTCACATGTGTATTCCTCTGGCTAGGGGTCCATCGATGCTCCATTAGGTGTTCTATTGTGAGTGCTGTTGAGATTGCAGTCAGGATCTTCTTTATCTCATTTGTGACAAGACCTTTACATGAATACCTAAAAAATTGACCTTGTGACTTTGACCTACATTTTGAAAAACATTAACCTTGGCTATAAGTTTTGAATGGTAAGGGATAGGCCTTTGATATTTCACATGTGTATTCCTTGTCACAAGACTTTTCAATGGATAAAAGAATGTTTGACCTTGGAGTTCGACATATTTTTGAAAAACTTTAACATTGGCCATAACTTAACCTGTTCAGAAAATAAATAATTGAAAGTTCTTTCTCTTTATTTTTAGTTTCTTAATCCTTAAATTCAAACCCTCATAGGGATACATCAAGGCGTATATAAGTGCTTTTTCATTGTTTTGCAAAATAAAGTGTACAGAGGGTAATTCTAATGAAGAAAATCATTCCAAGGAATGCATGTGTCGCCTGCAAAACATAACGACACTCAGGGGTCATTTTGATAGGGTGTAACATCCAAGTGTGACGGACAGACAGACAAATCGATCCCTAAAGCCGGGCTTCCACTGTCTTGAATGTAGAGGAGAATGAGCTACGATCAGAAGCGAATGAACAATCGTGTCACATTCTTGTCAGTTCTCACGAAGTTTTTCTTGGTGCGATAGGCATTGTGAAATATCAAAGGACATTCCCTTATAGTTCAAGAGATATAGGCCAGGTTAAAGTTTTAGAAAAGTAGGTCAAAGTCACTAGGTCACAGGTCATGATTTCAATGAAAGGTATCGTCACATAGTCTCTACGTGTGAAATATCAAAGCCTCACCCCTTTTAGTTCAAGAGGTATGGACAAGGTTAATGTTTTGTCTACAGATGACGACAACGACGCCAAGGGTATGGCGTTAGCTCTCCAGACTTTTCGTCCCGGCGAGCTAAAAAGGACAGACAAACAGAGAGACAGAATCCTTTACACCCCAGACACTCCAAACCTTGTGTGCGGTGAAATAGGTTTAAAATTTGAAACAATTGGTGTTAATGTAACTAAGGCCAAATAAAAAATGTTCTTGTTTCCCTGACTGCACCAACACTCCCTCATCATATATTCACCCAAATCAAAACATTTTTAATAGAATGTTATAGAGGTCATATCAAAATCTAAAAAGCCTGTGTTTGTGAAACACAAATGCCCCCGGTGGCATCTTTGTTAGTATAAACACTATTTTCTCTTAAGTACATGTATGTGAAAGGTCAGGGTCACTTGGTTAAAAATTTTGGTATCGATGGAAAAATCTTGTGACAGGGAATACGCATGTGAAATATTAAAGCCCTATCACTTACCAAAAGTTATACCCAATGTTAAAGTTTTTGTAAAGTAGGTCAAAGGTCAAAGTCAAGTTCACAATTTTTGGTATCAATAGAAAGGTCTTAACATAACAAATACACATGTGAAATATGAAGGCCCTATCACTTATTCGAAACACGTGTCTGGTGCATGTAAATTGATTTGGAATTTTCTTCAAGAAGGTAGAGAGTTGGAATCCTTCGACATTATTACCATTCAAAAGTTATGCCCAATGTTAAAGTTTTTGAAAGTAGTCAAACGTCACGGTCAAACATTTTGGTATAATTGGAAAGGTCTTGTGACAAGGAATACACATGTGAAATAAGCCCTATCACTTGCCATTCAAAAGTTATGTCCAATCTTAAAATTTTTGAAAAGTAGGTCCAAGGTCACGGGGTCAAAAATTTTGGTATCAATGGAGAGGAGGTCTTGTCACAAGGAACACAAATGTGAAATAAAACAGCCCTATCACTTACCATTCAAAAGTTCCGCCCAATGTTCGAAAAGTAGGTCTAAGGTCAAGGTCAAGAGGTAAAAAATGTTGATATCAGTCGAAAGGTCTTATCACAAGTAATACACATATGAAATTTGAAAGCCCTATCACCTCCCATTTCAACGTTATGCCCAATGTTAAAGTTTTTCGGACAAATAGACAAACAGACGGACAGGCAAAAAACTATATGTCCCCAAATCTTTGATTCCAGGGGCATAATAAAAATAAATCTCTTTTTGGCAACTCAAATATTGCTTATTGATAAGAATAGTATTTCTCATTTTTATAAAGCATGAAGTGCACCAACGAAGTTTCATGTATGTTGAGTAATTTATATAATTATAATAATATAAAAATGAAGATAAAAAATTATAAAAAAAAACACACCTACCTACCCTCCGAATTTTTCTCAAGAATGTTAGAGGAAACAATTTTTTATCCTATTATGAAGGTAGTGAATAAAAAGTGATTTCATTTCTTATCATTTGATACCTGGTTAACAGTGTGAGGGTGCAGTGTAGTTACTGTCGCAGAGAATCATATTAACAGTATGTTACCTTCATTTTTACACGTTGAATTACATTTTAAATTCATTATAGAGTGTTGATGAAATCTGTGAAGCAATTTCCACATGAGATATTCAGTTTGTATCAGTAATATACTAATAATAGTAATATACTAATAAGATTATCAACACTGAAAAATTCCACTTGATGAACATCACATTAAATATCCAGAATTAAATCATCAAGGCTAACTTCAGAACCTGAAATAAATTTCACTAATCACATTCTACCTCAATGCTAAGTTTTAAAGTGATACTTTATAGGCATGATAGAGTTTTTTGTATTTAAGATCATAATAACACTCTCGCAGTCAATTCCTGAAATAAAGTCCAGTTATCATGTTCTACCTCCATGTGAAATTTCAATGAGCTATTTCATATAATAGTTATAATTATATTTTCAATTCAAGGGAATACAAAAAAACCTTATCATACATATATACCTATCAAATTTGGTCACTTCAAAGGTCAAAAGATGAAAAATGTTTGGTTCCTTTTGACAAGGAATAGTGACAAAACAAATGTATAAAAAATAAATAGCCCTCAATCACAAACACCCTATGAATTATAGACAAATGTGATAAAAATGGTATACAATCAATAGGCCAAAAATAGATTAATTTTTCAAAGAGCACATTTGTGTTGCCTATTGCAGCTTATCCAACTTTTATACCATCTGCCATTAAAATTTTAGATGGTCTGTAATAACCCATGAAATACAATATAATTAAATACATTATTATATTGCAATATGAAATAAAGGTCTTGTCACAAGGAATACAGTATTACACATGACATGAGAAATATGAGAGCCCTATCAAGTACCATTAAAAATTATGCCGAATATCGGCATTTTTCAAAAAGTAGGTCAAAGTCAAAGGTCAATGTCACTGGGTCAAAAAATTTATGTATCAGCAGAAAGCTATTGTCATATAAACATCAGAAATATGAAAGTCCTATCATCTAACATTAAAAAGAATGCCCGAAAGAAAATTTGTAAAAGTAGGTCAAAGGTCAAGGTCACCTAGTAACAAAAATGTAATGATCGCTGAGCGATATAAGACCCCTACCAAGGGCCATAACTCCTGTTAAAATAGGTCAATGGAAACCAAATTCAAACTTGGTCTGTACCCCACTAAGATGTATTCATATGCCAGCAATCAGTTCATTAATCTGCAATAGAACTGAAGAAAGGTCCGGAAAACTGAAATTTCAAGAAATTTGCTGAGTCCAAGGGCCATAACTCTTGTAGAAATAGGTCAATCAAAAATAAACTCAAACTTGATCTGTATCACATTGAGATATATCCACATACCAAACATGAGTTCAATATATGCAACAACAGCGAAAAAAAGTCTGGAAAACTAAAAGTGTGACAGACGGACGGACAAACGGATGGATTGAGGGACAGACCGAGGGGAACACGTGACACCGCGAGGTTTCTTCCATAACAACGTACATTCATGTGAATCGAGGTGTCACGTGTTTGACCTGACGCATGAGTGTAAACTTACAACATGGCGCTTGCATTCGAAGAGACGAAGCGTAGGCAAATAGAATCCCGGCCGTATCATTGATATTAAAGCTTAACAAGGTAAAATATAATTGCCGATCATATAGTTTTATGTTACTCGTGTAAGACACAGTCAACAATCCCCTAGAAAATTTGCCGATTCGTGCCGGCCATATCCTAAACTTGGATTCCGGGTTTGTTCAATGTAGATTCCTGCGGCCAACACACCCCTACCAACCAAATATCCAAGTGTCGTTGGCCGTTTCTGCGGCTAATTCCTTCTAAACAATTATCAAATTCACATTTTCATATCATATGCTATACCTTCATATCACACAATTTATCTCTGATCTCTTTGTTTCGACGGAGAATCGGCTAATTCGTTCCTTTAGTAGTATAGATTCAAGTCATAATAATTATGTTTCTCCATGTGCTAAAAGTAGACCAAAGAGGCTTATTGAAGTCTGAAACTTATTTTTATAATAATTTATATAGATGAAATGAAATGACAGATGTAAAAATGAAAAAACAAATGTAACTTTCTTGGTTTTCTTGGTTTTGGTAACAATCTGTAACTAAGTAATAAAGTGCTTGGCATATGTAACAATATAATGTCAATATATGCAACACAGTCTCAATATCACTTACCTGAGAGACTGTTTTAAGGTTCATAGTTACACCCTTTCCAAAACTCCCCAAAACACTGTTTAACATCACAGGCTAAATTTTATTGACTTTTTTGGCAGAAAACAATATAATGTAAAGTATTTTAATGAAAAAAATATATGTCAACGAGCTTCCAAGGGATTCATGACCTTCCAAAGAAGTACTTGTCCATTTTTTCTAGATTTTCCCTAAATTTGCATCATATCTTTAATAGACCCCTGTTATTTTAAACCTGATGCATGGGTTTAAACGGACATTCTTTTAATAACGTAAGAAGGTCTAAAACAAATAGAAAATCATCAATGCTGGTACGTCAAATTCTATGAAATAGTTAATATTATACTATTTAAGGTTCTATTCTTGACGTAATTTTTTTAGAGTCCAACCAGTAAATGACGGGTTTAAGAACTTTGTTAACATGCCAATGAGCGGAAAAATTGCTATCTTAATCTAAGTAAACATATCTTTCAAAAATAGAAATAAATGTAGCAATCATCGCACAGAATTATAGGTTTGATAAAAAAATTATGACCCTACCCCCCCCCCCCCCCCTCCTCCTGATTTTGATAAGAAAAATGCTGGCAGGAGATCCCCTCCGTGCTCTATTTGGATTTATTTCTCCTGAATCGTTCACCTAGATTACTCCATTTTCCATCCATATATCAATTGGAAATAGAACTTATCAAAAAGTGAATTTTATAATCCATTGTATAATATTTACCCATTATATCAGTAAAATTAACGACTGCAACAGTTTAAAAAAAATGACGTCACGTGATGCATTAAACGTCAAATCAAGCTGATAAAGAAAAACCATCCCGAAATGGGGCGATGAAAACAAAATGTTTATCTTATGAACAGAATTATAAATGAATAGAATGTATTCAGACAAATGAATGCCAAAGAAAATTACTAATACTTGAATGTAAGTTCAATGAGTTAAAGAAGATCCTGACGAAAATCTCAACAGCACTCACAATAGAGCACAAAATTAAGCATCGACGGACCTCTAGCTTTCTAGCAAGCTAGAGGTGGGACCAGGTGCCCGGGAGGAGTAAGCATCCCCTGTTGGCTAGCCGCACCCGTCGTCGATGTTTAAGCACGAAAATGAAAACAATATATGAAACTCGTGCACTGTCTGACGTTGTCTATATAGAAAGTGCTATGGCGACAATGTCAGGGAAATAAATTCAAAACACTTACTGTCAAACCCCTCGCGGGGAACTTTTTTACGAGCTCCACACGGCAAAGGGCATAAGTGTGACACAAATGAGTTGAAGAAGATCCTGAAGAAAATCTCAACATCACTCACAGTAGAGCACAAAATTAAGCATCGACGGACCTCAATCACACGTTATATAAAAATATACAGGCTTAGTACATGTATGTTGCTATCAATTGGTTTTGGATGAGAAGAAAAGCCGGGAAGGGCTAAAATCGGCCTAGTGACATAATATCTTTTTAAAAAGTTTTTTTTAAACTCCTATATTTATGAAAAATCATATTTGATTCCGCATGACATCTATTTTCTGACAAGAAAGGGTAAACAATAGTCATTTTGTCATATATAAGAATCTGGGTTTCAAAACAGAAAACATTTAAAAGGACCTTTATATAATTTTAACAACCCCCCCCCCCCCCCCCCGAATAATCCATATAGACAATGTGAAATGCAATAAACTGATTTATATCGGCAAGACAATGTTGCAACTGAGTTAATTCTATCTTCGATTAATGTTATAAACGTTCCATAACCCTCCCCCCTTTCTTTCTGGTCTACTTGCACACATTTCATGTTACCGTTAAAGTCGTTAGATGACAAATTCTTTCCTGAATGTAATACAAATAATTTTAAATGTACAATGTAAGACGATAAAAACAGTATTTCTTGCATTAACGGATTTATGGAGATCATATAATGATATAATGTACGTAAGTTGGCATACGTCCTTTTTTATCAAACATACTGGGATATTCAGCATTATGGCATCCAACGTGGGTCAAGGTCAGTGTGACTTGTTCAAGATCAAATAACCTTTGGGTAATTAAAAATATGTGTGTACTTTCCATCCCTTTATTAAACGTATACCGGTAATAATAATTCACTGCCGGGGAGAGGGTCTAGGCAATAATATTGAAATCATTGATTTATAACAGGTCCATGAATATTCGCATTGTGAGAAAAGGAGAAAAAACAAATAATGTAAAAAAGGGAAACTTTTTCAAAAGGAGGATTCACTTTGAGGAGATTTGACTTATAGTACTATGTAAACGTCTTCAAATTGAATAGCATCATTTAAGATCAGATAAATTGGCAACGTGGACCAGACATGCACGTTTCGGGTATTTAACCCTCGTCAGTGATCATTTGTCACGAAAAGTCTTCTGTTCGATAAATTCAAAATAAAATTATTGCAGTTCGCTTATAATAAATGGCGAATCTTACACATAGCGGAGAGAAATTGCATCGTAACAGCAATACTCCCACCCCCTTGCCCCTCATCGTGATGTTTGCGCATGCTGTTCTATATGTCACTACTCCTATATATGTAAAACTTGTGCGAGAAATGTCCATACATTTGTTTTACCCAAATCCCGCATGTAAACAAAGGAGTTGTTCCTAATAAAATGTTCAATTTTGTGAGATGTAGCTCTATTAAACCCCGCGTGTAAAAAATCATCACACATTTTAATAAGATTTGGCTTAACCCCGCGTATAAATCAAACGGTTGTTTACTAATAAAACAAGCATAAAATCATTCTTTCGTGATTTTCTCGTTTAGATGACGGCGAGCGGCAGAGTGCGCTGTCAGCCTTTTCTCTGAATGAACAAACCCATCAAAGAATTGTTTTACATCAATTTTGTTATCAAGATTCAAAGGAAAACGATAAGAGTCCCAATCGAATCAAAATACAGCAGTTATATTTAGCACAATCCCCAAAGTACTAGTTCATGTTTCAGGACGTAGGTTAGTCAGCGTCAAATAATAAGAGTGCCGATGCAATGTTGGCGCGTTTTTCGTGACGTCATAGATAACGTGACGTCGATTTTTGCGACGAGAGAGACTCCGAAGTGATATGTTGTTCGGATGGTGTATCCATGAACCTTAATTTCTACCACTTCCGCGTTTCTGCCAGCCTGCATCAAATGACACACAGAGATCTTCACTGAACTATTGATAAAATTTTGCAATCAACTCTATTTACACTTCCATGTACTGTACATATATAAAAATATTAAACCTAAGATAAGATAAATTTGATACAGTAACTTCAATTCTTGATGTAGCTAAAACTTGACGTGAGTATTCATTATTACTATCAAATAAACGCCTACTACCCTTTATTCTTGGACTTCACGTTCTAAAGTAGTATTACAGGAGTCCTGTGCAATCTTCTCAATGACATGACCAGCCTTCCTCTCTTGTACCTTTAGGCTAGTGTGAGATATGCAA
The DNA here is from genome assembly GCA_028142955.1 of Pinctada fucata. Lineage (NCBI taxonomy): Eukaryota > Metazoa > Mollusca > Bivalvia > Pterioida > Pteriidae > Pinctada > Pinctada fucata. The sequence goes on from AP027104.1 coordinate 24,987,770, forward strand.
GGGATGTTTAGGACGGCAAAAATCTTCTCAATTTTCTCATTTTATTGCCAGCATGATATAAGGCTGTTAATAAGACAAGGTATGATAATATAATTACATTATACATGCAGAAAAACACTATAGTACCCTATATTTGATAACAAAATCCATTTCATAATTTGTGTTATGACACGTTACATTTTACATCCTCAATATATTATAACTGAAAATGTCTTATAACTTACCAACTCCAATCTTTGTATTGATGTGATATGGTTCTTGCCCATTATGTCCGGATAAATCACGTTTTCCAGTAGCGCCGCGGATGACCTTGCCCACCACATTTACACCAAAAATAATAAATATAATTTGACGTTTGAATGATTCTGGTACTGAAATTGACCAAAACAATGATAAAAATGATGTAAAAATGTGCATCATAAACACACAATATCTTTATTTGTATCGATTGATTAACTTTTATGTGTGTTATTGGTCTATAATTGGCACCTGAAATCCGTTGGGGAAGGTGAAGGTTATTTATAAACAAATCGAACCAAAATAATGTACTAATTGGGAAGTTTCTTCTTTGCCGGTCCCCGGAAGTCAATTTCGACGTCACGAGTGCGCATGTCAGACCGTTGCTAGGAACGAAGTTTGACATTTCTAGGGACGCCGCCATTTTGTTTTAAGTCAATCGAGCCCAGCGTCGTTTGAGCGATTTAAACGGGGGTTTGCGGCGGATGTCTTTCGGATAGGACTGTGATTTGGAAGGGGAATCAAATGACGCTTTGGAAAGTTTGTTGCAAATATTAAAGGCCAAGTTTTCTGCCCGTGGAACATTCTACTGCTGGTGTTATGGAAATTGTGCCTGCTTCATAACCGCTTTGTATCCTGTTGTTATATGAAGTGTCGACCTCAAGGTCAACAAGGTTGCCTTGGCCTTTCAGATCCTGGACTCGCGCAACATAATTTTGGTTCTCATCCATGGACTCCTGGTTTAAAGTTGTAGCAATTTCAGCGGCATGAATCAAAATTTTGTGGAGAAGAATTGTTGAAGGAGGCTTTATATTCAGGGCTCCAAGGAAAAACCGAACATCAGCTGGTCCCATTCTTGTCTTCAGCATAGGTAAGGCTGTTGCTGTATTCAACGTGCTTTTGCCATTGAGTCCTCCTCGTATAACTTGAATTCGTCAGTTTTAAATCTGCAGTTCTTGCACTCAATTGATGCAACCACCCCCAGTCCTAATCTTTTTGTTGTTTTAGTTTTTGATTCTGGTTCTGAACACTTCACAAAATCTTGCTTGTTCAAAAATATTTGCATTAATTTGTTCATTTTTTCCACCGTTATGATAACATTTTCACCTGTCCCTTTGATGAAATCTTCAGATTTTTTTCAGCTTTCCTTGGGCGGAGTAACATTGGTGCCCGTGAATTGTCTTCACCAGAGTTGAAAGATATCCCTTCAAAAACAGACAGTGATGGCTGCACAATCCCAGGAACCTCTGAATTTTATTTTCTCCAGGACAAGACCTCTTTCCCTGCCTATGCTCAGGCATTTTAACAGTTTGTTGAAACTTCAATAAATATAATTGTGCATGTAGCATGATTTTATCCGTAGATTTATTTTCATTTCTTCCAGATTTCTGAATCTGTTATATCATCATCACGTACTTTACATCTTCACTTGACAGGGTCTCCACAGATCTTCTTGTTGGGTGACATAAATCAATCATATATATTGTAAGGTAGGTCTTGTAAACCTTTCATGCGATGACAGCTCTTATGTTTAACGTGTTTCAAATTCATTAGCATCATTTTAGAGCAGATAAATTTACATGATGGACCAGACATGCTTGTTTCTGGTATTTAACACACGTCAGTGATCCTCAATCTGAATAATGTAATATTGCTCCAAGTCTATCAAGTTAATAATGGGTTATAGTAGTTTTCGATATACTTTTCCTTTTCTCGAAGAGATTAGCAAACAACAGACGATCGGTCATTTTTAGAGGTTAAGAATTTAATCATGCCCCTGACCACTGTTAAATTGTCAGTGTTTATCCACAAACTTGACTATGAGTTAACGCGAAGTTATCTTTGTGCAACAGACTTAACTTGGTGCTAAGCCAACCATGAATTTAAGAACTTTACCATCGCCAGAAATGCATAGATTCACTGGTACGTGTGTCTTCCCTTAAAGCCAATGAAATTCTCTCTTTTCTTCTTTTTTCCTTTCCAGAGAACCCACTCTCATGGCAATGGGAGATTTTATTAGGATTCTCCTCGAAGTTCGAGGATGTTAGAAGTCCATCAAGTAGAGTAAAATAATGGTTAATTACATTCCAGTTTGAGATTCTTGCTCTTCCTTTCTTTTCTGTAAGAGCTCCGGAACCTTCTCGTATAACTGCGGATGCCTTCCAATGGATTTCCTTAACCATTCATTATTTGATCCTGTAAATTTGAAAATCTGAAGTGCACAATCAGAATTATACATTCTTGAATTTCGATAAGGACAAAAAATCGAGCGGCACGGCATGTCATGGATTTGGATGATTTTCTGTATAACGGGTATATATGAGGTACTGAGGATGGAAATAATACTTTTCGGTCAATATGACAAATGGTTGCCATGGTAACGAGGTCACTCTATTTATAGCACTTTTGAGACCATGAAATAAGCCAGCTCTCGATATTGCGTTGCCATGGATACCACTGTAATTTACAAAATTTGTTCTTCCTAACTTCAATTCTTACTAGGCGTCTTTCAGATAAGCTTCTCAGTCAGGGATATGTTTGTGACCTACTAACATCGTCACTGAGGAAGTTCTACGGTCGATATGGGGAACTCGTCATACACTATGATGTCCCACTTTCCAGAATGGTGGATGATATTCTGTCATAGACCATTTGAACCATCCAACCAAAGATTGTACTCTATATCTTCCAAAATGGAAGTAACCGGATGTGACAGTTCTACCGAATTGAAGCGACGGGTGTTGCATGCAAGCAGGAGATGCATACTCTTCCTGGGCACCTGGTCTCACTCTCATATCGGGAGTTCGCTTCTTTTCATATGGTGGAGGTTCTTGTTTGTTTGCTTTGGTTCCTGTTTTATCCTGATTTTGTATGCCTTCGGTTTCTGATTTTCTGGGTTATCGATTTTGTGCTGTAAACAGGGATATGGTCATTATCCATATTTGTCATTGGTACACATATGAAATAGTTATGTGATTATATTCCAGGACGCTTATTGTATTAATCCAAAATCAGTTAAAATGAAGTGAAAAATAGAGGTCAAAATAAGGGCCAATTTAGTATGTTTTGGCCATTTTCAATCTTAAATATCACAAAACGCACCAACAGGAGACCAGTGATTTTCATCAAAGAAAATATATGTTTATTGACAAATGAAATAAATGAAAGATTGGAGTGAGCTAATTAGGATGTTAAACGTCTTTAAAATGATGCTACAGGACCACGTTTTAGTAATTTCAAGAAATTTTGTAACAGACAATTTCAAATGCGTTGAAGAGACAGACGATCAAACGATATTTTTTTCTCTCTAACCATGCTTACCCGGTTGCACAATTGAGCTGTATTTTATCTCGAGCATTTTTTGTTTGCAAAAAAGGTATCCCCTTCCCTCCTCTAAGAATCAAATCGTTGCTACACTACCTTATAATCTTAATTTGTATTATAAGATCATTACATAAGCTTTAAAAATATAATCCGCGAATGCATGCTTTTGCTTTTTAGCTCACCTGAGCCAATGGCTCAAGTGAGCTATTGTCATAGCGCGTCGTCAGTCGCCCGTCCGTCGTCCGTCCGTAAACTTTTCACATTTTCGACTTCCTTTCAAGAACCACTGAAGGGATTTTGATGAAACTTGGTAGGTATGAAGTACTAATGGTCTCCTACAAGTGTTGTTGTTTTTCGTCTTTATCCCTCAATAGGTAGTGACACTATAGGCAAAAGTAGGTCATGGGGGTACCCTCCTTTGACAAACTTCTTCAGAACGGAAGCATGTATCAACAAACCGAAAGCATCAGGATGATCTAGAGAGATGTCTTAAGAAGTGTTGTTATGTTTGGTTCCACTTCGAAGTCAAATTTTTGAGGTCTTTTCGGACTTAGTCAGAAATGCACATTTTTGCACTATTTCTTTAAATAACTCAATAAGTGTATGATTTTACACACTCATTTTCTGCATATTTATCATATTTAACTTACTTAATGCTTTGATTTGTATTTTATGCTTAAATTTTAAGTTTTTGATTTTTTATGAATTTTTTTCTTATGCAAAAAGGAAGGGGGCGGTGTGTGATTTTCATACATTATCTTCTTTTCTATAACCACTCTTCAGATTGTCATGAAATTTGTTAGGTATGAGGTACTGAGCACATGGTTCCCTACAAGTAAAAGAATTTTGTCAATATATCCACTCACGGATTTTTAAGGAATGTTTTTAAGATTGTACATGGGTATAATGTATGTTTTCCATAACCAATGGACTATGGGGATGGGGTTCAAACCCCGGCGGGACCCCAAAAACTTTTTGTTCCCTTTTTCAGTTTTTATTAGCTCACCTGAGCCAATGGCTCAAGTGAGCTATTGTCAAAGCGCGTCGTCAGTCGTCCGTGCATCCGTCGTCCGTCCGTAAACTTTTCACATTTTTGACTTCTTTTCAATAACCACTGAAGGAATTTTGATGAAACTTGGTAGGTATGAAGTACTTATGGTCCCCTACGAGTGGTATTGTTTTTCGTCCGGATTCCTCGATAGGTGGCGCCACAACAGGCAAAAGTAGGTCATGGGGGTGCCCTCCTTTGACAAATTTCTTCAGAACGGAAGCATCAACAAACCGAAAGCATCAGGATGATCTAGAGAGATGTCTTAAGAAGTGTTGTTATTTTTGGTTCCACTTCGAAGTCAATTTTTTTACGCGTTTTTAACGTCTTTTCGGACTTAGTCAGAAATGCACATTTTTGCACTATCTCTTTAAATAACTCAATGAGTGTATGATTTTACACACTCATTTTCTGCATATTTATCATGTTTAACTTACTTAATGCTTTGATATGTATTTTATGCTTAAATTTTAAGTTTTTGATTTTTTATGAATTTTTTTTCTTATGTAAAAAGGAAGGGGGCGGTGTGTGATTTTCATACATTTTCTGCTTCTCTTCTATAACCACTCTTCAGATTGTCATGAACTTTGGTAGGTATGAGGTACTGAGTATATGGTTCCCTACAATATATCCACTTACAGATTTTTAAGGAATGTTTTTAAGATTGTACATAGGTATAATGTATGTTTTCCATGCCCAATTGACCTATGGGGAGGGCGTTCAAACCCCGGCGGGACCCCAACAAACATTTTGTTCCCTTTTTCAGTTTTTTTTTCTCTTTTTCTTTTTATATTTATCGTTAGAAATGAAACTGTGAAAGAATTTTGTCAAATTATCAATTTTTAGATTTTTGATGATTTTTTAAAAGAGACAAGCTAGTTTGGCTTTTTGTACTTCGAAATAACTTGGACACATACGCTATCAAATATACTCTGAATTTATTTTTTAAGATGTTGACTTTTACTTTACATGCATATTTCATAACAATTTCCCTATTTAATGATTATTTTCTCAGTTTTATTTCTGTATCTATGGTAAACAAAGTCGCCATATATCACAGATTTGATTGGTTCAATACCCCCATGCCCCTTGAGTAGGAGTAACTACTCTGGATTTTGATAATGTAAAGGACATTTAATATATGAAATTCTTGAAAATAAATAATTCAGTTCTGAAATCTTCCAATGAAATGTTGGACAACAGGAAGCTGTTGTTTCTATAGAGAAAATAAATTATCATTCACAACCTTAAGCCACTGTGTTCGACATCTTGTATGAATAATATTTCTAAGATGAGCACAGAGGCTTAAGGTTGTTAATGATAAAACATTTTCTCTCATAAAACGACAGGTTCCTTTGGTCAGACATTTGGGAATTTTTATCTAGTAATAGATACAACATGAGTTTTATCGGACCAAATAATTTTTTATCGGCAAATCCGATGCAACCGATACATTTCATGAACTGTGTCCGCTAACAACTTGTCCGTGTAACAGACCTATGACGAGGTAAAACAATTAGTTAACAGTAAATAACGACGTCGTAGGTCTGCTAGTTGGACAAGCTTAACAATATCATGGTCCTTTTTATTTGTTTCCCTAAAAGCAGCATACGCCAGAATATGGTGCATCAAACTGCGAGACCGAGCCAAACCTCTTGATTGAGTTATTGAACAGTGTATGCTGAAATGCGACGCTCTCGCCTGTTGAAATATACATAGGCAAGAAGCGCCGCATTTCAGCATATTTACCGAAAATGATTCGTTCAAGTGGCTTCACTAGGTCAAGAGGTTTGATACACCGTGCACTGCTTTTTGGAAAACAAATTGGCCCAATTTCTGCACAACTCACTTGAACTTGATATTGGATTAACACGATTTGACTGTACGTTACATGTATTGAGATGAAATCAATACTATTCAAAAGCATTCATAGATTTCAGTATAATTTAATATGAATAAAGGCAAAACCGAAAAACCTTTGCTTTTTATGCCCCCAGAATCAAAGATTCGGGGGCATATAGTTTTTGGCCATCCGTCCGTCTGTCTGTTTGTCCGAAAAACTTTAACATTGGGCATAACTTTTGTATGGAAGGTGATAGAGCTTTCATATTTCACATGTGTATTCCTTGTGACAAAAATTTCCATTGATACCAAACATTTTGACCTCATGACCTTGACCTTTGACCTACTTTTCAAAATAAATTAACATTGGGCATAACTTTTGAATGGTTTGTGAAAGAGATTTCATATTTTACATGTGTATTCCTTGTGACAAGATCTTTCCATTGATACCAACATTACGCTTACCCTGACCTCTCACATACTTAACAGAAAATGGTGCTTATACTAACAAAGATGCCACCGGGGGCATTCTTGTTTCACAAACACAGGCTTTATTATTTTCTTTGATGCTAGCTATCAATAATGAAAGGTTTGATGTTCAATTTTAAATAAACTTAATTTATGAAATTATTTCATTGTTTTATTGTGTCGCCTGCGAAGCATAGCGACACTTAGGGATAACTTTGTCCGCTGTCCGTCTGTCAGTCCGTATGTCTGTCTGTCACACTTTGGGTGTCACAGCCCATAACTCTTGATTGGAAAGTGATAGGGCTTTGATATTTCACATGTGTAGGGCTTTGATATTTCACATGTGTATTCCTTGTGACAAGACCTTCCTACACATACCATACTTTTTTACCTAATGACCTTGACCTATATATTTGACCTACTGAAAGAAAATAAGAACGGATATATCTTTTGATTGGTACATTGTAAGTGTAAGGACTTTGATATTTCACATGTGTAATTCTTGTGCCAAGACCTTTGTACACATACCATAATTTTTTACCTTGTGACCTTGACCTAGATATTTGAGCTACTTTTGAAAAAAAGATAAGATTCGCTATATCTTTTGATTGGTGAGTGATAGGTCTTTGATATTTCACATGTGCATTCCTTGTGACAAGACGTTCCTACACATACTATAATTTTTGACCTATTGACCTTGACCTACATCTTTGACCTACTTTTCAAAAAAATTAAGAATGGATTTATCTTTTGATGGGTAAGTGATAGGGTTTTGATATTTCACATGTGTATTCCATGTGACAAGACCTTTCTACACAGACCATAATATCTGACCTTGACCTAGATATTTGACCTACTTTTCAAGAAAAGTAATATTGGATATATCTCTTGATTGGTAGGTGACAGGGCTTTGATATTTCACATGTATTTTCCTTGTAACAATGCCATTCTACACATACCATAATGTTTTTACCTTTTGAACTTGACCTAGCTATTTGACCTTCTTTTCTAAGGTTGTATATATCTTTCAATTGGTAGGTGATAGGTCTTTACTATTTCTTATGATGAGACCTTTTTGTTACCAATTTTTACGTAGTGACCTTGACCTAGATGATTGACACTCTTTTCTGAAAATGAGAATGACCATGCATATCTTTAATTTGTAATTAAGAGGTCTGATATTTCAAATGAATTTCATTTGACAAGACTTTTCTACTGATGCCAACAATTTTGATCCACTTTCTAGAATAATAATCAAACCGCTTCGCAGGCGACACAAGCATTCCTTGGATTGCTATTTTTCTTTTTCTGCTGCACATTAATGTGGAATTTTACAAAATGATTATAATTTTGATGTTGCATAATTGAACTATACTAGCTGGGCATATGAACTTGGATCACTTATCCGTCTTTTCAAATCAGTAAAAAAGTTATTGTTTTGTTTGTACTTTTAAAGGTTGTCTGAAAAAAAAACTATCGTTCGGCAACGATCTTTTTAGAAGGGTTGTGGGCTAAAATCCTGCTACTGGCACTATCAGTATTCAATGTCAGTATGTCAATAAGAGCGTGCATGGGTATCACGTGAGCGTTGTTGTTGGGGGGGGGGGGGGGGATCGAAGAGAATAATTTCAAAAAACCATCCAGTTTCAATACTAAATATTGCTCAGTACAATCTAGATGTTTCATCGGCATTGATTGTTCAAGCTAATATATCTGTGATTTCTGATGACTTAAATTAATTGTACATGTCGATCATTCAAAAACTTTGTTGGTTTTTTCTTACATGTATCTTACTATTTCAGGGAAGAGTTACAAAATGCCAGAAATGTAAACAAGATAGACTTCAGGCCAGCTAGGAAGGCCATTTATGAAAACTAGAATGATAGTGACCGAAGGATTGATCCTTGTAAAACGTCGACTGGATATAATGAATTGCTAACCTTAAAAGGGCAGGAAACTTGGCTTTGCCAACAACTGCATTTATGTTGATAAAGCTAACTTTTGACGCAAGAGAAGTAACTTTCCCTTGAGTGGACCAAATACTCCAACACCTAATGGCTGTAACAGATGCGTTGTATGGGGAGGCAAACCAATGACCGTTATGTTGTTGGCTATTGCCAATTTTAAAAATGGCAGTGTTATATGGCTATCGTGGTTGTCCATTACTAGTAGGACCGGACGTCTTGCTCCGTAGTGCGATAAGAAGATGCCTTCAAACCATTTAAAGAACAACTCATGATCCATGTAACCTGATTCAGAACCAAACAGCCACTCTGAAGGCACACTGTCTGTGAAATAACGATGCGGTAGACTGCTTTGAAAATGATAAACGATGGAAGCACCCATCCATCTGCACTGATGCACATATGCACAGTAACATGAGCATTTGTTAAGTTAGGTTGCTGGTGTGCATGACCACCTTTTAGCACATAAACTTTTTCTGTACTCTTTTCCTTCCCTTAAATGAAAAAAAAAGGAAATTGAATATCAAAAACCTTGTTTTCTAATTACATACTTTTTTAGATGGATTGCAAAGCAAAATCGGTTGTATGAAAGTTCGTCTGTTCCTCAGTGTGTCAACATATTTATGAAACTGTTGCGTTGAAGTCTGTTGTATGAAATGTCTGGAACTTTTCTTAATGACAGACCTTTGTGAAACGAAATAAACACAGCAATAAATTTTGACCTTGACCTTTAACATCGGAATATAAAATTCAGAATTCGTGTCTACATAGTGGAAACCATGAGAAGGATTCTCAAATAGTCTAATGTGACAGTGTACCATAACAAAGTGAATCCTGAGACCTGTTCAAGGTACAAGTCCAACGAGAGCGCTCGTCTTTACCATGTTTACAAAAAGTACGATCGCACATAGTAACTGAACGCTACTGTATGCTTATATAAATTAATTTTTGACATGACCTTTGAATTTTGGCCTTGACTTCTATCTTCTTTCCAAACCTATATTTTTAGGCCCCATACCGGTTCGCCGGAGGACTTATTAAATCTCTTGAACCTTAAGCATAACACTTTCGCATGTGAATTCCATTAGACAATACATTTAGTGACCTTGGGGTTTGACCTTTAAAAATACCAATAACCTCTGCTTTATCTTTTGGACCATTATGGTAAGAGCTATGACATTTCAATTCAAGATTCATTTTCAAGACATTTTAATGAACCTAAACTTTTGACCTAGTGGCCTTGGCCTTGAAATTTGGTATACTTCCAACATGACTAATTGTTTAATCCCTTAAGCCAAAAGCGACATTTCTCATTCGTATTTTTCAAGAAGATTCGTTGTGACAATACTTTAGACTATGCCCTTGGCGTTGAGACTTTCATTACAGACCGTGACCTTTATATTAAAAATGGTATTTTATCTCTTGTATCATAATGAGCAGTAGATTCCTTTTAATGAATACTTTGAATAGATAAAGTAAACATTAGATTAAAACTCCGGCCATATATCGCCTTTAGAGGTTTGGGGTTAAATATGCCTTTGTGGCTTTTGCTGTGGGGTTTTGTTGGAGATTACCTCCGATCTTTGTTCACATGTTTTTATTGATAAGAATATGTGTTTATCAATTTCGATTATATTTCACTCAATGTGAATACTAAAGTAAATTGTCATACATGTAAAATAATTATCGATACCGCTGAAACCACTCTTATCGCAATTGAATATTTGTGAAGGTTTTTGTTCAATCCCCAGCTCTTTTGCTGTTTTTTTTTTTTTTTTTCGAGGAGACCAAAGTATTAGGTCAGGGCTGTCATGTTTGACATCCTCGCCCTAGCTTTATTCTGTGGCTCAGGAACCCGTTCTGACAGCTCTTTGTGCCTCTTCAGGAATTTCCGGCACCACTCGTCGCTAGGTCCATTTTTTCGTTGCACCACATCGCTCTCCCGCTTTCCCTCATCACTCCTTATACTAAGGTCTTCATGTATACATAAAAATGAAATTAGGAAGATGAAATACTGAATTTTGAAAAAAAAATATATATGAATAATTTATTGATATGGATTGTTTTCAAGTCCTCTAGCTCACATAAGCAGACGTAATTTTTTTTCGAAACATTCAAGGTCGCATATCAAGTGATACACAAATGATATGTTCCATGGAATCCACTTTGATTAAATATGAACTTATCTCAAGCTTATCATATGACCATCGATTATCAATAACATGATAAGAGTCTATTTTGGTCAAAAATAGACGTATTTATATATAATAATCAGAGATAAATTCATATAAAGTAAATTTAGGCAGTATTCACATGGTTTGATCGATGGAAATTCCCATGGAACATATTATTTGCATATCACGTGAAATGCGACCGTGTCTTTTTGTCACTATTCTTAGCGCACCTGAGCTTCGCTCATAGCGTGCCGTCTGTCAGTCCGTCCGTCGTAAACTTTTCACATTTTCGACTTCTCCTGAACAGCTGAAGGGATTTTGACGAAACTTAGTAGGTATGAAGTATGGTCCCAAGCAACTGTTTATGTTTTTCGTCTTGATCCGTCAATAGGTGTCGCCACCACAGGCAAACGTAGGTCTCGGGGGGGGGGGGGGTACCATTCCTTTGACAATCTTCTTCAGACATGAAGCACGAATCGACAAACCGAAAGCATCAGGGTGATCTAGAAAGATGTCTCAAGAAGTGTTGTTATTTTTGGTTCCACTCTGAAGTCAATTTCTTTTTTTCCATTTACAAAATTCTTCTTGTTTTGATATGCTTAGTTAACGTAGTTTTCAGGTGAGCGATCTTGGGCCTCTTGTTGAATTACAAATACAATTCTCAAGTACTAGTTTCTTTATGGCACCATATTTGGATCATTTATTTGCAAGTCCGGAGGAGATATCTCTTTTTAGCTCGATACAATGTACTTTATTATGATGGTTTGATATGACAATGGGTTAAATCTTGTATGTACTGTCAAAAACAAAAACAAAACCAGCAAGTGAGAACGACTTTTGCAACCGCCTACGGCAGCGTCCTAGTAAGAAAAATGACAATTTTAAAAGGGAAATATTACTACCTTACTCCCATTTCTATATCCAACTGTCTTGCGCTACAGACCCTCCGAAAAGAGGGACGGCTTTCATATAATAGGGGAAATATGGGTTGTACACCGTAACTCAACGGAAACAGGTTGTCATTTTGTTTTGAATTTGACCGTCATTTCGCGCGAAGATATTGACGTCACAATTAGTCACACGTCACGTAAGCGTCAGTTTGTACGGGAAATTAGTGCAACTACAACTACCACACGATGGATTTTAGGTCGAAAGCATTTCCGAAAGTGGGCGTGTACAATTAAGCAAACCAATCTATATGGAGGTATAATATGCTTCCAACGACCAATCAAATCCTTGATAGGAGTAAAGTTAAAGTATTAACATTTAATTTAATGGATTTTTTCTGATCAATATTTCAGTGGATGCTTACGCCTCCCGGGCACCTGGCTTGCTAGGGGTCCGTCGAAGTTTGTGCTCTATTGTGAGTGCTGTTGAGATTATCGTCAGGATCTTCTTTAATTCATTTGGCTATACATGTACTACCAAAGTACGAATAAGCCGATTCTCTATTGAAACGAAGAAGGCAGAGCTAAATGGTGTAATATGAAGTAAAAGAATGTGATATGATCATGTTTTGATACTTGTTTAGAAGATTGTATTTCTGCCAATTTATCTGTTTTTAAATGATGCTATTCAATTTGAAGACATTTACATTTATACCACTTGGTGAGTGTCACTGCTGGTGGACCAGGAGTCCCCGAGGGCACATGTAGCCAAGTTCGATCAATTTCGGCTGATCATTTCTTCAACGCATTCTAAAATATCTGTTATCAAAATTTCTTAAAATTTCTAAAACGTGGGTCCTGTAGCATCATATCCCACCCATTCTGCTACGTCTTTCGGTACGCTTTTTCGTCATAGTAACTTTCACACTTTTTTGGCTTATTACATTGTTTAGATTCGAGGATCACTGACGAGGGTTAAGTACCCGAAACGTGCATGTCTGGTCCACGTTGCCAATTTATCTGTTTTTAAATGATGCTATTCAATTTGAAGACATTTACATTCTTAACGTAGGATCTTTGATTTCGTCTATGCTTTTTTTTCGAAAACAAATATGAGAATATCCACTATTAAAATCACGAGTCGGACTCTAACCAATTTACAGCACGCAGCCTATCCAAAAACGTAACAATTTTTCATCACAACGTTCCCTGGTCATTCGCGGATCTTTTTCTAGTTTCAATGAGATATATATACATGTATATAATTTGTCCAATCTATAATTGTAAGAAAAATACATTCATGTATGTACGTGCTTCAAAATGTGTAGCTACAACATACATGTTTTTTTAAATATTGGACTTATTTTTGCTAGTACTTGTTATGGACAGACATTCCTTTATAGGGCAAGGTCCAAAACAACTTATGTCGGCATTTTACTAATCGTTCGTCTACATCAATACAATCCTTGGATACGAAGTCCAACGTCTTTGTGGTAACAGATGAAAGATTATACAACTAACGCGACCTTAATCCTATTATTTTTATTATTGTACAGTACAATGTGCAGTATGTAAGTACTTGCAAGTTTTAAATCAACGTCCGAATATATTGAATTTGAAGACGTTTAACATTTGTACCACTTGGTGAATGTCACTGCTCGGTTGATCTTTTCTTCAACACTTTCGAAAATTTCTGTTAGCAAAATTTCTTGAAATGTCTAATACATGGGACCTGAAGCATCACATCCCACCCATTCTGCTACTTCTTTCGGTATCTATGGATGCAATAACTTTTATACTCTTTGGCAATATTACATTTTTTAGATTGAGGATCACTGTTAAGTACCCGAAACGTGCATGTTTGGTCCATGCTGAGAATTTACCTCTTCTTAAATGATACTATTGAGTCTGAAGACCTTTACCATTCAATTCTTTTACCATACAAATTTTTACCAAAACCTTATTTCTTTAATTATACCACAGGTTCTTTCTTGTATTTCTTTATTGATGAAGGCATGATGTCTTTGTATATCATTGATTAATGCACTTTTAAATGAAGGTCCTTTAAAAAATCAAATACATTGAAATTTCCCTCAAAATTCGTGTACAACTTCTCGAAAATAAATGATGCCCCTCTCATATAAGCATTCATCAATGAAATGTTTGCTAGAATACGATTTTTAAATCATTCGAAACAAAATTAAAGGTACGTGTATATGTAATATAGAAAAATTCTTACTTGAATGCCTAATTGCAGAAAAAAAACCCTCAATATTTTTTTAAAACTTAGATCAGATCGATTCAAGATACATGAAAAGCTGAAAAAAGGAAAACGAAATAGGGGCGGGATTTCAACCGACATTCCTTGGGTTCATGTACAAAGGAAACATATATGTGCGTACTGTACCTATTCATCATCATGAAAAAGTAATACATGTAAGTAATCGAAAAGTGCAACGTTGAGATTGAAGGAACAAGTCTTTTTTTCAGTGAGATTTCACCTCTTTCTGAAAGGCTTGTTATGTAATTTAGGAATATAATAGAATTGCTACATCTTTGTACAACCAGCAAGCTATACATTGATTATCAAAATTGATTTACCGCGATATAGATGTAATTTAGGGGAGGTATGACTAAAAACTTTTCCTCAAAAAACACTTTTAATAAGTATAAATGGGTATAACTCCAATTCTATTTTGATCATACATTTCATTTACATGTAACTGTGTTACTAAAAATTTGCAGCCGCACACTCTCTGCAAAGAAATACAAAAATTTTAATTCTAAAAATAAAACCAGAGGGCGTTGCTGAAATACAATTGGCGGTTTCAGAAAATCTCTTCGTCATTGCTAAGGATTTACTGACCGGAACATGTGTCTGTTAAAATTGGTTTGAAAATTTTCTTCCATTAAAAAAGAGTAAAAACACTTCTGAATAATTACTAATAATTCATACATTCTTAAAGTTTACATCTAATAAATTTCAAATCTGTAATATTGAATTAAATTTACATACAAAATCTTGATTATCGTACTTTTAAAGATACGGTGTCCCTGAAAATTGATTAATTTAACAAAATTGATTAATTTAACATGAAAGTTTACATTTTCAGTTGTATAAATTCTAATTTTCAGGCGAAAAATATACTTTGCTTCTGTATTTAACTGTACACAGTGAATTATCAACCCAAGTGTAGAACGTGACAGTCATTAAACTGTATTGATTTACGGTAAAGTTCGAAAGTAAATTTGATTTTTAATAAGTCAATATGAAATGGTAAGATGTTGCTAAATTCGAAACATATACCAGTCCAGTAGTACATTTAAACGTATGATTTTGTGAAAAAAAGTTATTAATATCACTTGGTGAGTGTCACTGTTGGTGGACCAAGAGTCCCCGAGGGCAATTTTTCATGAAATTTCTTTGTTTCTTTGAAAACAGTGTTGTTTCATTCCTTACATGATCAAAACTAAAGAGGACAATATGGGGCAGCAGGAATTTAATTGTTAAAAACGACCATTCCACCCTTCTCTTTTAGAACTTGTAAATGTAAAATCCAAAAACGAATTTTTCGGCAAATTCAATCACAGAAGTATTTCTCAATTTCATAATGGCGAAGGAAACAAAACTTTTAACTAAGTTAAGATAAGACTTGTTATAATTCGAAAGAATGAAGCCGAACATAGCAATCAAAAAACACCATATTTTGTTATCCATATCAAAATTATAAAATTATATCTTATTGTATATGACAAATCTAATTATGAATTCAACAAACTAAATTTTTCTGGCTCGACGGTGATGTTCCTAGCTAACCGTCATACGGGATTTACATTTACATATCTAAAATTATCCGATAGGATATAGCATATACTATTTTTTTTTCATAGCAGAAACCATCAATTAACATCAAAATCACACTTATAGAAAATAAAATTTATCGAACGTACATGTACAAGACACTTACAAACTGACCTTACAAGACAAAATCTAAAACAAATCTAAAACATAAGAAGCAAAGGCAAAATGAACATACGTATTTGACATAAAATCACCGAGGATACAGCACACAGTTTTGACATATATATGTTATGTTGTAAGATTTGGTATGTAGTTGCTCAATATGTGCATTTCAAAAATGTTTCATCAGTGATAACCGAGGCCAATAGAGATGAAATCAAAACAACAAATGTATTCAGAGCGAAATTACTGTAAGTCTCGGATGATACCGTTCGCATGGTTTTATAGTGAAATATATTTGTACATTCTCGCGAAATCAAATTATCCATAAAAAAAGGAGTACCTCCCTGAATGCACGGATCTATCCTTAGTCATGCTATTTAATAAATTTAAGGTCAGGTTTGTACCAAAGATTGTGCTTTATGTCTTCCGAAATGGAAGTAACCGGATGTGACAGTTCTAGCGAACTGAAGCGGCGGGTGTTGCATTTAAGCAGGGGATGCTCACTCGTCCTGGGCACCTTGTCTCACTCCCATATTGGGAGTTCGCTTCTTTTCATATGGTGGAGGTTTTTGTTTGTTTGCTTTGGTTCCTGTTTTATACTGATTTTGTATGCCTTCGGTTTCTGAATTATCGATTTTTTGTGCTGTATACAGGGATATGGCCATTATCCATATTTGTCATTAGAATTCAGCTGTATACAGGGATGTGGCCATTATCCATATTTGTCATTAGAATTCAGCTCGTCTTTTAAAATTATTTTGATCTCCTCTATTTCGGCCTAGAGCATCACTGGTGATACATTACTTGAAATGCTCATATGGCGAACTAAACGTTTTAAAATAGAACATAAATTTTGATATTGATCGTGTCCACCATCTAGAGGTATGTGTGTCTGGT
Organism: Pinctada fucata; assembly: GCA_028142955.1. NCBI lineage: Eukaryota > Metazoa > Mollusca > Bivalvia > Pterioida > Pteriidae > Pinctada > Pinctada fucata. Next base: position 25,004,575 of record AP027104.1, read on the forward strand.
CTATGCACAATCTCTCCATTCCGTCGTAAACAACACAGCACTTTTGTTCTTTGAGGAAGAACCAGTTCAGAAAATGTTCACAAAATGTTTTGTAACATAAGTCCATTGATTGTTATGATACATTTGAACATCCGATATATGATAGCTTGATATCATTATGAACAATATGACTTTTTCCATCAAAAGCAAAAAATAAGGTTGAGATCCGCAACATGATGATGTTGCAGAGAAAGTACAGTACAGTACATTGATGCAAAATATTTGGAAAATACAGAATTAATACAAATTTAATATCGCACCTCAAACTTCATGACTATATTGTCCGATGCTATCAAAAGGTTACCATAAGAATCGAAATCTGCGGCATTGATGTCATATCCTTTTATGTCCTCAACACAAATCTTTTCCAAAATATTTCCATTTGAATCAAGGACAGCGATATTCGGTTTACCAGATGATGTATGTTCCGAACGATTGCATAAGAGAAATATTCTGTTGGACATTCTTTCGCAGCATACTATAGGATGATGAAAAAGGCTGGTTCCGTCGAATACCTCTTCGCCTTTTATCATGTACTTAAAAATCATTTTCCCATCAAATACCACAAGGCTCCTGGTAGAGGAGTCTGAAAACAACAGATCCCCAATAGATGTGGCACAGACACTCGCTGGACATCGAAGGAATTTCAAATCACTGCATTTCGTATTTCCTACCTGTTTGAAATCCCTTTTCTCGGGGCCGAAACTGCCTTGTCTGCTTGTGTTTTGTTGGACCTTCCATCGCAGAATCCTATTAGACCTACTCGTGTATTTCAAGCCTGTGGAGGAATCATTTAAGCAAACTATGAGTTCATCATATGATGGATTGTATGTTATAACTCTGGGATATCCTGGCATTGGTATGTAGGTGTTGTCCGGCTACAGAAAAAAAAAATGATAGATGAGTTAAAGAAGATCCTGACGATAATCTCAACAACACTCACAATAGAGCACTATATTGAGCATCGACGGATCCCTAGCAATTTTATACATGACAAATATGGATAATGACCATATCCCTGTATACAGCACAAAATCGATACTTCAGAAAATCAGAAACCGAAGGCATACAAAATCAGGATAACACAGGAACCAAAGCAAACAAACAAAACCTCCACTATATGAAAAGGAGCGAACTCTTGATATGGGAGTGAGACCGGGTGCCGAAAAAGAGTAAGCATCTCCTGCTTGCATATAAATTGTATATACGAGGGCTGTTCCAAAAGTTCATGGACACGTGCCCTAAAAATCATATTTGAAGTGTTGTGTGAATGAAATTTTCTAGAAATGAAGGGATACATCCAGAATGAAGAAACAAAAAATATCAGGTTAGAATAATTTATGAAAATGACGAAATTGTCATCTTTATAAATGAGGGGTAGATGTTACGGCGCAGGAAAATTTGAAATGAACCCATCCCTACGCTACGTTACTTAATAAAATAATGAAAAATGCTTGGCGATCAATGAAACTTTCTATATCATTAAAACTATTATTTGCCATGATCCCTGCGAAGTTTTGACGAAATCGAACGAAAATTGTTGATTTTATGAGGATTTATGCATGATATTGTTTATTAAACAAACAAAAAATTGATGATGTCAGACTTCTTTACGGAGCACCGGATAGTAATTCAGTTTTGAATCTCGGTTGAATAAAACAGACGCAGACTTAACAGCTTATGGATACATCTTGATATGGGCCAAATGTATCAAAACCAATGTTGTGAAAACAGAAGAAAGTGTTTCCATCATGAATATATATATAAAGATACGCGATTTTGGATGGGGTGGAAGAAAAAAAGTACACAAAAATAATAAAAATGATGCCTTTACATCGCTTAATGGTGATCTGCCTTTGACTGCTTCAAAGATGATAGTACATCATTATATAGAGGTAGAAATGCACATGAAAATAGAACATGTCTGTTTCATAAAAATACACGAAAAGATATCTCAATTTTGTATAGATGAGAGGTGTTATATCCCTCTTTTAAAATGTCAAATTTATGTAAGCTATCTAACGACGTCATTACTTTTTGTTAGCTGCTCCGTGACCTATGACCTTACGTTGTTCAATAGGGGATTTGAAAGGTTGTTATTGACCGATCGTAAGGAAAATTCGCCTATGTATTCACAATTATTTATAGAATAAAGAAATCAACTTGGTTTTTATCAAATGTTCTAGATCTTTCCTTAAATTGCGTTGTCAATGAATTTTCGGAACAGCCCTCGTACCTAGCAAAGATATCGTACCTAGCAAAGATATAAGGAAGGACATTTCAATTTTAATAATCAATTTAATGTTTAAACTCTAGTACCTTGATTTCTTTTCAACGAAATAAAGTTAAAACAGTAACATCATACTGCATAATGAATAAGTAAAATGAGCAATCCTCAAAGAACAATTTTAGACATGAACGGATAAGTAAGTCGTATTTTTCAAAAGGAATAGAAATAAAAGATCGTCAACAGGGCTCCGTTGCAAGGAAAACAACTAAATATACACTTGAATGACGGTAGCGTTCAGTGAGATTCAAATCCCAAAGCCAGATTCCAAACATTATAGCAAATAGACATGATGAAACTTTGAAAATTACAAAACAAACTAAAGTAACTTATTTTAAATATTCAGCAAAGGAGCAAACAAAAGTGAATCTCCAAAGGAGCTAAAGTGAAGCAAAAGTGAATCCCCAAACGAGCAAAAGTGAATCCCCAAACGAGAAAAATGAACCTCCAAAGGAAATATAATACTAGAAACACTCGTCACCAAAGCACATGGAATTCCAAAGCAATGCATCCTGGTGCGACTGGTGCGACTATGCATGAATATAAACATGTATAGCCATTTCAAATTGCATGCATCTAAATTCTCAAGTTTCATATCTCGTAAGGGGAAATCATTGCCAGAAAGTTATGTAAACATACCTTAATTACACCTCTGTTTTGGCCTATGCGCTGGACATAGTTTTCCTTTGCACATGCAAAGTAAATGTTGCCATGTTGGTCGACGGTAAGGTCATCTATAGCATTGTTGAATTTCATACTTTTGACATCCCCGTGGTGAGTTACAAAATCGATTTGAGAACCGCCTCTATAAAACAGACAAAAGGCACAATCCCTTGTTGTGTGAATACCTTCAATATTTCGACCATCCACTTCGAATGCAGAAAAATATGAAATCCTGTACTGATTTGATACCTGCATTTTGTCAGATTGATCGTGGTTATTTCGAGAGCTGTTGTCATAGCAAAGATGTCCTAAATGCTTTGAGTTCGATGGCAGAGTATCTCTAGTGTCAGATTTTTCGTGCCTGGATCCAATTTCCCTTGGAATCAAAGGGCTGGTATCCTTAGGTGAGCTGAAGTCATTGCTATGTCTTCTACGATTTTTCAAACCCTCAAAACCCGATAGTAGAAATTGTGTAAATTTGTTTCTTGTTGCAGGCGTATTTGGAGTGCTTGCTGGTAAATCGCTTTCAATATTTACTCTTGGAATTGATGGAATATCCGACTTCCTTGGATTCAAAGTCGGACTGACTTTATTTTTCGGTGAGTCAATGGGTCGGCAATCTGAAGAGCAGCTAGTGTTATCAACAGAATCTTCGCTTTCTACCGACAACCTAAAAATGCTGTTCTCACTGAAATACTTGTTCATTCCAAGAGTATTTTCCCTCAAGCGGGAAACTGCATCCTTTGCAAAGTGATCATCTTGAAGACTTGCTCTTCTTCCATTCAGTACTTCATCTGAATCCATTATCCTTAGAATGTTTGGGTTGCATTTATCTTCTTGTCTTAATGGCATTATCTTGGAACTGTCCATTGATGATTTTTGTCTTAGCTCTTTTTCAGAACTAGCTCTGAACATCATGGAAATGTCTGCTCCTACATTCACGTCAAACGAATTTGAATTCCTCGATTGCAACTCAGGAGAACTGTTTACAAGGAGATTTGTTTTTTCTCCAAATTTCTCACATTTCTTTTCAGAATATACAGCAAAATCCTCCTTCCTTTCAACAGTACTGAGACTGAACGTTTTGATATCCGGAACCAAGCTTAAGGTTGGATCCTCTGCAAGAGAGTTTTGTTCGTCAATTAAATTTTCGTTTTTTCCTAACAGATTAAAAGCATCATTCTGAAACTCGACGGAGTTTTTTCTTACGGGGACCATTGAAGCATTGTCAGTCATCGGCTTGTGATCATGTTGAGCACCAGTATTATTACTTCTTAATTTTCGGAAATGGCTTTTCTCTTCAGTTGTGTTCATTGCTTTTCTAGGTGGGATCTTTGGGAGTAACGTGACAGACTGGTTATTTCCATTACTACATACCTCGCTATCTTCTGAGACCCTGAAGATACTATTACTTTCAAAATAACAATTCAAGTCAATTGCATCTTCCTTTATCTTGGTAACATTCCGTGCATTTCTAGGCGGTATCGGAAGTGGATTCGAAAGGTCCGATAGATTGTTTTCATCCATGGAAACTTCCTCCTCATCCGATACATGGAAAATACTATCCTTTTCAAAATAAGTATAATTTAGGCAAGTTGTTTCTCCCTTTCCGGTTGAAGGAGGATTGTGTGCGCTGAACCTATTTACATTTCTCGGAGGTACCTTAGGAGGAACGTATACAGAAGTAATATTTTCATCACGAATTGTCCGGGAGTTCTGTGATCCCCGAGAAACATTCTTCTGTTCAATCATACTTCTCCATGTGTTCGGGATTTCATGCCCGTAATTTCTCCTTGCACTTCTTGGTGGTGGTTCACGAGGGTTGTCAAAACTAAAATCACTGTCGTCGCTTGATTCGTCATTTTCATCGGACACTCTGAAAATACTATCCTTGCTGAAATATTCATTGAGACACGCTGGCTCATGCCTCGCCATTTCACACAGTTTTCAGTACTGCTGATGAGTTTTAATTTGAATGAACATACATGTAACTATATGTATCAAACATATACTTCCCTGATGAATATGTTGCCATGTATCCGTTCTAATCTGAGTCTACAATTTTTAAGATCATAACAGACGATACAAGATTTGTTTTCCTTTTAATTTAAAAATCTTCCGGGAATAATAAGAATTGTTGGTACTGAAAGTATCATTTCTGCATACTTTATATCTTACATGTATTGAAGAACTTCTATATTAATACACTAAGTCTTAGTTTCTACAATAAGGTTCAAGTCGTGGATGTCTTGGTTTATAGTACCTTACTTTCCATATATAAAATGCAATTGAGATTATTGAAACGCTATGTACATTTTGATGTAAAAAGATATTATTATACAGTTGTTACAGGCGGAATGGAAATATGGTCGATCCGGGATTCGAATCCGAAGTCTTCTGCTTACAGGGCAGACGCTCTTACCGACTTTGATAATGGGGCAAGGTACCCGAACCGTCACTCAGTGAATAGAAATAAAACTATCTTTTGTTTTTTGTCTCCTTCCTTTGTATGCATTGACCTTCGTGATTCAATGGCATTTTGTCTCGCTCATTGGTTGTTTTAGCGTAATTGCTTCTTTTGCCTCCGTCTGTTTGTTGACTTGAAAATGTTACGTGCTGGTTCACCTTTTATCTATCACCTCATGCGCTTGAGTTTCGCGGTGATCACTGCAGCACCGTCTAATCTGGGATCTTTACTATTTTTTCTGTTGATCTCAGTCGGGCTGCACCTTCCGACCTTCCGGTAAACGTAAAATTGGGTGAGTTGTGCGCACGTAATCCTTTTAATACACCATTTGGTACTGGCGTGGCAGGTTGTCGTCAAAAGTCTGCACCTATTGCCCTTTGGTATCTTTGGTTTATGTGTAGTCTATTGTGTTTGATATTTCGATGTCGTATGTCTCATTTGTGTCTCTACTCTGGGTTTCGCGGGTGATGCAACGGAGTCTGGTTGGAAATCCCCTCCTTTCTTTTACGACCAGGAAAGTGTACACATTCTGATACTGCCCATTGTATGTTGGAAGAGTGTCCTATGTTTAAAAACATCAACGGTCAGTGTATAGGTAGTTTCAAGATAAATTCCAAAAACCAAAATCTTTGGCCGAACCTTATGACGTCATCGAATTGTCGGACAAGTCAGGTACGGCATAATAGCTATAAGGCCGAGTCTCCCTATTTTATTATTTTTTTTTTTTTCGAAAGAACATATTCGTAACTTAAAGTATATAATTTCAGCACATTTTCTTGGGATATTTAATTATTAAAACGATGCCCTTTGGTCCAATTTTTAGATTCAATGTTACTGTCATCTCAAACCAATTGTACACGAATATAATTCATCTTATTATGATATAATATAATAATCCCTTTTTTTTTATTTTCTGAGTTAAAGAAGATTCTGACGATAATCTCAACAACACTCACAATAGAGCACAAAATTGACCATCGAAGCTAGAGGTGGGACCAGATGCCCGGGAGGAGTGAGTCATTGCGCTATTTTTATACTTGCGGGAGTACCACGCTTGAGAGATTTGGTACGGTGCACGTTCCGTATCATTTAAGGTCATTTCTGGGTAAACAGGAAAAAGGATGTTCATCTCCGAAAGGTTGCTTAAAAACAACAATTCAGATATTAAACAGTCTGGCAGTACGTAAAGGATATAAACCCATAGATATTTTCACAATAAAGCATGATAAACATGGGAAAAATCCAATAATAAATTAAAATATATATTCTTCAAGTAAATTAAATTTTGTTTTATTTCTAATTATATAAGGTTTATCGTGCTCAAAAAGCTTTCAAAATTTCGTTTACAGTAGCTTTCAGAATTTCATCGGCGATTGCTTTCAAAATTTTGTCTGCGATTGCTTTCAATATCTTGAACGCTTTGAGATGATGAAAATTTGAGAGCTCATAGCTTTCAAAATTTCGATAACGAAGATTAATTAACGAATTCTCGTTATATCTACTTTTTCGAAAGCAACTTTGGTAGCTTTCAAAATTTCGTCATCTCAGTACAAAAAAAAAAAAAAAAAAAAATAGATGACAAATAGATAACGAAATTTGGCATTTAGCTATCTAAATTTCGTCATCTTGTCGTTTAGCTTTCGACTGGTCGGGGCTGTATTTTTAAACTGACTGAAAATCTTTGCGGTACAACAGCTTTGCGATAAAACTGTACAATTACTTATAAATATTACCATTCACAATTGTTGTCTATTGACAATAATTTCGTTCATATATTGATGAACCAGTTTTTTTTTTTTAAATAGATCTATTTCTCAAGTACATGTAACATACATGTACTAGAATTTATTTCCTTGCTCAAACTTTTAATACTGGTGCGTACATCCCCGACCGGAAAAAGCGAATGACGATTTAGTACAGATAAAGTAAGCTTTTTAAAGACGGTTTCCATTTCCTTATGAAATTTTGATTTTTCATTTTCTGCAAAATATTTGCAACATCTCTTCATGTTACCATAGGACTTTGTTATGGAAGGGGATTGGGGCCACAATTCTACTCGTCTTGCTTACACTCTTATTCGTCTTGGCTATATTACAATCCCTCTTCTTTACTTCCTTCTTCGATGGATATTGTTAAGTTACTATTCTATCTATATTATTTACATTGCAATTCCTCTTTATTTAATTCCTTTTATCTATTAACATTCGTTTTTTATGCATCTTGCTTGCTTCCTGTTTACACTTCTGCGTGTATTATTATTCTAATCGTCTTGTTTACTTTCGTTTTCTGTGTATCTTACGTACGTTGCTATTCCTATAATTAGACTTCCTATGTGACGCCAGGGGAGGAGGGGGGGGGGGGGGCGGCACAATACTATGGAATGCCAAAGGGGTCAACATTCTTAGAAAATATATTAGTACATATATCACCTTATATCTCAAGTGATATCATTTAAAATCTGAAGTGATATCTAACAGATATCTAAAGTGATATCAAAATGACATTTAAGTGAAATCTTAATGATATCTAATATGATATATAATAAATGAAATAGTTATATATCTCAGTGATCTAAAATGATATCTTAGTAATATCTGAAATAATATCTTAGTTATATCTAAGCCATATCTAAGTGATATTAAAGTTATATCTACAGTGATATCACAGTGATAATTGTTAGTGATATCTAAGTGATACCAGGATTGAAAATTAAAGTGATATTAATAATATCTTAAGTGATATCATTTTTCATATCGCTTAGACATAATATAAATATCACTTGGATATCATTTATCACTTTAGATACCACTTACATGTCACTTTTCCTTAAGATAATACTTAGATATTACTAAGATATAATTAAGACATCAATTAGATATCACTGAGATATCACTAAGAAATCACTAAGATATCACTTGTGTTTAATAAGATATCATAAAGATATCACGCAGAAATCACTTAGATATCACTAAGATGTCGCTTAAATATCATCAGAGATATATCACTTTAGATATCACTCAGATGTCACTTTGATATCACTTCAATCTTAAATGAGATCACTTAAGATATAAGGTGATGTATGTATTAGAATATGTTCCAAGAATATTAACCTCTTTGGCAATCCATAGTATTGCGCCCATCTGGCGTGATGTTCAAGCAAGATACATACATGTAGAATGAGAACAAAATGAAAACGAATAGAACTATAATTACAGGAATAATAAATTAACAATACACTCAAGAAATGTACATGTAAACAGCACAAATAGAATAGCAATGCAAGAAAGATGCATAGAAAACGAACGTAAATGAATAAAGAGGAATTGCAATAAATGAAAGCAAGAGGAATTACAATGTAAGTAATAAAGATAGAATAGTAATTTAACAAAAGAAAATAAGCAAGAGGAAATGTAATATAAGCAAAACAAATAAGAATACAAGCAAGACGAACAGAATTGTGGCCCCAATCCCCCTCCATACTTTGTCCTTTCAGGATTGTTGTATATTAAGAAAATCCTTGAACATCATTTGTTAACAATTATTTGTTACATTTGAATTTATTTTTTTTACAATTTCTGAAATATTATGTAGCATTATACTAAAAATGAGCGATTGTATTTTTCTGAAACACTCTAACGTCTAATTTAAAGCTAAATAAGGCAGTTTGACAGAATGACAGACGAGCGGTGGACAGACTGAATCAGATATGATTTATGCAATTCAGTATAATCGACAACAACTCTTCATTTTATCAAATAAACAAAGATAAATGTACATATGTGCATGGTACAATGAAAAGTTCCTTTCTTTATTGATATTATTACAACATTTGCATAAATACATTTTCAAAGCAAAGTTATTAAAACAATTCATATCATTTTACCATATTTCTTTCCCTCAATGTAATAAACTTGGAAGTAAATAAATTGCTGTGTTGGAATGTAGTTTGAGAAAATTTTCTTTTGATTCAATGTACATGCATTAATATGACCAAAGTAACAATCATTTTAAATTTTATGCCATTTATTTTTTTAAAAAAGTTAAAGGAAACAATGTGTATAAAAAATCGATCCTTTAATCAAAATCTTCTGGTTCTTCCATATCTATTCCTTCGTCCGGAAGTGGGGAGTTTGCCGGAACCGGATGTACCAACTCTTCCGCTCGTGACTGCTGTTCATGAATACTCGACTGCTGTTCTGGAATATCTTCGTGCGTTTCGTTCCATGTTGGTTTGATTTCTACTATAATAGATTTACTAGATTTATTGGACCGGTTTGTGTCAATGTTATTGTCACCACCCAGACTTTTGGTTTCGTTATTTGGCGGCTCACCGGGAGAAGCATCGTCTGCCGCAGCAGGTTCATTCGCCGCATCCGTTTTTGTCTTGTCGTCTGATTTTGTTTCAGGTTTATTGACGTCAATTACAGATTGTAGCATACGATTTTCATAACCGTACATCGACATCTCCGTGTTTTCCTTTTCTAAAGGCTTTACCTGATTTGTCTGCTCATTCTGTTTAGCATGGGAACTTTCCAGATAGTTTTTGTACGCCTGCGCAGACTTCTCACGTGATTCTCCAAATCGAGGTATGGCGGGAACTTGAATGTAATGACGAATGACTCCTTGATTAGACACTCGGTGTTTCCAATTCTCGTACTTCAAAGGTCGTTCGTTCTTATTTATTCCTGGAATTTCAGTCAGATGAAATACATCTACAGGCTGATTTACATGCGTGGTGTATTGTTCTACGCGACCTTTTGATGCATCAAAATTTGACTTGATTCTTCTAACTTCAAGAAAATCAATTCTCTTGTCTTTCAATGCATCAATTTTTCTTTGGGGAATCTTTTTCAGGGTACCGTAGCTTCTTTTTGGCTGGGGAACAACAAAAGAGTCCATATCAGTATTTTCTTTCAAAACCATCGGTTTCTTACTCATAACTTCCCCTGAGGTTCTCGGTCGACCATCTGGTGATATGCGGGGCAGGGTTAGCATTCTGTAACGAAGCTTCTGAGTACAGAACGTGTTTTTGTACAATATGTCTCTAGCATCTTTCTTTTGGGCTACAAGTTCCCTCCATCTATCCCATTCATCCCTGTCTGCGCCTTCCGGTATCTCATCATAGTCTTTCACAGAGCCGTTCGGTAACAGAAATTTGAAAATCTTTGGACACGAACCGGCTGACTTGAATGACACTACAGACTTTTCAGTCTCTAGAGGTAGAATAGAATGTTTTCTTTCCAAGCCCAGATCGGTTTTCTGTCGTTTGTGGAAAATAGACCTCGGCGATTGTACGAAATCAAATTTACAGTTGAAGTTAGCCTGAACGTCTGCTAACAAAGGCGCGCGCACACCCCCTGTAAACATTTGTTTGTGAAGTTGCTCCAAAAATTCCTTTTCTGAAGTTTTTGGTCGTGGTGTTTGTCCTTTAGAATTATCTTTGTCGGAAAACAACTTCGCATAATTTTCACTGACAATTCTCAATGCATTTGGTTCAATTTTCGACGCCATTTTCTGTAAATGAAATAACGATATATTCCAACCCTCCACTATCGGAAAAAAAGTAAAATCTGATCCGATGAATGTACGTTCCGCAAATTTTCCATCATCACAGGGATTGTCGAGTTTTACGTCTTGGACAATATTGACAATTTCATCATCTCTAGATTAAAGTCGCCCATGCAGCATCTGTATTCCTCTGAAATGAAATGAAAACCCTTGTGTATTGTTCAATAGAACAAGCCAGGCACATTATTGCATTACGAAGGACAATAAATTCACTCAGGCATAAGTCTGTTTTTCTTTAAGTTTATTGTTGACCACTTTTTGATCCTCGCAACTCCAACAAAAAGTTCGTGTACCCAAATATTAATAAAACCTCAACGTAAATCCTTAAAGAGAATATATATATGCAAAAAGAAATCCAAAGCTACAATAATAAGTTTACTGAGGATTTTGACAGAGTTTAGTTTTACCTGTGCATTTTCCAATTGTTAAAACTTTTATCTACCAGCTTTTATTTGTCGGATCGACTGCAAATCCCTTTAAGCTTTTTATATCACATTATTAAATATCTATAAAGAGTTTTAAATCAATTTGCTTTTTAAATGGGCAAGATTTGATCTTACTGAAATTGCATATCTTTTAATTTACCGTATATATGCATGTTCCAGCAAAGGGGGAAGAGGCATACCTTAAAATTAGAACAAAAAAATATTTTTGTTAAATCATGCACATTTTTACGTATATGAATATGTAGGAAACCTTAATAAAATATACGTGTATAAGGAGTAAAGATATTCGATTTCTTTCACTGCCTTAATGTTTAATTAAAATTTTAGGATAGTACCCCCCCCCCCCTTCTTTAAATCCTGTATTCGGGCATTTCATTTGCAATAAAAAATGGAGTGTTGAGACGATTGAATTATTCAGCATTGTATAATGTAGGGTGGGGATATTTAAACATGAATTTTTCTAAAAGTTTTTTTTTTCAATTGACCGAAAGTTTAATATTCTATCCAGTCAAGGAGAAATGCAATTTTCAGAATTCAATACGAAATTCTATTTTGAAACGTTGGTTTAATGATAAAGATTTCCAATATATTTACCACCCATTTTGTAAAGCAATCGTGTCTAAATAACATCGAAGAAAAATGATCATAAAACTAGAGCCGTAGGAGACATTTTCTACCATTCGTTTTCAATGATTTAAAGTAAACAGATAGAGTGTTTAAAAAAGAAACTTCACGCGATGGGATCTAAGAGTTCCGATAAAAAGACTAAACTTTTAAATGAATAAGAGTGTAAATTTGTATATGTATTCAACTTTTTTCTTTTATTCAAAAGGAGTTCAAAAGAATTCAAATTCAACGAACACTGTCTTTATTTTTGAACAGTCTGATTTTTTGAAAATATTAATTAACTGTAGAAGAAAGATGCCCGTGGAAATCTCTTTATTTCTACAGTATACGTTGGTCGGTCACTATCTCAGTCAGTTCGTCTTTTAGTATGTTTTGCTCATATTCTTCTTCAATTATTGGTCGATCACCTATTTGTTTTCTTATAATATTCATATGCAATATAATGAATCTTAAACGAAATGGACATCTGCTGATGTCGATAATATACAAATATGGACTTCAGTTAAAGCTGATATCCGTATCACCTTTACTGTTTTACGTCTTTGTTATACAAATATGGACTTGGTCGAGGTCATTATGTCATTATAATGACCCGATGATATTTGTAATATGGACCGAGGCCGAAGGCCGAGGTCGATATTACAAATATCATCGGGTCATTATAATGACATAATGACCGAGGCCAAGTCCATATTTGTTATATTATATAAGGAATAGTTAGACTAATATGATTAAAATAATGATTCAAAACAATATATACACATAATCTTTCATCAAGAATTCAACAATTAATTGCACTTTTTTTTGTGAAAAGTATATCTAAACTTTTAATATTTAACAAAATAACTAAAAAAAATTTTTCGAAAATACTGAAATCAGGACAAATACCACACCGAGTCATTATCTTCCGTCAGCGGTCATTATCGGAAAATAATGACTCGCGCGTCAGCCAATCAGAATCGACGTTACATCCTAGTTATATAATATTCTTATATATTGACCTGACCCGAAGTCCATATTTGTACATGTATCTGTATAGTTCGTATACATCATACATACATGTACGAGAAGAAGTGTCACACAGGGGAGAATAAATGTTCATATTTGAAAATAATTTTAATTCACAGTTCATTTCAATTCAAATGTCATAATTAACATTTTTCGATTATGTCACTACAGAAAATTGACAGCACTTTTGAAAATAATTATTATGCAAAATTCTACAGAACTGAAAGTATAATTCTCACCTTCAGATAGAATTCAGACTAAAACTGACTCCGGAATGAAGATCTTCCCATCAAGTATTGATAGAGGGAGATAACCTACGACCTTCAATACAAACAACCCTCTTCATGTCGCGAGAAGTCGATTTGAATAGATTTATTATCATTTTCGCCTCCCCGTAGATTTTCTTGTGCGAGTATTTAAAATGCAAAGGCACAGAACTTCCGCTTTTATGCTTATACGGTGTTTGGTTAGCATATATTGATATACAAATGGTATGTTTTGAAAACTTTTTCTCGTGTAAATACGCAAATAATTGTCGAATTAATCCCTTGAAAGCTTTTAAAAGAGTCTGTTTGTTGTATCGTGCGCGGGGTATATTTGTCTAACTACTTGATCGGATTGTCTAATCAATTTTAAACATAAGGCAGGAATAAGCTACCAAACTTTGATTTTCAAAGTGAAATGATGTTAGAAGAGATACTAGTCTTTTATGCAATGAAAGCATTTTAGAGAGAGAGAGAGAGAGAGAGAGAGAGAGAGAGAGAGAGAGCGTTCCCCCCTGAACTCCTTAGTAGAAACTCTTAGTAGTACTCTCGCTGAAATTGTCAGAATAGGTCGTACTGTATTTTCCGACTCCCTGTAAAATTCATAATGACAACCAATCTGTAACCATGACAACGGATTGAAAAACTTACTTATGAAAGGGCGTATATCTATGTGTCAGATACGACCTATAAATCGCCTGAATTGTAACTCTAAAAGGTCTTGTTAGTGTTACTTACGACCTCACAATATATATCCCAATGTCTTGTAATCTCAGTGTATATATCCAAAAGCAATGGGGTTTTTTTGTTTCTTTTATCTCTTTGACTGGAAAATGGAAACAGTTTTTTTTTTGTCTGGCTCCTGAAGAAAATTGAAAAATACACATACGACCTTTCAATTCGACGGTGTCGATATTGTTACCATATCTGGCAGGTAAAGCAGAGTTATCTTTCTTTGGTCGAGGTATATAGTTTCTCGAGTTGACAAAATTGAACCATATTGCTTTCAGACAACTTTTAACTTTCTTTTCGAGAATGGATTAATATTATTTAAATGTCACAAATTGTTTAGTTTAAACAAATTTTATTTCGAAAGTAAGAGATGGGATTGGGCTGTAAGTTTTCACAACATTATCCCTACAGAGAAAGAATCCAATGTACATACATTTTAATAATTGCGATCAAGAATGACAAACGCTATATAATTGTATACATGAAAGAACAAGATAACACATGATGATGATGATGATGATGATGATGATGATGATGATGACGTACATATAAACTTCGCTTTTAGCTTGATTTTTTATCTAGAAAATTGTGAAAAATAATCCAAATTCTGAAATCTTGCGCGCGTTGTCCAAACTGTCTACACGAACGGAAAATTTTAGGTAATAATCGATGTTAACGAAAGGCAGAACTAACTAGCATACAAAAATGTACCACTTACGGTACAGGACTGGTGCAAAATTAGTATTACAATGCACGAACGCTCAATCATTTACATAAAATTCACTTAGGTATTACGTAATGCGTCAGAAAGGGGTAAAATATCAATGATCCACTTATAGGATACCATAACATGACATAAGAATAGAGATAATCACATTATTGGCATGTCGTGTACGTTGACACTTAGATTAAATGATATCCATTTTATTAATTTTTTGGCAAACTCATTGAGAGGTTCGTTGGGGTACAAGACTAATAATACATGTAATAGATTGAGTGGAGATGTACCAAATGTAAGTCGTTGGCACTTTGAATAAAAAGTATAAATAGAATATGAAAGTTTGACCTTGACATTTAAGGTGACATTGGCCATGCATTATTGACTCTCGACACGACTGTTTTAATTGATTGGTTGAAATAGGATCAGCAGACGGATTAAGTTAGATATAAATCTATACGTGTACAATTTATGATGTCATTTTGGTCTGCAGCTCTACATTATCTACCCAATCCTTAAATTTCTTTTCGAAATAATAAAAAAAAAAAAAGGAAAGGAAAACATCATAATATTTATCTTCAAATTATTGTAACTTGCAGACCATTTTTTTTTATTTGATTTTTTCCCTTGTGTGGGAAACTGAATGCAATTTTGTTTCGATGGCATCAAATACAGCACATGTACAAACTTGTTGCAGAAATTACGTACAGAAACATGTCTATGTTCATATAAACGACATGTTAAAAATATCATATTGCTCAAATCCTATCACAATCATGGTACAACTAATCTCATAAAATAGTCAAATTTTATTGATTTGAAGGAAATTGGGATTGAATGTTAAATATGCTTGCGTTTATCGATAATTTGAACAAAAAAATAAAGGAAACAAAATGGCTGAATTTACTTGCTTTTTTAAAAACTCTTTCAGAATCTCCATCTTGTCGCATCTAATAATTTGAAAATTTTGTTTTGCGTATTACATGATATAGATTCCGTTTCTAACTTCAGCGTTGAGAATGGTTTTGCAGTATTAGGGAGCAACAATTTGATTTTTAGGGGGGGGGGGGGGGGGGGGTGAGGGGGTTATGAAGACTTTTGCCAACCGGAAAAAAAATTTCGGCCATTTTAAGAGCTGGAAATTTTTTTTCGTCAGCCCTTCGGGCCGGATTATTATTATTATTTTTTGTAATTATCCAATGTTGAAAGTTACTCTGAAGTTTAAATAAATTAGTATGATTTTCAGTCGTATTCAAAATTAAACACAGAATGAGTTCATCTCTTGCCATCAGATCACTTTATTTTATTTTCTTGAATGGCATATGATACTTATAATTTATTCACTGAAATGATATTCAACGGAGAAAGGCTATATGGTGCTAATGACTTTTGAATTTGATTAATTCACTCCAAATTGCATAAAGTCTGTTTCATTTTTATTTGTACTTAGTTTATAACACAGAAAAAGTGTTTACTGGGCATGATGTGGAAAGGTCGGAAAAGAGGGGGAAGGGCAATTTCATGATCCGGAAATTTTTTTGCCCCCCCCCCCCCCCTAAAAATCAAATGGTTGCTCCCTTATTGTTTTTGCGTATACGGTAGCATAACAAATGATTTGGTTTCTAAAAATCCGAGTTTTAATTATCCTCTGCGAAATTGAAAATGTGCAGGGGCCAATCTGCACCGCTAAAACTGTCGAACCCCCACCCCCGACCCCCTCTCTGTTTATTGGGAAAATATTCTAGATCCGTTTATGCCAACGATCGATAAATCATTATTCGTTTTTTATGTTATTAAAGGCGCATTAATCTTTTTTATTAAATGCACAACTGCATCATTTCCATTATCAAACATCGTAAGTGCATTGATCATAACTGCAGAAATTTGCATTAACATATACATGGGCGGATCTAGAATTTTTTCTAGGGTCAAGGCAGCCCGTTTCGGGGGGGGGGGGGGATTCCAACGTATGGTTTTGAAAATAAGTATACTAATAAATGGAAAAAAATAAGGAATATATTGGCAAATATTAGGGGGATGTGGGTCCTGGGTACCACTCCTCCTTAGATCCACGCTTGCATGTAAATATTGCGCCCGTCCCAGACTGCTCCGGCGTTCCTACACCAGATTTAATTGATATTCGAAGCAGATTTAATGTATGATCCGAATTAATAAACGATTAATCACCCCTAAATATGCCCCGCTATACATTCATAGCATTATATCCCGGTCTTTTTATGCCTTAAAATCTTGTTAAAGAATAAGATTTAAAACTTAAGAACAGGTTAGTATTATACAATGGAGTAAAAAATGCGCGACTGCCAAATGTATTGTGCTCAAACCGTCACTTTGTACGTTCGGATTCTGAATATATACTAGAGGACTAAGTCTAAATTAAGTATGAAACTAAGGGGACTAATTAGGATTAATTTAGGCAGAACAAAAATGGACCGTATGGCGTTAAAATTGATTTTGTGACTCGCATTTTCACACGAATTCATCAAGTGACTCTAAAATTGGAAACAGCACCGGTATATCTATAATGGGCTGATTGGGAGAAAGAATTCTACGTCAATTTTCTTCCTTCTTCTTACAAGTATCGACATATTGGTACATGACACCTGCAAAAGTACAGAGCAAGTTGATTTGGATGAATTTGTAAGTATATAAACTACATTTGTGTATAGATCGTCTATGATATTGTACTTTAATATAGAGTTCATTTATATTAATATAACTGCCACATATACATGTATGTAACCTTTATAATTTGTAGATGATTTTTATGTATAACATGTAAATTGTTTTACTATAACGATATCATTATCTAAGTTTGTTCCACAAAGCCCCCCCCCCCTTCTTCCCATCCTAAACCGAAAATCAACACTGCATGCGTGGATCGTGGATGGAGAAGGGTTTGTTCATTCGCCGAGCAAATGAATGACCCATTCCCTTTGGATTTATAAATAAGACATTCTATTTTATATATTTTAATTATTTGGTAGAAAACTATAGGATAAACAAGTCAACTGGCAGGACACACCTGGAACATTACATCGGTTTTCATAAAACCGTTACATGTGCCTACATGTAGCGGCCGGATTGAAACCTCGCTCAAATTTGAAAATAAGACGCAAATTCAAAGGATTATTGTCTACTGCATTTGTTACAAAGGATACATGTGTGAAATATGAAATCCGCACCACAATTCAAAAGTTATGTCCGAGGTTGTGTGAAGGACTGACAGACAGACGCACAGAAAGACGAAGCGGAGATATTGTTTCCGAGATTTTCGACAAAGCGAAGGAGAAAAATTAGATAGTATACATGAGTAATGAAACATTGTCTGTGTCGTCCATTTTCTGTTTAATTCTTCGATCAATAAATCATTTTGGTGACAAGGGACGGTATATCAGAAAGCAAATGCATTGTTTTTGGGAGAAGGTCTTTCTGCATGGGTCTCTTACATGTGCATGATTGTGCCTTTCTGGTACACGTAAAAGATGGAGTGACTGTATACACTGGCTATGTATAAGGTGTTCATGTGGAAAGATCTACCTAAATAGTTCTAAAAAGCATGTAATAATCATCTCTATACCGTTCTGAGACTAGAAATGAAGATCGAAGGCTAACAGTATAAACAAAATACCTCTTATTGATTTCCTCGGGTCGTTGCCCCCCCCCCCCTTTTTTTTATTGTTGTTGTCTGATGTTTGATGTTCCTTTTATCCTGAGGGTGTGTTCCGCTGTGGCCTGTACAGGGTAGTCTTGTTGGAGATTTATTCCATGTCCCCTTTTTCAATATACACATGTACATAGTCTTTTCCACATCTGTCTACATACAAAGTTTGATAAAATCGTTATCTCGATCCTTATGGATTCCTATAGGTCACGAGTGCTTTAATTTGCTAAAAGGACCTACAATCGGTGGAATGCTCTCAGACAATGGACGCGTTATAGATGGAAACAGATAGGTGTTAGCGTTATATCTAACATGTACTTTACTAAATTTAAATTACCCTATCATGAAATTGTCTCTAAACAATTACCAAAATATAAAGATAGGTCAAACGATGACTGTGTCTTTGGATGTAACGACAATAACTCATCTGTTTCAACAGAACCTCCGAACTAGGTCAAAACTCGAAAATAGATTTTGCTTCTAAGGCTATGAACTTAATGATAGACATGTTATATATATAAAAAAGTAGAGAAGATAAGGAAACAGTTTAATTATATATGTAAAAGATCAGTATTTTCATAGTTCTAACTACAGTCAATGACTTTCTTATTTTGGATTTTTATCAACGAATACAGGACTTGCTTTTCGAAAAAGAAAATCTCTACTTACAAAGCACCCTGGCTTTGCTATGTACATTACAACATTTAGATTCCTTAGAACATCGCGCATTGATACATGTCTCGCGCAGTGACCATTCTCTTTAACGAAAGATACTTTGAATGTAAATGTAGGAGAAAAATTCTGATTCTCGCAAATGTTTGGGGCTTACACTTTTATTATCCAAGGAAGTGACATTCACTCGCAAACTTAAAATATATCGGCTTTACTTTCGAGGCAAGACCCAAACAATCGACTTAAATTGAAACAATGATAAATGAATTTTCTTTTTATGACGTTTCAGAGTCAATAAAGAATCCGTTTGACAACTATGACAACTGTCATTGACAAGCTGAGAGTCAAAGGAGCACCTGCCCCTAGAAACTCCCCTACATCTCCCCTGATGACAACCTCAAGAGCAAACCGTCCCATTCCGAATACCATCATATCACTAGACAAGTCTTACGACATCATATTGAAACATGGGAATAAAAATTCAGTGGAGTTTGCTTACATGAACTCGTCTGCTCCTGGGCGGCGGCTAGAATATTTGAGTCGTGTTCAACATGCAAATTTTGGAATTTCGACAATGGACTCCCCTTATTGTGTGAGTGAGGATCAAATTATTGAAGACAAACCATACTTTGTATTGTGTGGGCAACCAGTTTCAGGCGCTAACAATAAGACATTCAACAAGTACATAAGCGACCAGAGAACCGGAAATTACAAAACTTCTGCTAAAGAAATGCATCGGGTCAAGACAACGAAACTAGCTGTCAAGGCCAAAAGCGAGCCTTCTGGCCGTCCAAGGAAATCGGGAATGTCTATAAAATCTGGAATTTCTAAGCAGAGCGTGGTCAGTGAATTCCGGGATAACGCTAGTTTGCGCTCCGACTTCAACCCGCCTCCGTCGTCTGCTATTTCAATAGTTTCTCATAAGCCAATGACGGAACAAAAAGGGGGAGATAAGTCTCCGTTTGAGTTGACAGGACGAGGGTTCAAGGGTGGTCAAGTTTCAATCGAAAAGTTTGTTCCTCGATCTGCAGACTTCATGGTAAAATCTGTCCGTCAACCCGCCCGAGTTACAAGACAAGAAAATACGGAGAAAAATGTTCGTTCAAACGATGATGACGTAGGGACATTAAGGACGTGTCTACAAGTGAACAGTCAGCCTGATCCCCAATCAAGACCAAGTACAGTCGGCGACTACCAATCTGCTAGTCAACAGAAAATGGCTTTTGCTAAAAATGGGATAAGGCTTTTTAATAACCCCTACCGCCATATGAAACATCGTGAGAATGTACTTATGAGAGACAGGCAAGTAGACATGAAGTCAGTGCGGAAAATTACCCGATTGAATACCTCATCTTTACATGTCACTAATGATAAACACTTCGATTTCCCTCGTGGAATACTCCGCGTACCAAACCCTTGCTCGGACACTTTCTTACTTCAGATGTTATTAGCGGTCAATAGTCCGAAAGTTCAGTCTCATCATCAAAAATCTGTCACGGGTAAATATTCAGACATTGCGTTACAGCGAGATTTGGATGAGTACATGGTTGTTCGTACTCCTTCTTCACAAAGCAAACCAGCTTCCGGTGCTCAAAGGTCACAAGTTGTTGCCAAAAGCGGGAAAAGTGCGCGTAGTAATTTGGACCATGTAGAAGAGGACAACAGCACGTGGGCCGGAAATGAAATTGACGAGGAGGCGATACGACAGCCCTGAATTTCACTGTTGATTTTGTATTTAATAGTAATATTCTATGATTTAACGTTAATAGTTGTATTATGCATAAGTACCTGTCTGATCTTTGATACATTTTCATTCACTGATGTACATGTTCATTTTTTGTTATCACCGGATGCTGCATATCATTATTTCACAAAGATACATGTATTTCATTTAATGGCACTGTTTAATCTGATTGACTTAGGTATACAATGTTGTTTACCCGAAGGCAGAGTACAGTCACTATTTATTCAAAATTACGATAATATTATACAGAGATTAAAAACTTATGACTTCATCAAAGTTGAATTTAATATAAATAAAGAGGAACTCCAACAGGACTCGATTATAGCACCCACTGTCACAACAGACAACTGGATCACCCAAATGAGAAAACACACGGGGAGTGGACAAACACAACTAGAAACACCAAAGAGACAAGAAATACCAAACTAAAAAACGACATCAAAACACCAAGCACACATGACCACACACAAACCAACAAGACCAATAGGCAATGGGTGCTTACCAAGGACTAAGTTGCAAATGATGTGGTTATCAAGATCACGTGCGCACTCCCTACCACTTTCCCGACTAACCAGCGGTCCACCGATTGATGACACTGCTAGGTATCCTCAATAACAGAGACGCCTTTTGTAATCGAACAAGTTGGTGAGTTGTGCGCACGTTATTCGAATAACCACACCATTTGCTACTAACGTGAATGATGGCTAGCCTAAGTCGACACGTATTGCCCATTGCTCTCGTTAGCTTATGTGTAGTCTTTTGTGTTTTGATGTCGTGTTTGGTGCTCCTTATCGCATCTTCTGTTTTGCTTATCTACTTTGTGTTATCACATACATGTAGGGGTGTTTGGGTGTTTCTGTGTTTTGATGTAGGTGCTGCATCCGAATCCTGTTGGAGATCCACTCCTTTCTTGTAACTTTCAACACACTTATGCCCTTTGCCGTGTGGAGCTCGTCAAAAAGTTCCCCGCGAGGGGTTTGACAGTAAGTGTTTTGAATATACATCCCTGACATTGTCGCCATAGCACTTTCTATATCGACATAGCGTCATACAACGCATGAGTTTATATATTTTCATTTCCATGCTTCATTAACATCGACGGCGGGTGCGGCTAGCCAACAGGGGGTGCTTACTCCTCCCGGCCACCTGGTCCCACGTCTAGCGCTTGCTAGGGGTCCGTCAATGTTTAATTTTGTGCTCTATTGTGAGTGCTGTTGAGATTATCGTCAGGATCTTCTTTAACTCATTTCAAGGAGAACTTTAGAAAATTTGCCCTCTCCCATCTAATTAGAACTTCTTATTAAATCAGATTGTTTTATCTTAATCGACGGAACAATGAAGTTCTAAAGTACAGGAAATGGCATCACTTTATTTACCAAACAGGAACATATCCGGATCAACTGAGGGCTTTCGCCGGTTATTGACTCGTGATACAAGAGTTTTTATAGGAAGATATAACTCACTTTTAGTCTTGCGCCATTTGGCGTATAAATGAAATCAATTACAAGTTTCATCATATATGTACTCAATATTCTTAGGAAAATTTCAGAAAAAAATGACGACAGAAAAAGTTCACTTCTTCATCATTTCAATGGGATTTTAATGTTAATTATGGGCATGTCTCCTGCAAGCATTTGGATTGAACAATCTAACTCAAGGCAGGAGAATAATTCTTGCCACTAAATAGGTACTCTATAAAAAGTATGTTTTTCGTAGACTTTTGCTCAATTTTGAACCACGTATCTGCCTTTCTCCAATTGGATACATAAGCTTGTTGCCAAGCCATTATATCGTTTTCAAATAGTCCATCCATCACAGACATCTCTTTAAATTTTCAATATTCGGAACTATTGTTTATCATAAACGATACAATGACGTCATTGATGGCAGATAAACTTCATTTAAGATTACAGTTTCAATTGCAAGTTCTCCTTTTAGAGGCTAAACGCCTTTATTTCAATAAGATTAATTGATTGAATTCGATCATCAATTCTTCAGACGGATTTAATGTCATTAATTAGACCACGAGTAAATACCAGGGTGAAGCTAAGAAAATTTATCATTTAAAATATCCTACAAGCTCAAAGAATATTTTTGTAAATGAATCATGGTATGTTAAGAAGCTGTGAAGGATGCTTAGAATGATTTCAGATTCTGCATGAAGAAATTGTTTAGATCTCCAGCAAGACCTTGTACTGACCAGAGCAGAACACCAAGGCAGGATGTGATATTCAATGAACAACATTAGACACAACAAACTCAACAACAACAACAATATAACAACAACAACAGCAACAGAACAGGGTAGTACGACGAGCTACGATGGCTGATAGATAAATGTTGTGAGCCTCGTATTTAAGGATTTGAATTTTATCAAACATTGTGCATTTATTTTCTACATAGTCCCTTCGGTATCTATACACTTTTGCCACCAGTATTTAAGGGCCTCAATACCGATCTTTAAAAATTCCTTATCTTGACTGGTCAGTTAGCCATCCACTGCAAGTATGACGTCATCATCGGACTGAAAGTGGGTGTCAGAAATAGCTGCTTTCGGTTTTGGGAATAGATGAAAGTCTGATTTAGCAAGATCAGATGAAAAAGCCGGATGCTTATTTAAATTATCTGTGGACCTTTCCTTTGTATATGAAAATAAGACAATGGCAAAGTAAATATGTTTCATCATTTTAATGATATGTGGCTGTTTTGGACGCGGCTGACATTATAAAAGAAATTCAATGCAAAAACAAATGTCAATATATTCAATTCAAGTTCAATGCAAATTCAATCATAGTTCAATGCAATCCAATTCAAATAAATGCGAATTGCAATTCAAGTTCAATTCAATCAAATTCAAATTGCAAATCAAGTTCAATTCAATCAAGCTCTCAATTCAAGTTCAATTGAAGTTCAAGTTCAATCAAGTTCACTTCAATGCTCAATCCAAGTTCACTTCATTCAAATATTTTGTTCAAATTGATTCCAATTCCATTGATTTCACAATAACAGTCAGTTTGTTAAGATTGGCCGGTGAACAGAACATACGCGGCCAATTTAACTTCAAGCAATCACAAGAGATCAAATCGATCACTTTGCATCAATGATTTGAGTTCAAAGTTCAGTGTATTTTAAATTCAGGAGAGTTATTCCCGACAATAATTCGGGATCAGCAAATAAACAAATAAGGCTGCCGAAATAGTCAGTACTGGCTAGCCTTTAGTTTAACCTATTTATCAATTGCGAATATGCACTGCGACCGGGAAAACCGCGCCGAAGCGCATGCGCTTTAAATATTGATATAAAGTAATGAATATTATAGCGTAGGTGTTGCGCTAATGGTACGCTGACAAAGATCACTGAGTCGGTTTCACTTCATAAGGTCGATGTAGGCAAGCATTACCCTGACAAGGATCACAGAATCGGTTTCACTTCGTAAGGTCGATAAAGGCAAACGTCTAGGACATCAGAAAGGCCGTATTCCAAGAACATAATCGGATTCAGCCGCGCCGAGTGTCCGGGATGGAATGGTGAGTTGAATCCAGCTGACCTGAAAATATACATCAAAACCGGCAGCAGAACCAGGTTCTAAATTTGAAAATAGCCTATAAAACAAGCAACAAATTGGGTGGGTGGGTGGGTGAATCATTTCTTAAAAGATTTGATGTAAGGATGTAATTCTAAATGTGCATATTAAAACATTTCCTAGCTTAAATTTTCAATAGGTCTGTTACCTTTAGTTGAATTCCAGAAAGAGGTCGTTCAAGGACCCGTATGTAAAACATGTGCTTTGTGACGTGTACTGATGACGTAGTACATAGGGGTTCAAGCTTGGAGGTCGATGTATGAAAAGCGAGGTAACTCGCACAGCCACGTACGAAAGGCCACATATAAAGAAATCTATTTGCGAACTAGCGTCTTAATAGATTTTATTATCTGTGGACCTTTCCTTTGTATCTGAAAATAAGACAATGGCAAAGTAAATATGTTTCATCATTTTAATGATATGTGGCTGTTTTGGACGCGGCTGACATTATAAAAGAAATTCAATGCAAAAACAAATGTCAATATATTCAATTCAAGTTCAATGCAAATTCAATCATAGTTCAATGCAATCCAATTCAAATAAATGCGAATTGCAATTCAAGTTCAATTCAATCAAATTCAAATTGCAAATCAAGTTCAATTCAATCAAGCTCTCAATTCAAGTTCAATTGAAGTTCAAGTTCAATCAAGTTCACTTCAATGCTCAATCCAAGTTCACTTCATTCAAATATTTTGTTCAAATTGATTCCAATTCCATTGATTTCACAATAACAGTCAGTTTGTTAAGATTGGCCGGTGAACAGAACATACGCGGCCAATTTAACTTCAAGCAATCACAAGAGATCAAATCGATCACTTTGCATCAATGATTTGAGTTCAAAGTTCAGTGTATTTTAAATTCAGGAGAGTTATTCCCGACAATAATTCGGGATCAGCAAATAAACAAATAAGGCTGCCGAAATAGTCAGTACTGGCTAGCCTTTAGTTTAACCTATTTATCAATTGCGAATATGCACTGCGACCGGGAAAACCGCGCCGAAGCGCATGCGCTTTAAATATTGATATAAAGTAATGAATATTATAGCGTAGGTGCCATGCTTCGGGAGCGCAGCCCCGAAAGCCGCCACTTTGCGATAATAACCCCGAAAAGTGGTCAGCTATAAGATTCATTACTCCGTCAGCCGCGACCACTCATTGATTTACATAGGCCTTTTATTTGTACGTAATCGCTTGATACTAGTATTGAATCAATGGTATATATACATACAGTTTACAGTTAACAACAGCAACAAGAATTGAAACTTTTGAATTTGTTTATATCTTGCTAAAATGCATGACTGCCTGGTATAGAATTATCTTTCTACTTGGACAGTGCGTGCTTGGTATTTCTGCCAGATTAATTGAGCTTGAAGTACGAGGTTTTATTATTGCAAAGCTCTGAGAATTCATCTTGTCATGCTTGTGTCATGAAAACTAAAATGCAACTTACACGTGCACCACGTTGTACTATACTTGGTATCTGCTTCATGAGCATGTGCTACACAACGTGAAAATAATATTTGAGTGTGAATGCAAAACTTTTTTTTTTTTTTTTTTTTTTTTTTTTTTTTTTTTATTATTATTATTTATTTATCTATCTATTTATCTATTTATTTTTTTTTTTTTTTTTACTTATCGATTTTATCTTATTTTATTTTATTTTGTTTTCTTTTTTTTTTTATATTTATTTATTTATTTATTTATTTTTTTTAATTTTAAGCTCTCTATAGCAAGCTAATGTGCTAACTAAAATGCAAAATGTAGCCATGTACAAATAATGTACCTGTAGCTGCTACAAATGAAATGCTGCATTTAATTCTTTCTAAGAAATCTTGGTCTATCTTGCCATAGATTGATATCACACGTCTATTTTTTCCTATTTACTTTAAAAACAGACATGGTGCCAAATTGGTTAATAGAATTTTGTTTTTGTTTTGTTTTGTTTTGTTTTTGTTTTTGTTTTTGTTTTTGTTTTTTTTTTTGTTTGCACCTTTGTTTGATAATACATTCAAAATCTTGTTAAGGGACGTTTATCTTTTTTATAATCTATCTTAATGTAATGTTATATCTGATTAAAAGGTTTAGGGGTTCCTAACGATTGATTGATCGATTAATTGACGTAACTATTCGAGACATTTTTTTTTTTTTTTTTTTTTTTTGTTTGGTTTTTTTTGTGATTAACATGCCTTCATTAATGATTATTAGTCTTATTACATGTATTTCGTTAGATTTTAGTAATTGATTGGTTTATCATTAACATAGGTATTTCTTCTTAAATTTCCTTTTCAGCTCTATCAGTTACTCTAACGAATAATTTACACATTCGCGATACCGTATTTATCTAAATCTGCTTAAATCTTATTCGTTTATCTAATTGATTGATATATTAACTCGGTTACATAGGCTATAATAGTATTTATTCGTGAATATATTTATTTTTCCCTTTCTTTTATATTTATTTTTTTTATTTATTTAATTACTTGTTTATTTTATTTATTTATTTATTTATTTATTTATTTTTTTTTTGGAAAATCTTGATGTCATTTGTAGCGTGTGCGTACCTGTCTGAGAATAAACTACATACATGTACTCTTTATATATATATAATTTTCTGAATTCCGAATGTAAAACCTTTACTTTTGTTTACATAATATAGGCATTGATTAATTGTTTGTTTGTATTTTGTTTTGTTTGCATTTTCATCTTTCGTTTGCTTATGTCTTATTTATTCATTGTTAATGTATGCAAAAATGCAGAGTAAGATATCTGTCTTACTCTTACTTGATAGTTAGTATGTAGCTTATCATGGGAATTCATTAAAATTAGATCCACTAAACCGTAAACGCCAATGTGTTATTCTATAGTCGTACATTTTTTCTTGGAATTGAAAAGCGGGAACATTCGAAGTTTTATTTTAAAGTATTATGAGGATGGTGCCTTGAGCCCGTATATTTACACATTGAGCATCACTTTTTACGACGTGCACATCATGACTCTAACACACCCTTCTACATGTGCCTAGGTGTGCTTGATTATGGGGTATGAAATTTGGGAGGGGTTTCAAAATCAATGATGTTTTTACTTTGGATCCGATGAAACGTATCGACCTGGGGGGGTGGTGGTTTTTTTTTTTTTTTTTTTTTTTTTTTTTTTTTTTTTCTTATCTATAAATTTTATTGATTTATTTGATTAATTTATCTATTTTTGTAAATATGAGTGGTGGTTGATGATTTAGATTCGTAACAGGAAGTGTTATTTATATGGTACTGTTACAGATTGTAAGCTGTAGAACGTCGACAGTGTTGTTGCCTTGCAGTATAAATGGATCTCAACTTTTTGGAGTTGAAATATGAACGGGCTGATTTAGTTTTTATGGTCAAACGAAAATAAAGTTATTTTGGAAGGAAAATTGATACCTGTAGAAAATCTCAAGATGTTTAATCTGTGTAGTTAGTACCCACTGATTGTGTGTCTTATACAGGGATAATCCTGGGTGGGGCAATTGTGAAATTATGAGAAAACTATTCGAGATAGGAGAAATCTGACTTCAAATATGAAAGGGCCCCCTATATAAACTATCCAAATATGCATTTAGTTTTAGTCTAGGACCCCAGATAAGAGTTCATCGGCCCCATGATTTGGCTAAATGGCCCCTTATTTTTTCAAATTGCCCCTATTTTTGTCAATTTTATATACATTTAAGAAAGAGAGGGGCCATTGGCCCATTTTAATGGCCCCTGCCTTTACAAATCCAGGTTATTCCCTGCTTATATTTAGAATTAATATTGTATATTTATTTGTTTATTTATCCATTATAATTAATATTTATCTCTCTATTCGATCAGAATTTGCAACTTTATAATTCGGAAAACTCGGGGAATCCTTTAGTCCTATGCGATATTCATTTGTAGTTCTATATTGAGGTGACCAGGGAAACATACTACCCCCATGGAGGGGGGGGGGGGGGAGTTAGAAATCCGGGTTGACCAGATGCATCGATATTTCATACGTAAAGTTCACGTAACCTATTCAATACTGTACGATATTTGTGGATGGAAATTATTTTTCCTGTATTATAGTTTAGAGGTTATGTTAATTTATCTATATGGTTCTTTTATTTTATCTACACGTATAAATGTGAGCCCAGTGGTACTTATATGCCCATTGCAGTTTTGGCTTTATCATCGGAGTATGACTTTAATAATTTTTTGTACACATTTCTCTATTTCTAAACAATAACAACATTTGTTTACTTCTTGCATGGGGCTGTTAATTTCAATTGAAAACATAGATATGACCGCCTTCGGCAAGTTCAATGGATAACGTACAAAGTTTGATGTATGCATGTTCCCACTATACATATTTTCTTTTTTCTTTTTTTTTTTTTTTTCAATTGGAATGAACAAGTCGAGATCGAGACTACTTACATGCCTAGGCATGCGCACAGTTCTATTTTGCAGAACTTTTATTTCATTTTATTTATTTATTTTTTTGTTTGTTTGTTTGTTTGGTTTTTTTTTTTTTTTTTTTTTTACATCTATTTATCGTTTTACCTCTATTTTTTCCATTTCTTTTTATTTTATAATTGTTTTAATTTATTTATTTTTTATTTAATGAATTTTTGGTATTCCAGATATTTCAGATAGAAAGGGCACATGTTCAGGTTAGGTTGTGAAACTTTTGCCCAATTTCCATTTCTGCACTAAGGTTACTTACCAACTCGAACACACAGAGGTGCTATGTGAGCAATAAAATAACAATGTGAATGTACATTGTACAAACAATATATGACAAAGGCCTAAATAAACATTACTACACATAAGATTTAGCAAAACAAGATATGAATAAATTTGATTAAATGATTAAAGTTAACCACACTTGATTATTCGAAATAAAAACTGAAGTTACATGTATTGATGTAGATCAACAAGTTTGTGGTAAACATTGGAGATAATTATGCAGTGTTTGTAAACACAGTACAAAGAATTCAGATTTCATGTGACAGATTTCTTCCAATCTTTGCAAAATAACTGAAAGGAAAATTGTGATCCTACCTTTAATGTATAGGTAGATAGCTAAGGAGGTGAAATGACGAGACTTGAACGCTTATGTTGACAAGAGAAAGGTACATGCGAGGGTCCAAGGTCGTAGAGAAGGTCTCCAGTTGAAATGATATGAAATACAAAGAAGTATGCTATTGTTAGGAGTTTCTTCGAAAGTCAACATAAAAAAAAATCCATCACAAAATTCAAGAAACCATGATACATGTATCGTACCTGAATCTGTATATCGCAAAGTATGCATCATGAAAGATCAATGTCTGAAAATACTGAGAGAAAATCCTACAACATCGCTAGATTATGAAATTAATTGAAAGAATTGAGATCCAAAACATATTCTTAAATATTTTATGAATCATTTCTTAAAAGATTTGATGTAAGGATGTAATTCTAAATGTGCATATTAAAACATTTCCTAGCTTAAATTTTCAATAGGTCTGTTACCTTTAGTTGAATTCCAGAAAGAGGTCGTTCAAGGACCCGTATGTAAAACATGTGCTTTGTGACGTGTACTGATGACGTAGTACATAGGGGTTCAAGCTTGGAGGTCGATGTATGAAAAGCGAGGTAACTCGCACAGCCACGTACGAAAGGCCACATATAAAGAAATCTATTTGCGAACTAGCGTCTTAATAGATTTTATTAAAACCACAATCATGAATGGCAACCATGGCGATGACAGGCTTGTGAACAGGAGCGTTGTCCTGATGGAACAACACACCTTTGACTAGACTTTGCGCGGCGCTTTACTTAAATATATTCCCGTAACTGTGTCCGATTGTTTGTCCTTTTTGGAGATGATATATCAGCAGAATACCTTCTGCAACCCAGAAAACCAAGGCTCACAACAAGTCAATCAGCACTCGTACACAACAAAACCTCAATTAAATGATTCATCAAACAATCAAAGCAGGTACAGCCCCCCCCCCCCCCCCCCCCCCCAAAAAAAAAACATGGAATACAAAATTCATGACGATACGTTACCGGGGAAGAGCAATGGGCACGAGTAATTAGCAATATCTTACACATGTGCATTTTATTGATAACATGTACTGTAGACTGATATACAGAATGGAAAACATATTTCCAACAAGACTACGATGTAATGACACAAGCCAAACTCAAACAACAAATTAAATTATATAATTGCAATGATTAAAGTCAGCATCATTGTAGGGAATCAATGATAAAGTCAAGAATAAGGTTACATGTAACAAAATATGACGTTACACAGTATTAGATTTGTGCCTTAAGGTGGGTCCCTACTCGTGAATTTAACAGATGAATTTTGTATTTTAAGGTTATTTTCTATACATGATGGTCAAAATGACATAATGAACACAGACATAGATAGGTAATTTTGTTTTCATTAAAGATTTAGTACATTAAAGAAAGGTACCCTAACACTTCAAAATTGAGAAATATCAAATATCCATCATATGCTTTTGAACCCTCCAAATTCAGTGATGATAGATATATGTTTATTTCTTTTGTTTTATTTTATGATAACAAGTCATATTGAAGAAATACAACACATAAAATGATATTGTTACATAAATCTAAGTATGATATATCTCCAAACATTAGGGTACCCCCTTATAATTTCATAACACTTTTGACCAAGAATAAGTACTAAATCCAACTTTTTGCATAAAAAACAGATGATTTTTTTTTTCATTTTGTTATATTTCATAAAATTATGTATGTAGATGAAGAAAAAATCACATACAGGTCCACAGTTTTTAAAATGATCAAGGTATGGCTTCAAACATAGGGGTACCCCTTTATAATGTTATAATTTTCGACAAATAATATACAGTATATCACATTTTTGTGCAAAAAACAACAGATGGAATTTCTTCAAATTGGATAATTTTATACGATAATGTATATAGATGGTGAAAAAATCGCAAACGGGTATACAATTTTATAAATGATCAAGATATGGCTACAAATATAGGGGTACCCCCTTATAATTTCATCACATGTTTCAACTAAGAAATTATACTATATGATTTGTGTGGACATTGATAGATTGCACCATTTTTGCTTCTTTTGGCATTTAAGATCTTCTGTCTGTGTTTTTCAATGCGCTGACTCGTCCCTCACCAGTCATTGTAAAACGTTATACGCAGACTGCTGCATATAAGGAAAAACCTATAACGGTTCGAGTAGGGAGCCACCTTAATTGTCTTCTTTCATTTCACCGAATTGTAACACCTGAGTATGACCATGTACCCCCACCGTATCTCGTAGACGGCACAAACTGAGGATGACGACACCGTTTTCTCCTAACGTGGCAGATGGCCTTCCTAAGTCCATTGGTCTTGTTGGTTTATGTGAAGTCTTTTGTGTTTGGTGTTTTGATGTCGTATTTGTTGTTCCTTCTGCCCTTTGTGTCTTATGCTGTGTATGTCTTCTCTGTGTTTTGGCAGATGACCGTCCTAAGTCGGCACCGGTTGCCCATGGGTCTCTTTGGTTTATGTGTAGTCCTTTGTGTTTGATGTTTCTATGTTGTGTGTCGACGTTCCCTGTCCCTTTTGCGTCTCTTTCTGTGCTTGTCTGCTCTGTGTTTTTGCATTGGGTGTTTTGGGGTTTTGATGTGGGTGCTAAAACCTGGTGTTGTTGGAGATCTCCTCCTTTGTTTCACTTGGAGTGTTTCGGTGTTTGCTGTGGATACTGCAACCTAGTCTTATTGAAGATGCCCTCCTTTCTTTGGTTTTTGGCCGGATTGCGAAGCAAAATCTGGTCTATGAAATGGCGAAGTCCGTCTGTCCGTCCGTCAGTGCGTCAACAATTGGTTAAAGTGTTGCGTTAAAGTCCGTTGAGAGAAAACTGTTTGGAGGAGCAACTTGAAACTTGACATGGTGATAGACCATGATGAGACAAATCAAACATTGCAACAAATTTTGACCTAGTGACCTTGAAGTTTGACCTACTTTTGAAAAAAAAACTTTAACCTTGGCCATAGCTTCTGAATGGTAAGTGATAGGGCTTTCATATTTCACTTGTGCATTTCTTGTGACAAGACCTTTCCATGGATACCAAAACTATTTACATTGTGACCTTGACCTTGGAGTTTGACCTACTTTAGAAAAACTTTAACCTTGGCCATAGCTTTTGAATGGTAAGTGATAGGGCTTTCATATTTCAGTTGTGCGTTTCTTGTGACAAGACCTTTCCATGGATACCAAAAATTTTTACCTTGTGACCTTGACCTTGGAGTTTGACCTACTTTTGAAAAACTTTAACCTTGGCCATAACTTTTGAATGGTAGATGATATGGCTTATATATATTTCACATATGTATTCCTTGTCACAAGACCTTACCATGGATTTGATATCATGACTTTTGACCTAGTGACCTTGACCTTTGACCTGTCAAGGTCACTAGGTCAAAAGTCACGATATCAAATGGAAAATCTGGTCATGAGGAATCCATATGTAAAATATCAAAACCCTACCTCTTTTGAACTATAAGAGGTAGGGTTTTGATATTTCACATATGGATTCCTCATAACCAGAACTTTCATTTGATATCATGACTTTTGACCTAGTGACCTTGACATTGACCTTTGACCTACTTTTAAATCATAAGAGGTAGGATTTTGATATTTCAGTTGTAGAATCTTCATTGCCAAACCTTTCATTTGATATCATGACTTTTGATCAGATGACCTTGACATTGACCTTTGACCTACTTTTGAACTATAAGGGGTAGGGCTTTGATATTTCACATTTAGATTCCTTATGACCATAGCTCTTTTTCATTGTACAATAGTATTTTAATGACCTTTGACCTTTCTGTCTGCGCCAAAATGTATACGTCATCTAATACAAACACTTCGCAATCCGGCCTTACCGCCTTTAGCTGTTTATGGTTAATTTTATTTTTATTAGCATTGCAAGTGTTAATTTTGTCAAATATTGAGACCAACCGATTCGTTGTCATGGTTGGGATATTGAAGAATCTTGTGAACTTTATCCAACAAAACGATTCAGTTGGTAGGAGCATTTTAGAAAATAATAACTTGCAACGCAAGGCATCGATCACAAACTCATTTTAAAAATTTCAATATCTTAAAGGATTGTAATCTTCAATTACAAAATTACGTCATCTATAGCAGATAAACTGCATTTTAATGTGACATGTTCGATCTAAATCCTCCTTTTAGTCAATTCATGACTACATTTCACTCTAGTTACATGTAATTGATCGAATTCTCTGATTACCATCTTTAGACGTTTCAGTGCCCTGAATCAAGCCAGGATTAAATACTTTAATGAACAAAAAGAAGATTTATTCTTTGAAAATATGTTTAAATTTAAGGAATCTGACTATTAAGGAATGACATGTAAAGATAGATTTGAGGATGCTAAAATAGGTTTCAGATTCCTCAGAAGGAAAATAAAATAAGATAAATTAAAATTCAAAGATAGTTTTCATACGTACAGTACAATTTATACCAATACGTTCTTCATTTATTTATTTCAAGATGGGGACAAAAAATCCAACATAATAATATGTACCTTGTATATGTTGTATTTGATGTTTTGACGCCGTACGTGTTTTTCCTTGTCCCTTTTGTGTTTCTCTGTATATTCTACTATGTGTTTGCTATGGGTGTTTCGGTGTGTTGCTATGGGTGCTGCAATCGAGTCTTGTTGGAGATCCCCTCGTTTCCTTTGAAGTAGTGCTGGTAGCGTAGCGGTTAGCGCGGTGGACTACGAACCCATAGATCGTGGGTTCGAATCTCACCGTCGCCGATCATTGCAAATCCATTGTAACCTTTGGGCAAGTTACTTTACACTACGTTGCACTCTCTCCACCCAGGAGTAAACCGGGTACCTGGTACATGAGACGAGCTTGTAATGTGAATGAAAAGCATTAGCGCCTAAACGGCAGCTCTGCTTGTATACTCCCAAGGGGGTTGAGAATGCTCTGGATTGCACAGGTCTCGCCAGGGAGGTGATTGTAGAGTCGCGTGAGGCTCAGGCGAACGAGACTAGAAACCCTACCTTTACCTTTGCACTCCTTACAGCAAAACCGACATCAACCCCCCCCCCATATGCAATAAACAATACATGGCATGTTCTTATAAACAATCATACCGGCAAACTCATAGTTACAGAAAAATTGTAAAGAAGAGAATCAAATCTACGTCAGTATTAATAATCTCTAACAATTCAAACAGCAATATCTTTTTTCGATACATTTGAAATCATTGCTTTTTATCAAACATCAGTTGAGTATTCAGAATGAAAGGATAGGATGTCCTTCATGTCCAAACTGCTACAACAAAAACAAAACACTGATGAGGGTTAAATAACCGAATCTTGTATGCTGTAAATTTATCTACTCAAAAATGATGCTAATGGATTTGAAGACGTTAAATATTTGTACCACTTCGTGAGTGTCACTGCTGGTGGACCTGGAGTTTCCGAGAGCACATGTAGCCAAGTTCGATCAATTTCGGTCAGTCGTTTCTTCAAACGCATTTGAAAATTTCTGTTTACATTTTTTTCTCAAATTTCTAAAACCTGGGTCCTGTAGCATCATATCCCAGTCATCTTGCTACGTCTTTCGGTATATTTAGGACATAGTTATCACAGATTTTGGCCATATTACATTGTTTAGACTGACGAGGGTAAAATACCCAAAACGTTCATTTCTGGTCCATGCTGTAAATTTATCTGCTCAGAAATGATGCTAATGAATTTGAAGACGTTAAATATTTGTACCACTTGGTGAGTGTCACTGCTGGTGGACCAGAAGTCTCCGAGGGCACATGTTGCCAAGTTCGATCAATTTCGGTTGATCGTTTCTTCAAACGCATTTGAAAATTTCTGTTAACAATTTTTCTCAAATTTCTAAAACCTGGGTCATGTAGCATCATATCCCAGCCATATTGCTACGTCTTTCGGTATATTTAGGACATAGTAATAACAGATTTTGGCCACATTACATTGTTTAGACTGACGAGGGTAAAATACCCAAAACGTTCATTTCTGGTCCATGCTGTAAATTTATCTGCTCAGAAATGATGCTAATGAATTTGAAGACGTTAAATATTTGTACCACTTGGTGAGTGTCCCTGCTGGTGGACCAGAAGTCTCCGAGGGCACATGTTGCCAAGTTCGATCAATTTCGGTTGATCGTTTCTTCAAACGCATTTGAAAATTTCTGTTAACAATTTTTCTCAAATTTCTAAAACCTGGGTCATGTAGCATCATATCCCAGCCATATTGCTACGTCTTTCGGTATATTTAGGACATAGTAATAACAGATTTTGGCCACATTACATTGTTTAGACTGACGAGGGTAAAATACCCAAAACGTTCATTTCTGGTCCATGCTGTAAATTTATCTGCTCAGAAATGATGCTAATGAATTTGAAGACGTTAAATATTTGTACCACTTGGTGAGTGTCACTGCTGGTGGACCAGAAGTCTCCGAGGGCACATGTTGCCA
The DNA here is from genome assembly GCA_028142955.1 of Pinctada fucata. Classification (NCBI taxonomy): domain Eukaryota; kingdom Metazoa; phylum Mollusca; class Bivalvia; order Pterioida; family Pteriidae; genus Pinctada; species Pinctada fucata. The sequence continues at coordinate 25,040,605 of AP027104.1, forward strand.
AGTTCGATCAATTTCGGTTGATCGTTTCTTCAAACGCATTTGAAAATTTCTGTTAACAATTTTTCTCAAATCTCTAAAACCTGGGTCCTGTAGCATAATATCCCAGCCATCTTACGTCTTTCGGTATATTTAAAACATAATTTTCACAGATGTTGGCCATATTACATTGTTTAGACTGACGAGGGTTAAATACCCAAAACGTGCATGTCTGGTTCATGCTGTAATTTTATCTGCTCAAAAATGATGCTAGTGATTTTGAAGACGTTAAACATTCAAAGTTCCTGTGATCTCCACTAAAACCACCGTTTAGTGACCTCAGCAAAATATGTCCCGTAAAAGGTAACGAAGATATGACAAAAACCAATTTCAACAATGAGGGACAACGAGACAAGACTATCCAATAAAGTTTTGTGCAATCGAAGAAGTAGCCGATCTAGGATTGCATAGTGTGCATATTTAGATAATAAGGGCGGAACCCTCATGTATTCCAGTTACTTAAGCTTCCTTTTAAAACTTTGACCATATTACGTTGTTTAGATTCAGGATCACTGATGAGAGATAAGTACCCGAAACGTGCATGTCTGGTCTATGCTGCAAGTTTATCTGTTCTTAAATGATGCTATTGAATTTGAAGACGTTTAACTTTTATGCAAATATCGTTGACGACTTCAATCCATTCATTTTACACAAACTCATCGATACTGTAAATTAGAAAGACCATTTTTCAAACCGAATACAGGCTTCAATGAAACAATGTACATGTAGATATACTGTTCAATATGGTAGCATACTTCTGCCCCCTACATGCGAGATATTTTCAGTAGATTATGTAGTCATCGAATTTATTTATGTCAACATGCAAGATAATCACATTGGCATACATGTACAAGATAATTATTTAGACATGCAAGATAATTATGTCGCATGTTGACAAAATAATTTGAAAGCATGTTGAAATAAATAAGTTGCATTTTGACATAAATAAGTCACACGCTAACATAATTAAGTTGCATGTTGGTAAGTAAGTCGCATGTTGACATATTCTAAAGAGTATCTCGCACGTAGGGGGCAGAGGTATGCCATCATAGTTCAAAGTAAATACAGAATAAGATGAATTATAACTGTGACTATTGCTTAAACAACTTTGATATCGAAGGTGAAGATAGATTTATTTGCAATTAGAATATCAGACCCTTGGTACAGCATTCATTATTTTCCCCATACAATCCGACACATCACCTAGGGTACCTACACAGAGATACGAAGTGTATTTCTGCGTCACAGGCCCGTTACCATGGAAACGACGCTTTCTGTATACAACATCCAATTTCGTGGTGGAAGCAAACGGAGATTTTATATGGAAGTCTTGAATATTGTAATACATGAAGGCATCTGAGGGTTGTCCGGGCGGGGAGTATATGCCCATGGCGTATTGGTGGTCAGGGGTTGATAGCACCGTGGGTAGACGATTTGTATGGTGATTTTCGACCAAGTTTTTCTGATGGTTGAAGTTGTACATTTGATTCATGTCTCCGTTCAGGTAGGTTGCTGGAGCTTCCATTTGTATGTAGTTAAGGTCCTGAGGCCAATCCCCTCCTAACGTGAAGTTAGAGTCAAACTGGATTACGTTGTTTATGCCGTGAGCCCCGATAACAACCTTTTTGTGGAAGGGATATGAATATGTTGCCTGGTGGTTCATAGCTGGGTGGCCTCTTTGACATAGGTTTGCTCTCTTTTCGTGTGATCCAGGTATTAGCCAAAATGCCGGATAGACCTTTATAACAAGAAAATAATAGTAAATTTATTATATTTTTTCATAGTTAATGATTGAAAGTCTTAGAAATACCTCCTGCTGGCAGCAGATGTGTAGGTTAATTTGGCAAACTCACTTCCATAATTTTATTCATTAATTTGGTGATGAACAGTTGATGAATGTGGAGCTTGAAGTTAAATTTTGATCATACTCATACAAATATTTAGAGTATACTGATTCTAAAATCTAATATTATACCGGTAGTAAATCTATTCTATTGAAACCTTAATTTTCATTATGAAATGACAAAAATGGATAATGACCATATCCCTGTATACAGCACAAAATCGATAATTCAGAAAATCAGAAACCGAAGGCATACAAAATCAGGACAATGCTCCAAACATTTTGACTTTGAAATCGGTTTGAAGTGAAATGTGAAAGACAATTGATGGTAATTTTGCGCCAGTGACGTCATCGGAAATCAGTGATATATTATAGAACAATCCTTTCAAAATTAAAAGTAGTTGAAATATCAATTATTCTACTCGTCCTTATTTATATATATATATTTTTTCAAATCTTCTTTCTAAATTTCTGGCTCAAGTTCTAAATTATTACCTCCGTTTCTAGTGCATTTCCACTAGCCCTGACCCAGTTGATATGTGTATGTGTGGTATCAGAAATACCGTCGTTCCTACCTCCGGCCTCTGTGGGGTTGTAGCATTCTGTATAGGGGTCACTGTTACACGCCATCTGAATCTGTCGCCCATGATCATAACTATTTACCAACTCTGAAGTAAATATAACAGAAAGATGGGTTCATGAAAAGTATATACATAACTAGTAAAACGCTTATGGGAAGCAGAATATGCTTTCTTTCTTCCGACATCAAGACTAATTTGCGATTTGGATCTCTAATCTATAAGTTTAAGGTATAGATGCATATCCTATATCTCTGTTACATATATATCCTGGAAATTCTTTATGAAAGGTTGAACAAAACATGCAACTCTCTTGTTTAGGATTTTTATCGGTTGAAAAAATGGAACTCTCTTGTTAAGGTTTAACATATGATTTTCTAGTCATGGTTGCTATTAATTCATCCCCGTAGCAAAATTACCATTATTTATCTGAAAATATTATTCCTGTAGTCTTTCATGATTTTTGTATGATCAAAATACTAGATTTTGGTCCTACCTACTTAGATACTTTACTTGCATTAGATATGTAAAATGGTTCATTTGATATATGAACACATTTTAACAGAGTCACCAAAATGCATTTTACAATGCTTTCTGGAGATAAATCATAAATCTTCTTAAGTGTTTCTTTGGAGCTTGTGTCATTGTCTACGTCTGTTTGTCGAATTTTTCTTCTGTTTTGTATTTCTTTCCAAAAATTCGTTAGCCTTTTGATTGTGGTTTTAGGAATCTTGTATCAGCTTTTGTGCTTGACTTCCATTCATTGATTCCAACCTACAGAAGTATACGTGTTCTTGCTGGTGTTGCCTTTGATCCATACGTTTTTTACTACATTTTGTATCACAAGCCTTTGTTATTCCATGTAAGGCTTTCCACAGCCCTTCCAAAACGTCTAGATGTCCCTATGGTGATGTCATGGCTATTTATAGACCATCTGTCTTCATAGTGATTCAGAACAGTCACCTATTCTATTTATTCTTCTTATTTTTCTTCTATATGTGAAAAGATTATCTGAACTATACGTTTTTTGCTTTCACAAACCTTTGTTATTCCATGTTAGACTTTCCACAGCCCCTCCAAAGCGTCTAGATGTCCCTATAGTGATGTCATTGCTATTTATAGACCATCTGTTGTCATAGTGATTCAGAACACCTATTCTTTTTTCATGACTGTGTCCTATGGTCAGGTAATGATTGATGGCTTGTCTATAGTTACTATGGAATGCTGCAGACAAGTCATGGTACCTGTAATATGTAAATAAGCGATCCAAAAATCACAATCAAAAGGCTTACAGATTCTTGAAAATACCTAAAACAGAATTTCCTCGGACGAAAAGAAAATTCGGACAAACAGACGGAGACAATGCCACAGCTCCATTGAACATTAAGGACATCTTAGTATAATAAATTATCTCCAGGGCCAAGTGTAAGCGGAAAATGCATTGTAGAAGAAGGACAACTCTTTCATCAAAGCTCTTTTATATGGAGCAAAACATTTTTCCTGAAATCGTTTACAGCTCTCTGAGTTAAAGAATCCCAACAGCACTCAGATAGGGCACCAAAATGAGCATCGACGAACCCCTAGCAAAATAGAGGTAAGACCAGGTGCCCGGGAGGAGTAAGCATCCCCTGTTGGCTAGCATCCCCTCATGGCTAGCATCTCCTGTTGATTGATTCTCCTGAATTTGAAGTGATGGTATCTGAACTGTACTAGGAACTTTAACAATTCGACCGATATAAATGTCAATATTGAAGTATATTGTTGTGCCAATTTATACATATTCATAACCCCTTTAGCACGATAAACAAACATCAGACGGAAAGAAAACTTTATCATTAACAGGAGCTAATTTTCAATGAACCTACCAGTATATGTTCACTTAAACCAAGAGGCAAGTGTCTTATCTAATTTAGACTATGACGAATACCTAGCAATGTACTGCTTAGAATGGAAGCTTCCAATACCCTGAAGACCAGCGTCTATACCATGGTTTAACCAATGTTCCTTAGCCTGAGCTACCGTGTGGATACTGTGCATTTTCCTTCCATTGGAATTAACGTAAAAGTTGGCATCGAATACCAGTGGTGAAGCATAGTCTACTCCATCTGAACAATATCAAATAGAAAACCAATCTGAATTTGAGTCATATGTACATGAAGTTTGTTTGATTAATACAATGGTTTTATTCATGAAAACTGAGTACACAATTCAAAGCAGAACGTGGATATGACCCTGTCCTCTTTATTAAGACAACAATAGATCGCCAATAATTACTATTATCCAGTACGTACCTGATACGGACAAACCAAATGCAAGTACAAAAATATACAATTCCACTATGTATTCCATACCGATGACCTGTAGGACTTTTTATGTCTATTTAATCTAGGACTTGTACATATAGAATATGATAAGCCCGACTCTTCCAAAAGTATAAAAGTACTTACATGCATAAGAGATATGCCGTCCATGAAAGATCACGATTAAAGTTTACTGACACAATCGAAATTGCACCGTAAGAGTACTGCTCATCCTCATTCCTGTTATTCATTTTTAAAAGTGATACGGTTCAAGGATATATATGATGAGAGTTAAGTACCCGAAAAGGTGCATGTCTGGTCCACGTTGCCAATTTATCTGTTCTTAAATGATGCAATTCAATTTGAAGACGTTTACATTTATACCACTTGGTGAGTGTCACTGCTGGTGGACCAGGAGTCCCCGAGGGCACATGTAGCCAAGTTCGATCAATTTCGGTTGATCGTTTCTTCAACGCATTCTAAATTTCTGGTATCAAAATTTCTTGAAATTTCTAAAAAGTGGGTCCTGTAGCATCATATCCCACCCATCCTGCTACGTCTTTCGGTATACTTTTTCGACATTGTAACTTTCATACTTTTTGGCATATTACATTGTTTAGATTTAGGATCACTGATGAGAGTTAAGTACCCGAAACGTGCATGTCTGGTCCACGTTGCCAATTTATCTGCTCTTAAATGATGCTATTCAATTTGAAGACGTTTACATTTATACCACTTGGTGAGTGTCACTGCTGGTGGACCAGGAGTCCCCGAGGGCACATGTAGCCAAGTTCGATCAATTTCGGTTGATCGTTTCTTCAACGCATTCTAAATTTCTGGTATCAAAATTTCTTGAAATTTCTAAAAAGTGGGTCCTGTAGCATCATATCCCACCCATCCTGCTACGTCTTTCGGTATACTTTTTCGACATTGTAACTTTCATACTTTTTGGCATATTACATTGTTTAGATTTAGGATCACTGATGAGAGTTAAGTACCCGAAACGTGCATGTCTGGTCCACGTTGCCAATTTATCTGCTCTTAAATGATGCTATTCAATTTGAAGACGTTTACATTTATACCACTTGGTGAGTGTCACTGCTGGTGGACCAGGAGTCCCCGAGGGCACATGTAGCCAAGTTCGATCAGTTTCGGTTGAAGATTGTTCATTATATCCTTCGTGTTTCTATGATGCTGTGTTATTGTTTTCATATGTTTTTCCGCTTTGTTCGTTTCTCGTGAAAAAGTTCCTTTTAACATTTTTCAAGAATTGATGAATGAAAAGATCTCCAACTGCGGAGTAGAAAAGTATAACATGTAAGCTTTATTATCAATACCCGCTTCGTCTCTTCGAATAGACCAGTTTCCGATCTTTTCAGAAAGCTCAAGCTGTCCGAGTCAACATCTTTTGACGTTGCTCTTCATTATGGCGGCACTTTTAAAAGACGCAAGTCCATTGGGACGTAACAAATAAATAGTACGCAAAATTGCCTACATCGGACTTTTTTTGTCATTTTGGCAGCCATTATGACTTTCGACAAGTGGTCTTTTCAAGCGCCATGATGTAAGTTTACATTCATGCTTCAGGTTAGGCACGTTGCACCTCAGGGTTGTTACCATCAGAACCTCCATACATGGTATGCAAAGTGTCGCGTGTCTGATCCGAATTATGCAGTAAAGGTCGAGGTGTTCCGAGTGGCATGAATGTAAACTTAGAACATAGCGCTTGAATTCGAGATTAAAGCTGAACAAGGTAATTTAATAAAAAAAGATTGATTTTTAGTTTTGCTTTATTATAGTCAGTAATCCCCTGGTGAACTTGCCGATTCGTGCCGGATAAACCCTGAATTTTCATGTCTATTTTATCACATGTAACGCACTGTGGTAAACACATCCCAACCAACCAAATAGCCAAGTGTCGGCTAAATGTCTATGTTTCATTCTGTTTAATTTCTTTAATTCGATCATCAGTACTTCAGACGGATTTAATGACATGGATTAGACCATGACTAAATTCTAGGGTAACCGAAAAGAATTTATCATTTAAACGATTCCAAAAGATTGAATAACCTCTTCTCTCAATGTATGGTATTTAAAGATACATGAGTGAAGGATGTTTAGAATGATTTAAGATTCTTCATGTACATGTACAAAATTTATTTTTACGATATGGAAGAACTCGGTTCATGATATCAACAGTTCAAGTTAATGTTCATGTTATCAACAGTTCATGTAATCAACCGTTCATGTTCATATTATCAAAGGTTCATGTTCATGTTCATGTTATCAACCGTTCATGTTCATATTATCAACAGCTCATGTTCTTGTTATCAACAGTTCATGTAATCAACCGTTCATGTTCATATTATCAAAGGTTCATGTTCATGTTATCGACAGTTCATGTTCATGTTATCAACCGTTCATGTTCATATTATCAACAGCTCATGTTCTTGTTATCAACAGTTTTTGTTCATGTTATCGACAGTTCATGTTCATGTTATCAACAGTTCATGTTCATATTATCAACCGTTCATGTTAATGTTATCAACCGTTCATGTTATAACATGTAACAGCTCATGTTCTTGTCATCAACAGTTCAAGTTCTGTCTCGCAAAAACTATTCTGCTTTGACCAGAGTGGAATATACCTGCAGGATGTAATAAACATCAAACCGAACATAAGACACAACAGAACAACATAGAAAAAAAAACAACAGGGTATGGCGAGATACACAACAAAACATCCATAGATGATCCGACACACAATCAAAGCAGGCAAACATTAAACAATGCAAATACATAAACTGCCGATGACGGATGTACATGAATGAGAAGCACTTCGAAGTTTTGATTTATACCTTGCATCCTGTTGATAACATGAATTGTTGACTTATATTCAGAATGAAGAACACATTTCCAACAAGACTTCGTTGTAACATGTGTAATGACACTAGCAAAACCAACACAAACAACAAAATTATAGAATTGTAATGATTAAAGTCGGCATTACTTTAGGGAATCAATCATAAGGTTATGGATAAGCAAAATGGAATATTTCTTCCATAGGGAAAGAATGACAAATAAAACCACAAACACTCAGTTTGGATAAGGTTCAAGAAATACAAAGTTTCAAGTTCCAAGGAATGTAAAGGTAAAGGTAGGGTTTATAGTCTCGTTCGCCTGAGCCTCACGCGACTTCTACAATCACCTCCCTGGCGAGACCTGTACAATCTAGTGCATTCTCAACTCCTTTGTATACAAGCAGTTCAGGCGCTAATGCTTTTCTTTCACATTACAAGCTCGTCTCAAGTGCCAGGTACCCGGTTTACTCCTGGGTGGAGAGAATGCAACGTAGTGTAAAGTAACTTGCCCAAGGTTACCATGGTTTGCAATGATCGGCGACGGTGCGACTCGAACCCACGACCGATGGATTCGCAGACCACCACGCTGACCACTACGCTACCAGCACTACCAGCAATGTAAAGATGATCATGGCCTTATTCATGATAAATGAAAACACAAACTCTCAGTTAAGGATAGGGTTCAACATGTTATGACGCTATATTATTTCGACCATCGAAAGAATTTTGTTTCGTTGTCTTTTATATAATCCAACAAAACAATTTAGTTGGACGGAATAAACGTTGACGAAGTACCCATTAGTTATTTAGTCTCAAAGTCGAGAAGTTAAGACAAAATCATTAGAATTACCATCGGAACTGTTGCGAATCCCGGAATATACAATATTCCGACCAGGTGCTCGGGGAGAGTCAGTGTCTCCTGTTTGCATACAACACCAGCCGCAAAAGTTCCATGAAAAAAGTCAAATTCGGTGAGTGTCTCGATGTTCATGCTGATGTTACGGTAATATCAGTTAAAGATGTCTGTTTTGTGATGTTGACAGCCATTAAATCGTAATCCAGAATATTACTGAGCATTCTGGAAAGAGGGATCTCATATGCTTTTAAGAGATCCCCGTAGCGACTGAAGAACTTCCTCAATGATGATTTCAGCCGTTGTTTAATATAACCCTGAATGAGTAACATTAAAAAAATCACTTCCACGTTTGAAAGCCAGGTATCGATTAGAAATACGTCTAAATTATTTCAATATCGCTGCAAAATTACGTCATCAATAGCAGATAAACTGCATTTTAAGATTACATGTTCGATCTAAAATCAACTTTTTAGGCAAGTCATGACTACATGTACATATCTCTCTAGTAAATTGACTAAATTCGTTTATCACAATCGTTAGACGTTCTTAATGCCATGAATTAAGCCAGGATTAAATAGTATGATGAACAAAAAGAAAATTTATCCTGTGAAAACATGTTTAAATTTAAGGCATCTGACTATTAAGACCATTTAAAGATACATTTGAAGATGCTTAAATAGGTTTCAGATTGATAGTCATACTACGAATTTTTATTTTTTTTATACTTAAATACAGTATAATTTATACCAACATGTTCTTCTTGCCTGATTTCGAGAAAGGGACAGAATATCCAACAAAATGTTAAATGTCTTAAAATTCTATAGCATCATTTAAGAACAAATATATTTTCAGCATGGACCAGACATGCACGTTTCGGGTATTTAACCCTCATCAGTGATCCTCAATCTAAAGAATGTGATATGGCCAAAAAAGTGAAATTTTTCATGTCCAAAAATGTTACGAAAGAAGTAGCAGGATGGGTGAGATATGATGCTAAAGGCCCACGTTTTAGAAATTTCAATAAATTTTTATAACAGACATTTTGGAATGCGTTGAAGAAACGATCAACCGAAGTTGATCGAACTTGGCTACATGTGCCCTCGGGGACTCCTGGTCCACCAGCAGTGACACTCACCAAGTGGTTCAAATGTTAAATGTCTTCAAATTCAAAATAACATGCACATGTGCCTTGTGTTTGATATTTTGACGTCGTATAAGACGTTTCTTTCCCCTATGTGTCTCTTGCTTTGTATGTACTCTTTGTTTTCGCTTAGGACAGTTAGTTATTTTGCTGTTGGTTACGCAATGGAGTCTTGACAAAGAAAATGGAAATACAATAAATATAACATGTCATGTTCTTATAAAAGAAGGGAGGGGATATCCAACTAGACCCGGTTGCAGTACCAACAGCAAAACACCAAAACATCCGATTCGAAAACATAGAGAATACGGACTTAGCAGGGGACGAAAAAGAGATATACAACATAGTAACATTAAACACAAAAGACTACACGTAAACCAACGAGACAAAGGGGTAACCGGTACCGACTAAGGACGGCCATCTGCTACGTTAATAGCAAATGGTATTGTTATCAAGATTACTTGCGCACAACCCTCACATTTTCCGGGTACCAAAAGGTCTCGAAGGACGACAACCACATTGACAAACGAATAATTAGAAACAACAAAATGGAGGCAAAAGAAGCAAACACATTTCAGTATTAATCAAGTCGGATAATTCATAGAACATTTTTTTTCCTCGATGCATTTTATGTCAAAGTTTACAATCAAATATGAATACATGTGCATAGGCTGAGTTCATAGAAACACAAAGGGCAAGTTTATCTTAAGAACAATCTCCAGAGTCAAATGCAAGTACGGAATACATTGCTGCTCAAAGCGGCGCCTTACTTCTTAGTAGTTTAAACATAAAAATACAGAAGTAGGCAACCACTTGAACTCTGTACTGACCTCAGCGGAATACATACGTAGGATGTATCAAATATATGACAAAACAACTTCAACAAACAACCGGGGACAGCAAGACACACAAAGAATGAAGATAGATTTATTTGCAATTTGAAAATCAGACCCTTGGTACAGCGTTCATTATTTTCCCCATACAATCCGACACATCACCTAGGGTACCCACACAGAGATACGAAGTGTATTTCTGAGTGACAGGTCCGTTCCCATGGAAACGATGCTTTCTGTACACAACACCAATTTTCGTGGTGGAAGAAAATGGTGTTCTTATATGAAAATCATGAGCGGTGTAATACATGAAAGTGTCGGAGGGTTGACCTGCTGGCGAGTAAATTCCCATTGCGTATTGGTGGTCTGGGGTGGACAGTACCGTGGGTAGACGATTTGTATGATGATTTTCAACCAAGTTTTTCTGGTGATTGAAGTTGTACAACTGATTTATGTCTCCATTCAGGTAGGTTGCCGGAGCTTCCATTTGTATATAGTTAAGGTCCTGTGGCCAATCCCCTCCTAACGTGAAGTTAGAGTCAAACTGGATGACATTGTTGATGCCGTGGGCACCAATAACAACCTTCTTGTGGAAGGGATAGGAATAAGTTGCCTGGTGGTTCATAGCTGGGTGGCCTCTTTGACATAGGTTTGCTCTCTTTTCGTGTGATCCAGGTATTAGCCAAAAAGCAGGATATACCTTCATAACGAGAAAATAACAGTAAATATATTGGATATTTTTATCTGAGCTAAAAGTTGGAAGAGATACCTCCCGCTGGCAGCCCTTGTGTAGGTCAAAATCACTTCCATAATTTAATTCATTTTATGATAAATATTCGTTAATTGTGGATCTTGGAGTTAAAGTTTCTTTGTACGTCTCTATTTATGGTATACTGATTCAGAAATTGAAATTTTCGTTATGAAAAAAAAACCCCAGTAAACATGCTCTGAACATCCTCCTTTAAATCGGTTTGACCTGCAATGTAACGGACAACAGAAACAATTTTGACGCAGTGACGTCATAAGAAATAAGTGATATATTGAAAATCTTACATATGCCAAGTCATTCAATGGTAACTGTTTTATCCGACACTTCCAAAATTGAAAGGACTTATTATTTGTCCTTATATATATTCTTTTCAACCCTAGTTTCTAAATTGTTGGCTCGAGTTCTGAATAAAAAAATACCTCTGTTTCTAGTACATTTCCACTTGCCCTCACCCAGTTGATATGTGTATGTGTAGTATCAGAAATACCGTCATTCCTACCTCCGGCCTCTGTGGGGTTGTAGCATTCTGTATAGGGGTCACTGTTACACGCCATCTGGATCTGTCTTCCATGGTCATAACTATTAACCAGCTCTGTGTACAAAATTCCAAAAGATAATTTTAAAGTTCATGAAAGTTCATGAAAAACACATGTATATAATTCGTTTGAAGTAAACAGAAGATGATTGCTCTCTTCTGACATCTAGATTAATTTCCGATGTGGGTCATTTCTCTGTTATTTGAACATTTATATACATATATTATCTCCCTGTTATGTCATCGATTATTCTATCTATCGATTAGATTAATTTCCGATGTGGATCATTTCTCTGTTATTTTAACATTTATATACATATATCATCTCCCTGTTATGTCATCGATTATTCTATTTATCGGTTGACCTTTGGTCTTCAGTATGATCGTCCAGACAACATGCAAGTTTGTGGGAAATGTTTAAAAATGCGATTTCCTGATTCTCGATTTGTCCTAATTTGTCTAGATACCAGATTAACTATTTATTTGAAATATTCATTGTATCTGATTTGAAATCTCGTTCTTGTTCAAAATTTGGGTTTGCCAACCAAGTACAGTACAATTATAAAGTGTACGTATTTCTCGCTTGTGTTGTCATGCTTCTGTTCGTTGGGTTCTTTTTTGTTTTAATCTTCTTCAATATGTAATAAGATTATCTATTCAATTTAAAGACATTTAACATTATCTGGCCAACACGTGTTTTCAATCACAAACCTTTGTTATTCCATGTAAGGCTTTCCACAGCTGCTCCAAATCGTCTAGATGTTCCTATGGTGATACCATTGCTATTTATAGACCATCTGTTTTCATAGTGATTAAGAACACCTATTCTTTTTTCCTGACCGCGCCCTATGGTCAGATAGTGATTGATTGCTTGTCTGTAGTTACTATGGAATGATGCAGATAAGTCATGGTACCTGTGGTATGTACATCAGTGTATGAAAGTCAAACACAAAAGCCGAAATCGGATTTCAAAAATACAATCCGGAAGGTTTACAAATTCTTGAATAAAGATACCCCCCCCCCCCCCCCCCGAAATTTCGGACAGGAAGTGAAAAATCGGACAAACAGACGGAAACAATGACACAACTCCACTGAAACACGAAGGACAACTTTATCTAATGATGTATCTCCAGGGTCCAGTGCTAGTGCGAAATGCATTGTAGAAGAAAGACAACTCTTGACATCTAGAACAAGACATTCGTCCTGAAATCGTTTACTGCTCACTGAAAATGCGAGTCTTTATCACTGACAGAAGCTAAGTTTGGATGAACCCACAGTACTAGTATATATTCACTTAAACCAAGAGACAATCTTTCTAAACTTAAAGTATATAAAGAATACCTTGCTATGTACTGCTTAGAATGGAAGCTTCCAATACCCTGTAGACCAGCGTCTATACCATGGTTTAACCAATGTTCCTTAGCCTGAGCTACCGTGTGGATACCGTGCATCTTCCTTCCATTGGAATTTACGTAGAAATTGGCATCGAAGACCAATGGTGAAGCATAGTCTACTCCGTCTGAAGAATAATATACATATAAATAATGTCGAAGGGTTCCAACTCTATACCTTCTTGAAGAAAATTCTAAACCAATTTCCATGCACCAGACACGTGTTTCGAATATTAAATTCTCATCAGTGATGCTTTCTGCGGAGTAGTACGTTTGATTTAGACACTGATTTTGTTCATGTAAGTTATAAAAACAGAAAGTGGATATGAACCTGTCCTCTATATTTTAAAAGACATTGACTGACCATCAAGCATTACTTCTATCCAGTACGTACCTGATACGGACAAACCAAATGAAAGAACAAAGATATACAATTCTACAGTGTACTTCATATCGATAGCCCCAAGGACTATATGATTGTCTATTTAGTATAAGAAATTATACATGTAGAATATGATAAGCCCCACTCTTCCAAAAGTTTATAGTACTCGCATGCATGAGAGGCATTCTATACAAGATCAAGATTAGATATTGCACTATAAAAGTACTGATATCCTTTCCCCTGTTATTCTTAGACAGTGATAAGGCTCAGGGATAGAACTAATTTGAAGGCTTCCTATTACCTAATGTTATTCTTAAGGACCATCAAATATCCTTCGTATATTCTACGGTAATTTCGGTTTCTGTTGTTATCTCGACCCATGTTTTGGTATAGAGAATAAGTGTTACAGTATTAATTTGTGTTTGATTACGGATATGCAACACACAGCAAGTGCATTTATCGCATGAAATGCGCAATGTCTTAATTTGTGTTTTGTAACGGGTATGCAACAGACAGCAAGTGCATTTATCGTACATTTGTACATGTATTGCGCGTTAGCGCATTTCATGCAATAAATGAACTTGCTGTGTATTGCATACCCGTAACAAAACACATATTAAGACATTTATTCTATATATATATTCTTGATTTCTGAAATTGCGGTTTTCTAGGTAACAATGTGACATTTATATTCATGTCACCGCGGTTACAGTTTACAGGTTGGAACAGCCGTCGCGGCATGTTACTTTAGATCTTATGTATTGTGACGTCATGAGCGTTTTCATACGAATTACAAGCACGTTCCTTTCAATAGTTTCATCTCGGGGAATTACATTGGCCGTGCATATATATATATTGATATAGGAAAAGAGATATCCCACAACACAATTAATGTGGAACAGTGTGTAAAAACATCAGCAAGGGTCAATGTACACAACAATCACACAAATAAGAAAGGAGGGAATCTCCAACAGGACTCTGTTGTAGCACCCACGGCAAAACACAGAAACACCTAAATGTAAAAACACAGTAGACAAACAGCAAAGACACAGAAGGGACAGGAAAGACCAAACACATAAAGACGACATCAAAGAAAGGAAGGGATCTCCAACAACACTCGGTTGCAGCACCAACAGCAAAACACCCACTGCAAAAACATAAAGCAGTCACGCACAGAATGAGACGGAAATGGTACAATGGACGCCAAATCACATAGAAACATCAAACTTTAATTACTACACATAAGCAAACGAGACCAATGGACAATCGATATCGACTTAGGACGGCCATCTGCCACGTGTGTGGTTTTCCTGGATTACGTGCGCACAACCCTCCAACTATTCCGATTACCTAGAGGTTTCGAAGAACGTACAATTGAGGTGTAAAACAACCTCCTCACTGTCAAAAGACCACACACAAACAAGACTGCAAAACGCAGGGGCCCAAGCAACATAGATGAATATGTAAATGGATATAAAGAGAGTGCTAATGTAATATAGTCCGTGCTCTACCGGATGAAGCGAGCTCATGTACATGTATGTTATCACCCGAGGAGTCCGACTGACATAATTCAGAGAGGACAGGTGATAGGGTCCTGTCTTCTTTAAAGAGGTTTGGGCATTTTTAAAATATAAAGACTACAAATAAAAGAACAAATATCTGGCAAGACCGAGACAATCGAATCTTTAACATTTAAATGACCAGCTAAGAAAACAACAAGAAAAGTCAACAATAAACAAAAAAATACATGTACACTGCACCAGAGCCGACTTCATACGGCAATCTTCTGTTTAAATTACAAATGGTGTGGTTATTTTGATAACGATCGTCTAACTCTCCTACTTATCAGGATACAAAGAGTGAACGGACATAAGCCTCAACTCATCTAAACACCCGATTTTTCCATTGGCAGCATATAAGTCCGGAGTACCACATGTGACAACCAGCATTTTGCTATAGAAAGATGAAAGAATCTGATTTAGGTATCCCCTTAGAACAATAAAATTATTTTTTATTATAGAAATTTCCATATATGAATGTTTTTTTTTCCATAACTTTAGGCATAACTGACATATCAACATCTCTTTAGTAATTTATCGCTTATCTGTCCTGTGTTTGAACCCTAGCAATTTGATCGAAATGCTTACGATAGAGGATATTTGATATCATCCAGTCCAAGACTTTCTTCGGAGTCACGCAGATGCATTCACAATTCATATTTATACGTAATATACCCTGTCATCTTTCTAATAATGACTATTATAACCGACGGGTAGATGAATTTTTGAGATCGAAATCAGATTCTTTAATCTGTCGAATCATATCTAATTTAAATTAAACCTTAACAGCTTTCATTAATTCAGAATAATTGAATAAACAGAGAAGCAGGTCATTGCACTCGGATCATTTGAAAGTCATGCACATGTAAATGTACGAGTATTCCTATTATTCTGGTCACTTCAACATGAATAGTCCTCATCTTCATTAAAAAATCTTAATATGTGTAGTAAAAGTTAAACGTCTTCAAATTCAATAGTATCATTTGAGAGCAGATACATTTGCAGCATGGACCAGACATGCATGTTTCGGATACTTAACCCTCGTCAGTGATCCTCAATCTACAAAATGTAATATGACCAAAGAGTGTGAAAATTATTATGTCCAAAAATGTACCAAAAGAAGTAGCAGGATGGGTGGACAGTTATGGTAGGGGAATCGGTGTTTGGTTAGAAGGTCAACACAATTCCTGAATGATCCAGTCCGCTTGCTTTGAAAATAAACTTCAAGAGAAAACGCTAAACTTGAAGCATAGACATAACTTACACACAACGTAAATAAATATTGTTGTTGTCAGCAGGAAATGGGTATAATTTGTTACCTTTCCTTTTTGGTACAAAACCAACGGGTTGTAAATGAATTATGCAAATGTAATTATGATTATCCCACCTCCTACACCACAAAAAGTGAGAAAAAGACATAATTAACCCCAAAACGTACTAGTAAAAGTGTGAAAAGATAGATTAATTGTATAATTTACAGTAATTTTCTAGGGTGTAAAATGAACCCTTATGACCCCTCCGTCCTTTTCATTGGATCTTTTTTTTCAATCTGTCTCGTTCTCTCAATTATTAAGAACGACTCGGTGTATATTGTTTGTTTTTTATGTCGAACATGACATTGTCGTATCAAATTTTAAAGCATTGACGTCTGGCATCCTTATTCGGGTAGAGCTGATATATCATAGAATTCTAGAATTCATGTGAGATTTAGATAGATTGTGTTTAAACTTAACGAATTAATACATCGCGATTTTGACAGCGCGACCTGCAGAGGGTCCCTTTTTGCACTGAACTCTGGAGAGTGTTCGTTGGACGGCATCTCTCAATGGTGTTGTACTGCCATCCTACGGCATCTCTCAATGGTGTTGTACTGCCATCCTACGGCATATCTCAATGGTGTTGTACTGCCAACCTACGGCATCTCTCAATGGTGTTATACTGCCATCCTACGGCATCTCTCAATGGTGTTGTACAGCCATCCTACGGCATCTCTCATTGGTGTTGTACTGCCATCCTACGGCATCTCTCAATGGTGTTGTACTGCCATCCTACGGCATCTCTCAATGGTGTTGTATTGCCATCCTACGGCATCTCTCATTGGTGTTGTACTGCCATCCTACGGCATCTCTCATTGGTGTTGTACTGCTATCCTACGGCATCTCTCAATGGTGTTGTACTGCCATCCTACGACATCTCTCAATGGTGTTGTACTGCCAACCTACGGCATATCTCAATGGTGTTGTACTGCCATCCTATGGCATCTCGCAATGGTGTTTTACTGTCAACCTACGGCATCTCTCAATGGTGTTATACTGCCATCCTACGGCATCTCTCAATGGTGTTGTACTGCCATCCTACGGCATCTCTCATTGGTGTTGTACTGCCATCCTACGGCATCTCTGAATGGTGTTGTACTGCCATCCTACGGCATCTCTCAATGGTGTTGTACTGCCATCCTACGGCATCTCTCAATGGTGTTGTACTGCCATCCTACGACATCTCTCAATGGTATTATACTGCCATCCTACGACATCTCTCAATGGTGTTGTACTGCCAACCTACGGCATCTCTCAATGGTGTTTTACTGCCATCCTACGGCATCACTCAATGGTGTTGTACTGCCAACCTACGGCATATCTCAATGGTGTTGTACTGCCATCCTACGGCATCTCTCAATGGTGTTTTACTGTCAACCTACGGCATCTCTCAATGGTGTTGTACTGCCATCCTACGGCATCTCTCAATGGTGTTATAATGCCATCCTACGGCATCTCTCAATGGTGTTGTACTGCCATCCTACGGCATCTCTCATTGGTGTTGTACTGCTATCCTACGGCATCTCTGAATGGTGTTGTACTGCCATCCTACGGCATCTCTCAATGGTGTTGTACTGCCATCCTACGGCATCTCTCAATGGTGATGTACTGCCATCCTACGACATCTCTCAATGGTATTATACTGCCATCCGACGACATCTCTCAATGGTGCTGTACTGCCAACCTACGGCATCTCTCAATGGTGTTTTACTGCCATCCTACGGCATCTCTCAATGATGTTGTACTGCCAACCTACGGCATCTCTCAATGGTGTTGTACTTCAATCCTACGACATCGCTCAATGGTGTTGTACTGCCATCCTACGGCATCTCTCAATGGTGTTGTACTGCCATCCTACGGCAACTCTCAATGGTGTTATACTGCCATCCTATGACTTCTCTCAATGGTGTTGTACTGCAAAACCTCGGCAACTCTCAATGGTGTTATACTGCCATCCTATGACTTCTCTCAATGGTGTTGTACTGCAAAACCTCGGCATCTCTCAATGGTGTTGTACTGCCAACCTACGACATCCCTCAATGGTGTTGTACTGCCATCCTACGACTTCTCTCAATGGTGTTATACTGTAAACCTTCGGCATCTCTCAATGGTGTTGTACTGCCAACCTTCGACATCTCTCAATGGTGTTGTACTGCCATCCTACGACATCTCTCAATGGTGTTGTACTGCCATCCTACGGGATCTCTCAATGGTGTTGTATTGCCATCCTACGACATCTCTCAATGGCGTTGTACTGCCAACCTACGGCATCTCTCAATGGTGTTGTACTGCCATCCTACGGCATCTCTCAATGGTGTTGTACTGCCATCCTACGGCATCTTTCATTGGTGTTGTACTGCCATCCTACGGCATCTCTCAGTGGTGTTGTACTGCCATCCTACTGCATCTCTCAATGGTGTTGTACTGCCAGCCGACGACATCTCTCAATGGTGTTGAACTGCCAACCTACGGCATCTCTCAATGGTGTTGTACTGCCATCCTACGGCATCTCTCAATGGTGTTGTACTGCCAACCTACGGCATCTCTCAATGGTGTTGTACTGCCAACCTACGGCATCTCTCAATGGTGTTGTACTGCCATCCTACGACATCTCTCAATGGTGTTGTACTGCCAACCTACGGCATCTCTCAATGGTGTTGTACTGCCATCCTACAGCATCTCTCATTGGTGTTGTACTGCCATTTTACGGCATCTCTCAATGGTGTTGTACTGCCATCCTACGGCATCTCTCAATGGTGTTGTACTGCCATCCTACGGCATCTCTCAATGGTGTTTTACTGTCAACCTACGGCATCTCTCAATGGTGTTGTACTGCCATCCTACGGCATCTATCAATGGTGTTGTACTGCCATCCTACGACATCTCTCAATGGTATTATACTGCCATCCTACGACATCTCTCAATGGTGTTGTACTGCCAACCTACGGCATCTCTCAATGGTGTTTTACTGCCATCCTACGGCATCTCTCAATGATGTTGTACTGCCAACCTACGGCATCTCTCAATGGTGTTGTACTTCAATCCTACGACATCTCTCAATGGTGTTGTACTGCCATCCTACGACATCTCTTAATGGTGTTGTACTGCCATCCTACGGCAACTCTCAATGGTGTTATACTGCCATCCTACGACTTCTCTCAATGGTGTTGTACTGCAAAACCTCGGCATCTCTCAATGGTGTTGTACTGCCAACCTACGACATCCCTCAATGGTGTTGTACTGCCATATTACGACATCTCTCACGGTGTTGTACTGCCATCCTACGGGATCTCTCAATGGTGTTGTACTGCCATCCTACGACATCTCTCAATGGCGTTGTACTGCCAACCTACGGCATCTCTGAATGGTGTTGTACTGCCATCCTACGGCATCTCTGAATGGTGTTGTACTGCCATCCTACGGCATCTTTCATTGGTGTTGTACTGCCATCCTATGGCATCTCTTAATGGTGTTGTACTGCCAGCCGACGACATCTCTCAATGGTGTTGTACTGCCATCCTACGGCATCTCTCAATGGTGTTGTACTGCCAACCTACGACATCTCTCAATGATGTTGTACTGCCATCCTACCACATCTCTCAATGGTGTTGTACTGCCATCCTACGGCATGTTTCAATGGTGTTGTACTGCCATCCTACGACATCTCTCAATGGTGTTGTACTGCCATCCTACGACATCTCTCAATGGTGTTGTACTGCCAACCTACGACATCTCTCAATGATGTTGTACTGCCATCCTACGACATCTCTCAAAGGTGTTGTACTGCCATCCTACGACATCTCTCAAAGGTGTTGTACGGCATGTCTCAACTCAACAGATACACTAGAGCTTGCTCCCATGTTTCGGACTTCCATGACAAAAATAAACAAATTACAAAGAAACTTATCAGTCAAGGATTTAGATATCATAAACTTGTAAAATCTTTTTGGAAATTTTACAATAACTATTCTGAACTTTCAAAATTTGGGACTACTCCAGCATCAGAGTATGTTTCATTGGGAATTTCTTCATTTTACGGGTTTGACAGTAAGTGTTTTGAATATACTTCCCTGACATTGTCGCCATAGCATTTTCTATATAGACATAACGTCAGACAGAGCATGAATTTTATACATTTTCATTTCCATGCTTCATTAACATCGACGGCGGGTGCGGCTAGCCAACAGGGGATGCTTATTCCTCGCGGGCACCTGGTCCCACCTCTAGCTTGCCAGGGGTCCGTCGATGTTTCATTATGTGCTCTATTGTGAGTGCTGTTGAGATTATCGTCAGAATCTTCTTTAACTCATTAGTAAACGAAATCAGAAGGATCAAGAGCAGATCAAACTTCAACCACAAATGTAAGAAAAAAATCGGTCGCTTGCTTTATCAAGGATATGATCCCAAAGTCGTCAAAAGAACACTGGGCATGGTACTGGACAAATCTACAGTTTTGTACCAGTGTCTTTCCCAACGTTGCACACTGGCCAACCGTGAAGGCGGGACTCCATTACGGGCCTTGTTTAAATCTCGTCAGAAAAGAGTGGGTCCTGATTCTCTGTCCTATATGAAAGTTGGTCAGACTTCTCGGGTGATTGATCTTTAGCTCGCTTCAGTCAGCGGAGAACAGACTGTTATACGCATGCCATAAATAATTTTCTAGATCCATTTACAAAGAATTTGTGTTAAAGGAGGCCGCTGCGTTTAATTGTCATGTTTGTGATATCACCTTACAGTGAGAAGTTTTATGTTTATACAACAATTGTGTGTCTATGGAGACCTCTGTGTATCCGGATAAAATGGGAGGGATGTGCGCACGTAATCCGGATAACCTCACCATTTGCTGTTGGCAGATGGCTGTCCTAAGTCGGCGCCGGGTGCCTTCGTATGATGTTCTAGTGAATATTGTTGTGTCTTTTTTGCCGTTTGTAGTTTTGTCTGATGTCATTTAAATGTCACTTTCTGTTTTGCTGGGTGAGTGCAGGGTGGTAATACTGGAGATCATTCCCTTTTCTTCGTGTTTCTGTGGTGCGGTTTTATTATCTCTTTTGAAACTTTTCCTTTTCTCGTAAGAAAACGCTCCCCTGCTTTCACAATTGGGAATCTTCTCATCATCTTTATTTTGCTTCATTTTTATGCCCCCGGAATCACAGATTCGGGGGCATATAGTTTTTCATGTTTTTGGCCTGTCCGTCTGTTTGTCTGTCTGTTTGTCTGTTTGTCCGAACTAAAAACTTTAACATTGGGCATAACTTTTGAATGGTAAGTGATAGGGTTTTCATATTTCACATGTGTATTCCTTGTGACAAGACCTTTCCATTGATACCAACATTTTTGACCTCGTGACCTTGACCTTTGACCTACTTTTCAAAAACTTTAACATTGGGCATAACTTTTGAATGGTAAGTGATAGGGTTTTCATATTTCACATGTGTATTCCTTGTGACAAGACCTTTCCATTGATACCAACATTTTTGACCTCGTGACCTTGACCTTGACCTTTGACCTACTTTTCAAAAACTTTAACATTGGGCATAACTTTTGAATGGTAAGTGATAGGGCTTTCATATTTCACATGTGTATTCCTTGTGACAAGACCTTTCCATTGATACCAACATTTTTGACCTCGTGACCTTTACCTTGACCTTTGACCTACTTTTCAAAAACTTTAACATTGGGCATAACTTTTGAATGGTAAGTGAAAGGGCTTTCATATTTCACATGTGTATTCCTTGTGACAAGACCTTTCCATTGATACCAACATTTTTGACCTCGTGACCTTGACCTTGAACTTTGACCTATTTCTCAAAAACTTTAACATTGGGCATAACTTTTGAATGGTAAGTGATAGGGCTTTCATATTTCACATGTGTATTCCTTGTGAGAAGACCATTTCATTGATAGCAAAAAGTTTTGACTTAGTCACCTTGACTTTGACCTTTCACGTACTCAACAGAAAATTGCGTTTATACTAACAAAGATGACACCGGGGGGATTCGTGTTTCACAAACACAGACTTTATTTTTCAAGAATTTGTAAGCTTATTCATTATGATTTTTGGTTTTGTCTTAGGCGTAAAGTTTCATTCACTACTGCATATGGTATGTCTGAGATATTTAGTTCTGTTTTTTTATCTAGCTATCCCCCGCTTCTACAGGTAAATCTTTTCTTTTGGAAAACCCCTTTGAATTTTAAAAGGAGAACTTTGCAAAAAGAATCACATTACACTCAATGTTTCAAGAGGCTTCCTGTCTTATATAACCATGGCTTTCATTTCTCATGTAAACAATTTTCATGGAAATGAACATGATGAACCTGTCTTATGCGACCTTGATATAATGGCATTGCATGCAGGGTATCTTAAGACATGTTTATTTGTATTCCTAGCCTACAGGCTGTAGAAAATTCCTCGCTTTGGCTGCACTGAAAAAATAGTATTACCGGAATGACCAATTGCATAAAGAATAATCCAGCTGGCGAGATTCCCCCTCCTACTCTCATAAAATCAATTGGTGGCTCCATTTTATTTATTTCTTAATCAGTACTTCTACTTGTAGATTTGATATCTGCATTCTGCGCTTGTTTTTATTTCATCCAATCAGGATATCTGTTCTATATGAAAATATGACTAACGTCCTTTGAAGAAGAGATAGATATGCGATTTTTTTGTCCTTGATTAAAATTTAATATGAAAGTGGAACAATTTTTGTGTTCTATAAAAGCAACATCATAAAATTCTATACACTCAGGTTTTCTCAACCGAAATCCCTGTTGATATCATATCTAAACTGAAAATTGAATACCTAGAAAGGATATATATATATTTTTTTTTATTTTGTTCTTGTCTCATCCATTAGCCGTACAACTTATGCCCATTAGACCATTGTCGTAATGCACCCTTCGAAGTGAAGACATGTGTCTGAGAAATATCAATATCTCGTGTCATTAAATTTTGACGTTATAAGAAATGAGATTTTAAAAAAATCAAGAATTTGCCTGACAAATTCTTACCAAAATTCGCTTTTTTTTTACGTCTTAATGATTTTAGAGTTTAAAAAAGACCAAATATATATTAATTCACAAGTAATGCAGATGAAATTAAGACGTTCGCATCCTTAATTGCCTTTTATTTTGCAAATAACAGAAACAAGTGTTTTGAGCAAATATTTTTTGGTTTCTATACACATTGTTAAACGTCTTCAAATTCAATAGCATCATTTTAAAAAAGATAAATTTGCAGACTAGACATGCACGTTTCGGGTACTTAACCCTCGTCAGTGATCCTCAATCTAAATAATGTAATATGGCCAAAGAATTTGGAATTTATTACATCCAAAAATGTACCGAAAGACGTAGCAGGATAGGTGGGGTATGATGCTACAGGACCCATGTTTTAGAAATTCCAAGAAATTTTGATAACAGAAATTTTCGAATGCGTAGAAGAGACAGACAATCAACGGAAGTTGATCGAACTTAGCTACATGTGCCCTCGGCGACTCCTGATCCACCAGCAGTGACACTCACATTCATGAGCACTGCTCCTATTCCCATATCGGTTACTCGGAGTGTCAGGAGTACATGCATTACCACATAGTAGTTGTTGTTGTATATTATCATGATAGATTCTTCTTACAATGAAGAACTCAGTATTTGAAACGTTTGTCTAGTGTGCTTCATGTACACTTTGATAATAAGAACCACCCAAAACACCGAATATGAATCAGGTACATTCGCACACCGTTTTTGAGTTTTCGGTACGGCTTAAGCATGTTAAGTGACGGGTAATGTAAGCATGCAGGAGATGCTTACGAGTACTCTCCCCAGACATCGGATATCTTCTCCATGGCGGATTCACTTTTGCTCCTGCGCAGAATGTTTGAATATATTTTGTTTTGTATTTGCTTATTGAATGTGACTTTTGAATATACCATTTTCTGATTTTGTTAGAAAGCACAAAATGTCCGAGTCAACATCTTTTTGGTGATATGTTACATTATGACGTCACTGTTAAATGACGCAGTTACCTAACAATGAACAAGTGCACACAACTTGCCTATCTCGGACATTTTTCGCCATTTTGTCGGCCATTATGAATTTCGGCTAGTGGCCTATTCTTAATGGGGTTTTGTGTTTGACATTCACTCTCTAATTGGTGTATGTTGGTCATGGAAGTAGCTCCCATGTCGGAAAGTGGTAATTTGTTTTGTCCAAACAATTGTATGATATTAACTGATCGTCCATTGTAGGCTCTCAGTGAATATAATCTTTTTGTATGTTGTCATTCTTGTTCAATGTTGTCCTCGTTTTGTTTTCTCTTTAATAATTTGATCTTCTATGGTGTGACTTTTTTTGTCTCCGGATATATCTTGGAGTGATTGTGTTACGTATTATACGCAGTGCGTCGGAAACATATGAAGCACTGGGCGTTGCACAAGTTTATACGCTGTCAGTTGAAAACGCTTATATGTTGTTCGTTGCAAACGTTAATGTATGCGTTACGCTGTTTTTACGTTAACGTTGTCTGGATGGAGATCGTTTTTATTCATACCTCTAGTCAGTATTGATTTTTATAGGGAACCTCGGTTGTCAGACTAGTCTTATTTCTTGTGAATAATTCCTGAACCATTTCTTTAAGCATTGCTTTAAGCTTAAATCTGCGATCGCAATGCGCCAATCTCGACATATCTTCAAAGATGGATAACTCTGACCTTTCAAGAACATTTGTCTTTAAATGTTATACTTGATGAAATTAGATCGTAAATGAATGGCGCTAACAAACTGCACGGATTTGTTTCAAGACGAAATTGGCCAATAAAAACGAATTTTGAGCAATTTGTCTTTTCTCTATACTTTGAATACGTTAATTGACGTGAAAATGAAAGATTTGCTGAATTTCTCTCTGCATGTAACAATATGTGGCCATGTAATTTAGCTGGAAAACAGCTTTATTAAAAAGTGAGTAAGAAACAATCAATTTTAGCTACCACAATTGACAGGACAGGAAATAATCCTTCAAAAGAAGTTTGGAAATCTTAACACGATGAAGATTGAAATATTTCTTTCAGGTGGAATGGATGTTATTGATGTAGATAAAAATGCAAACACACAAATACACAGATATTTGGCCCCTTGTCCTTTATCAAGTGTAAAAACGAAAAATTGCTTTTCGAGCTTTTATTGCAAATACAACACTCCAAAGCAAACTATTCATTGTCGTTTTAACACTTCATAAAGGTGTTTGGGCCGAAAATTTGTGTATTTGAGTGTTTGTGTTTATATTTAAAAGAATGTGTGTGTGTTTTGTTGTTCCCTGTTGTTCGTGTTGGTGTGTGTTTTTGTTCCCTGTTGTTTGTTCGTATTGGTGTGTGTTTGATTGTCCCCTGTTGTTTGTTCGTGTTGGTGTGTTTTGTTATCCCCTATTGTATGTTTGTGTTGGCGTGTGTTTCGTTATCCCCTGTTGTATGTTCATGTTGGCGTGTGTTTCGTTATCCCCTGTTGTATGTTCGTGTTGGTGTGTGTTTCGTTATCCCCTGTTGTATGTTCGTGTTGGCGTGTGTTTCGTTATCCCCTGTTGTATGTTCGTGTTGGCGTGTGTTTCGTTATCCCCTGTTGTATGTTCGTGTTGGCGTGTGTTTCGTTATCCCCTGTTATATGTTCGTGTTGGTGTGTGTTTCGTTATCCCCTGTTGTATGTTCGTGTTGGCGTGTGTTTCGTTATCCCCTGTTGTATGTTCGTGTTGGTGTGTGTTTCGTTATCCCCTGTTGTATGTTCGTGTTGGCGTGTGTTTCGTTATCCCCTGTTGTATGTTCGTGTTGGCGTGTGTTTCGTTATCCCCTGTTATATGTTCGTGTTGGTGTGTGTTTCGTTATCCCCTGTTGTATGTTCGTGTTGGCGTGTGTTTCGTTATCCCCTGTTATATGTTCGTGTTGGTGTGTGTTTCGTTATCCCCTGTTGTATGTTTGTGTTGGCGTGTGTTTCGTTATCCCCTATTGTATGTTCATGTTGGCGTGTGTTTCGTTATCCCCTGTTATATGTTCGTGTTGGTGTGTGTTTCGTTATCCCCTGTTGTATGTTCGTGTTGGCGTGTGTTTCGTTATCCCCTGTTGTATGTTCGTGTTGGTGTGTGTTTCGTTATCCCCTGTTGTATGTTCGTGTTGGCGTGTGTTTCGTTATCCCCTGTTGTATGTTCGTGTTGGCGTGTGTTTCGTTATCCCCTGTTATATGTTCGTGTTGGTGTGTGTTTCGTTATCCCCTGTTGTATGTTCGTGTTGGCGTGTGTTTCGTTATCCCCTGTTGTATGTTCGTGTTGGCGTGTGTTTCGTTATCCCCAGTTGTATGTTCGTGTTGGCGTGTGTTTCGTTATCCCCTGTTATATGTTCGTGTTGGTGTGTGTTTCGTTATCCCCTGTTGTATGTTCGTGTTGGCGTGTGTTTCGTTATCCCCTGTTGTATGTTCGTGTTGGCGTGTGTTTCGTTATCCCCTGTTATATGTTCGTGTTGGCGTGTGTTTCGTTATCCCCTGTTATATGTTCGTGTTGGTGTGTGTTTCGTTATCCCCTGTTGTATGTTCGTGTTGGCGTGTGTTTCGTTATCCCATGTTGTAAGTTCATGTCTGTGCATGTTTCGTTATCCACTGATGTTTGTTCTTGTTGTGTGTTTCGTTGTTCCATGTTGTATGTTCGTGTTAGTGTGTTTCGTTGTCTCCTGTAGTTTGTTCGTATTGCTGTGTGTTTCGTTGTCTCCTGTAGTTTGTTCGTCTTGGTTTGTGTTTTGTTATCCCCGTGTTGTATGTTCGTGTTGGCGTGTGTTTCGTTATCCCCTGTTGTATGTCCGTGTTGGTGTGTGTTTCGTTGTACCCTGTTGCATGTTCATGTTGGTGTGTGTTTTGTTGTTCCCTGTTTTATGTTCGTATTGGCATATATTTCGTTAGATAACCTCGTGTTGTTTGTTCGTGTTTGCGTGTATTTCGTTATCCCCTGTTGTTTTTTCGTTTTGGTGTATGTTTCGTTGTTCCCTGTTGCATTTTCGTGTTGGTGTGTATTTTGTTGTCCCTTGTTGTATGTTCGTGCTGGTGTGTTTCGTTGTCCCCTGTTGTATGTTCGTGTTGGTGCGTGTTTGTGTCCCCTGTTGTATGTTCGTGTTGGTGTGTGTTTTGTTGTCCCCTGTTGTATGTTCGTGCTGGTGTGTGTTTCGTTGTCTCTTGTTATATGTTTGTGTTGGTGTGTATTTTGTTGTCCCCTGTGTTGGTGTTGGTGTGTGTTTTATTGTCCCCTGCTGTTTGTTCTTGTTCTTGTTGTCCCCTGTTATCTGATCGTGTTGGCGTGTGTTTTGGTTGTCCTCTGTTGTTCGTGTTGGTGTGTTTCGTTGTCTCTTGTAGTTTGTTCGTATTGGTGTGTGTTTTGTTGTCCTCTGTTGTATGTTCGTGTTGGAGTGTGTTTCGTTGTTCCCTTATGTAAGTTAGAGTTTATCTGTTCACCGTTGTTCCTTGTAATCCTTAGGTTGCGTACGTCTGTGGTCATTAAAAGGTTGTCTTACTGTAGAAAAGTCCCCTATACATGTAGATATAGTACATGTAAGTATATACGAAAGGAGGGGATCTCCAACAATACTCGGTTGCAGCACCAAGAGCAAAACCCAAAAATACCCATTGCATAAACAAAAAGCAGATACGCACAGACAAAGGGACAAGGAAGATCAACGCACACCATAGAAACATGATACACAAAAGACAACCCATAAATCAACGAGACCAATGGGCAATCACTACATGTATGTGCCCAGAGTAGATGACTTAGTATTGATAAACAGCAAGGAGGGGATCTCCAATAACACTCATCCATAGCAACAAAACACCGAAACACCTTAAAACACATCTAGTACACAAGCACACCGATAGACACCGAATGGGAACGAGCAACCGAAACACCCTAAAACACATCTAGTGCACAAGCACACCGAGAGACACCGAGTAGGACAAGAAAGAGCAACCGAAACACCTTAAAACACAGAGTGCACAAGCACACCGAGAGACATCGAAAAGAAGAAGAAAGAGCTACCGACACACCTTAAAACACAGAGTGCACAAGCACACCAAGAGACACCAAATAGGACAAGAAACAGCAACCGAAACACCTTAAAACACAGAGTACACGAGTTCACCGAGAGACACCGAATAGGACAAGAAAGAGCAACGGAAACACCTTAAAACACACATTGCACAAGCACAACGAGAGACACCGAATAGGACAAGAAAGAGCGACAGAAACACCTTAAAACACACATTGTATAATCACACATAAAGACACCGAATAGGACAAGAAAGAGCGACCGAAACACCTTAAAACACACATTGTATAATCACACATAAGGACACCGAATAGGTCGAGAAAGAGCAACCGAATCACCTTAAACACGGAGTGCATTAGCACACCGAGTCACACCGAATAGAACATTAAAGAGCAACCGAAACACCTTTAAACGCAGAGAGCACAAGCACACCGAGAGACACCGAAAGGACAAGGAAGAGAACAGAAACACCTTGGAAGACATAGTACACAATTAGAAAAATCTACATCGAGAGACACTGAAAATGACAAAGAGAGTAACTGAATCACCTTAAAACACATAGTGCACAAGTCCACCGAGAAACATCGAAAAGGACAAGAAAAAGCAAACTTAAAAGACGACATAACACATAATTCAAGAATGAGCAACCGAAATATCTTAAAACACATAGTGCACAAGCACATCCAGAGACACCGAGTAGGGCAAGAAAGAGCAACCAAAACACCTTCAAACACATAGTGCACAAGTACACCGAGAGACACCGAAAAGGACAAGAAAGAGCAACCCAAACACCTTAAAACACTTAGTGCACAAGCACACCGAGAGACACCGAAAGGATAAAGAAAGAGCAAACTTATAAGACGACATAACACATACAGTACTGTAATTCAAGAAAGAGCAACCGAAATACCTTAAAACAGACAGTGCACAAACACACTGAGAGACACCGGACTCCGAAGTGACAAGATAGAGCAACCGAAACACATAAAAAACATAGTGCACAAGTACACCAAGAGACACCGAAAAGGACAAGAAAGAGCAAAACATAAAAGACGACATAATAAGACATAATTCAAAAGACTATACATAAATCGACGAAATAAATGGACAACCGGTGCCAACATAGGCTGTTCGTCTGCCACGTTACATGTAACGTAGTTGTCCGGATTAGTTGATAGAGTAAACGACAAGGTACTAGACTGCGTGATATAGGATATTCTCTCATTCCTCTTTCTTCATGTCATGCATATTGAACGCAAAAAACTAAAGATAAAATCTTACAGGAAGCTTATAATCTTTGATTCATTTTGACATGCTTTAAGTTACATAACTACATTGCGTGAAAACGTGTCATTAACTGCGGCAAGGATATCGGTTTGCTGCATGCATAATGAGATTTATATCAGGCCCTATGGTAAATGAACATTTAAGATATTTTCAATACCTATTATTTATCCAAGATTTGCAAAGTTGAGAGACAACTTCTGTTCTTTATTAATCTTGAATCAATAAGTTTAGTGTCTAATCATTCGATTTTATCAATGAAATTTGACCAATTTAAAGATTTTATGTAACAGATTTTTCATATCTAATCCAGCCTTTTCATTCTATAGCCTTCTGTGGCTTGGTATTAGTTTTTAATCGAGGAAAGATAAAAGAAAATTGTAGGCGTTGTTTGATGTCATCCATAACAAAAAATAGAACTACATTGTATGATAAATGACTATAAACTAGCAGTATGTCATTTGTTTTTCAGAATAGAGTTTAAATGAAAAATTAATTGACAAATGGACTAGTACAGTTTTATGTGCCCTTGATATCAATATCATATGTACCGTTGTATAACCGAGGCAAAATGAGTTAACTCGGTGCTGTGCTTGCAAAGAAAGTAAAGGATCTCCAACAAGACTCGTTTACAATACCCACAGTAAAACATCCAAAGACCCCTATGTAAAAACACAGAGTAGACGAGCACAAAAAAAGAGATGCAAAAGGGAAAGCAACACCGAATACGACATCAGGACACACAACAACAGACTATACATAAACCGAAGAGACCATGCAATGGGCAGTCGGTGCCGACTTAGGGCAGTCATCTGCAACATTCGTAGCAAATGGTGTTATAATCCGGATTACGTGAGCACAACTTTCCAAATTGTCCAGATACCCTGTGGTCTCTAAGAACACACAATTGTTGTATACATATGGCTGCGAGAAAACCACAAAAGCTTGCAAACTTGCAAACATACTTCCATCAAATGTGCCAAGGTGGACGATCATCATGAGACCAAGGAAGGTCTAGATCAGATATTTAGAGTCAGACATACAATAGGCGACATACCTGTTTATAAACAATTCTAGTTTATTTCGGTACATTACAGTACATGCAACGGTTAATGTCATCTTACCAAAGTTGCTTCCTACATTTTTCTATTTTTGTTAAAAATGGTTTTTTTTTCTACAAAATTTCAGATAAATTATTTTTTCAGTACGTAATACATGTAAATGCAAATTGCGAGAACTGATTACTCTCTTATTTCTACAGTATGAACACAATTTGCTAGGTTTGGCATTTATATATTCTAATTCCTTTGTCTTACTTGCCGTGGCCAACTTCTGAACTGTCAGTTGTTTATTAGTTAGCCGATACATGATAACGTCACACTCCATAAAGCTGTCTCTAATCCCAATTCCCTCTTCATCTTCGGATTTCTCCGATGGAAGCTAATTTTCCCTCTAATCCTAGATGGTCAAAGTGATCCATATCCCACAAGATAAGGGGAGGTCATTCCGGCAAGGAACACTGATGGTCAGATCCAATAAATCTAATGTACCAATTTGACCCATTCCGTAAGAAAGCACATAAATCAATCAAAAACTCTTGAGAAATTACATGTATGTCGCTGTGTTAGCTAATTCAGTAGACATCCAAATGTAACGAAAAACAAGACTATTAAAAGGGCAATCTTAGAGCTTTGTCATTAGCTTGATATATAAAATTCAGTTTAACATTATCTATTGAATACAAAGAATATATATAACTAAAGGAAGTTTAGAATGAACCGAGAAAATTTTGCATTACATCTTTGCCTGTTCCAGTTTGATATGATAGGGAGGGTTTGAACGCCAAAACAGCGGCTGCATAATTAGTTCTCTTTAATTCCTAAGAACAGTACAATCTAAATATAAAAACATATGATACACTGATTGGCTTATAAAATTTACTCCCACTATGAAGTTTGAAATTCCGACGTTATTTTAGAAATTATGCCACTTTCGAACTTTGAATGAATCAAAAATAATCTCACTCATATCTCTCTTGTTTTCATCTGATTCTATTTGAAATGCTTTCCTTAATTTCAGTTTTAATACGAATGCGAATCGCGACCATGTTCCGACGTTATTGTGTGAAAATTGACCCTCGAATTCCCCTTTTCCTAAATTTCATTATAGCACAAGTACCAAACATATCTTATTGAGGTAACCAGACAAGCGAGAGGGTTCTGCTTATGTACACGATTTGCTATTAACATGACAATGACCGTCCACAGTCAACATCGGTTGCCCATTGTTCTCGTTGGTTTATTTGTAGTCCTTTGTTCTAATTTTTTTGTGTTTTGGTATTTGTCTTCCTCGTCGCTTCGTCCTTCTCTCAAGATCTGTTTGTTTTGCTGTTGTGAGCTCTGTTTGATATCTCCGTTCTTTTTGCAATCGTACGTCTCTTTGTTTGTTTGTTGTTTGCTGCCGCGAGTCCTGTTTGAGATCTCTGTTCGCATTGCTATAGTACCGAAACGACTTTTTAAATGAAATGTTTCTGTTTAGGTGATAGTTTTCGAAGCTAGTGTTTCGGTTAATCACACATTATACAATATGTAGAATATCGTCCATATATACATCCGTTGCACTTCTGCATAAATAATTATACAACTATAATTCGTCAGTCATAAATGTTTAATAACTTCCTTGTATTTCTGTTTGGTGTTTTGTTGTAAATTGTTTTATCATGATTTCTTTTAGATTGCAACACTGACATCATATTAAAAGTCTGAAAATAGCAAGCAATACAGATACAATTTTGTCGAGCAATCCTATACATGGGGGTACATGTATGAGAAACCAATTATACATTCAAACCAATGATAAAAACATAGCTATTATCATGTCACCTTGTTCTTTATTATTTAGAGCAGTGAGATATTGTTCCCAAATGGTATGTTGTTGCTTTCTTCGATAAGATCAAAACAATACATTATTCATTTCTAGGCTACATAAGGCATTGATGTATGAAATTATCATACATGTTATTGTACCTTACGTGATGGTTGTGTGAAACGTTGATTGTGTCTTTGCAGTAATCATTCCATATCGCATTGTCAGGTACACGCTATTGTGGTTTCATTCTCATAGGGAATGAACAAGACATGATGCAAAGAGATTCTAATTTGTTTGTCAGAAATTAGTTGTTATTTGTGTAACAGAAGGACAAGTATTACCGACAAACTAAGCAATTGATACCTAATTGTGTCATTACTAATCCTATAAATGTAGATGAACACAATCACAAAATAATCCAAATAATAATATCATGATATTCATATAATCCAATTAATCATATTATTCCTTACTAATTGAAATAAATTGTTAAAATGTTGAATATCGCAAAATCCTGCAAATGTAGATGAACACAATCACAAAATAATCCAAATGATTATATTATATTATTAATAATCGAACTAATAATTTTATCATTCCTGACGAATAATAATAAATTGTTAACATTTTAATTATCACAAAATCCTGAAAATGTAGATGAACACAATACACAAAATAATCCAAATGATAATATTATATTATTGATAATCCGAATTATTCTATTATTCCTGACGAATTATAATAAATTGTTAAAATGTTGAATATCACAAAATAATTATTCTAAAATGTTTATTCTTTTCATAGAATCAATTTCTTAAAATGAATTAAGAGTATGCAAATCTTACACAATATTGATAAGCGTTACCATAGCTTTAACTGAAAATATCATTAGAAAGGAGGGGATCTCCAACAACACTAGGCTGCAGTACCCACAGTAAAACTCCAAAACACCTAATGCAAAAACACAGAGCAGACACGCACAGAAAAAGACGAAAAAGGAACAAGAAACACCAACGCAGAACATAGAAACATCAAACACAAAAGACCATACATAAACCAACGAGACCAATGGGCAACCGGTGCCGACTTTGGACGGCCAATCTAGCAGACTGAGTGTTTATCCGGATTACGTACCCTTCCACTTTTCCGATTATCCAGAGGTCTCGAAGAACGCACAATTGTGGTGTAAAATGATCGATCTCCTCACTGTAAGATGAACATACAAACATACAGCATGTCGCAGGCCCAAGAAACCCATAGATGGATTGGAGGTCTACTTTCTGAACAAAAGAAGATCAGAATGAGAGGTATCGGTTGAATGAATACTTAACGAAAATCATACAGAATTTAAATTCCATGAGATGCTTTAAGGTATCCGATGTACAATAGGGCATTCTTTCATGTGTGGTAAGATTACCATAAAACAAATATTTTCGGAAAGGCAATAATGCCAACAGGTCAGAAGAAGTGAGATCTCCAACCAGATCCTGTTGCAGTACCAACAGCAAAACCCCGATGCGAAAACACAAAGACGAGCACGGCAAGAGACGAAAAAAGACATACGGCATGGAAACATCAAACACAAAAGACTACACATAAACCAACGAGACTAATGGGTAACCGGTGCTGACTTAGGGCGGCAATTTCCAACGCAAGTAGCAAATGGTGTTGTTATCCGGATTACGTGCGCACAACCCTTCCACTTTTCCGGTTACCAAAAGGTTTCGAAGTGTTAAACAACCTCCTCGCTGTTAGATGACCAAACAAAGAAGGCAGCAAAACGCATAGACCCAAGCTACACAGATAAATATGTAGATGGATATAAAAAGGGGGCATACGTAATACAGTACGTGCTCTGTCGGCTGTAGCGAGCTCATGCATGTTATCACCCGAGGAGTCCGACTGACATTCGGAGAGGACATGTGGTCGGAGCCCTGTCTTCCCTAAAGAGGTTTGGACAGGGCCCGTCATGGAGGCCCGTCGTCACAGTCAGTCAGAGTGCAAATCATAAGGATTCGCTGGTAAAAGACTGTAGATTGGTCATTAGGATCATATCAACTGTATATAAGGTGTTTGATGATTCTGACGCATTTTCGATGGTATGCTGTTTACCTTTGATCCTTTTAATTTTGTTTATCATGTCACCATAAAAGGCAGGTTGTGTTATACCCAAAGTATTATACTCTGTTGCTTGTATAGATCCGAATTTGAAAAGAAGCTGACTGTTTTTTTTGTATAATTTATGTTTATGAAAACGGAATCCTTGACCTAAAAGTTTCATGGTAATTTATAAATTTCTACTGTACAAATCCAACTTAGTACATGCTTATAAATGCCGTATGATGGTAGTCTGGGAACATCACCGTCAAGCCAGGGGAAATTTACTATAATCTCTTTTGTCATGTACACTTGTATAAATCTTTCCGTTTACAATTTTGATATTTAGGTTCAAAAATGGTGTTTCTGTATTTGTAACGTTTGCCTTGTTATGGATAAATTTCATTCTTATATAAATCAAAAGCAGGATTGTCAATAGTCAGAATATCATCCAGATACCTAGAGGAGTTAAAGAAGATCCTGACGATAATCTCAACAACACTCACCAAATTGTACATCGACGGACCCCTAGCAATGTTTAACGTCTTCAAATCCATTAGCATCATTTTAGAGCAGACAAATTTACAGCATGGACCAGACATGCACGTTTCGGGTATTTAACCTTCGTCAGTGATCCTCAATCTAAACAATGTAATATGACCAAAATTTGTGAAAATTATGTCGTAAATATACCGAAAGACGTAGCAAAATGGCTGGGATATGATGCTACAGGATCCAGGTTTTAGAAATTTGAGAAAAATTTGTAAACAGAAATTTTCAAAAGCGTTTGAAGAAACGACCAAAAGTGGGACCAGGTGCCCGGGAGGACTAAGCATCCCCTGTTGGCTAGCCGCACCCGCCGTCGATGTTCACGCACGAAATTATTATTTTAAATACATGCACTGGCTGAGGTTATGTCTATATAGAAGGAAATATTCAAAACACTTACTGTCAAACCCCTCGAGGGGAACTTTTTTACGAGCTCCATACGGCAAAGGGCATATGTGTAACACAAATGAGTTTAAGATAATCTCAACAAGACTCACAATAGAGCATTGAAACATTTCAAATCATCAAACATTCCTTGCCTTTGAAGATTTTCGATAATATTTTTCGTAAGTGTATAAAATCAATCTGTTACAAGAGGCGCACATTTAGTACCCATAGGAATCCCTACAACCTGTTTGTATAGAAATACTATTTTTAGCTGGAAAACAAAGGAGGAATAACTTACGAAATTTTTAAAATTGTCTTTTTATTCAAATGTTAAAAGCATTTAAATGTCTAAATGTTTGTCTAATGTTAAAAGCATTAAAGTCGTCCATTTTCTCCACATAACATGTACAGAATACAGTTGTACAAGAGTTTTCTCCTTTGATTTCAAGACATGGGAGTCTTATATCTGTACTTGGGGCATCATTTCCTTTATATAGTTTATGGTACATTACCACGCTTTAAATTTACCATTCTTTACAATGATGATTAAATCGTTGTGTAAAATGACTCAATTGTACAACGGATACCTTTTGTGTAACTGATTTATGAAATGAGACGCACACAAATTTTTGAATAATATAAAACAATGCAAAGTCAGGGAGGGTAACCCAAACAGTAAAAATAGTAGAACGCACTCTAGGGACGAAAATGCGGACATTATGCAGACGGAGAAAATCACACAACATCAAAGAAATATGAAGAACAAATCTTCAACACATTTCATCCAAAAATATTATCGAAATTAAAAGAGTTTAACATCTTAGCAACATCCCTTCAATGCTATATATTTCGTTTGACTATACTACTGAATCGACCCCTCTCAGAATTTGGAGCCGCGTTCTCTCTCCAAATTCAATCCACAAAGCAAAACCAGATGGCACTACTGAAATACATTTGGCTGTAACAGGAAATCATTTCGGCATTTCTAAAACAAATGAGTTAAAGAAGATCCTGACGATAATCTCAACAGCACTCACAATAGAGCACAAAATGAAACATCGACGGACCCCTAGCAAGCTAGAGGTGGGACCAGGTGCCCGGGAGGAGTAAGCATCCCCTGTTGGCTAGCCGCACCCGCCGTCGATGTTAATGAAGGATGGAAATGAAAATATATAAAATTCATGCACTGTCTGACGTTATGTCTATATAGAAAGTACCACTGACGAGGATTTACAACCCGAAAACCTGTCTAATAAATTAGAATTGGTTTGAAATTTTCTTCAAGATGGTAAAGAGTTAGAGCACTTCCGTATTACTATAATATTTATCTGTATCGATAGAGTCAAGTGTATGAACTAATTTTTTAATTCACCATAGACGGTGCCACTCTAACCATTGCGGAACTGTGTTAATATCAAAGCAGTAAAATACATTCAAATTTAAAAAAAAGAAGATTGTCGTTCTATCGCTTGGAAGTCAAAACGAGGATAAGAAAAATGTCAAAATATATCAGACCATGAAATAATTATGTAGATTATGCACAATTAATCGCATTTTTGTTATAAAAGCAAGACAGTTGCTACTTCGTCTGTGAATATTTCTGGAAAACCTAATCCGCCTTTACCTCTCTCATAATTTTCCCAAGGCTTTAAAAGAGCTTAACCCATCTCTCAGATCAGCTGGAATGAGAAATAAATATCACAGCAAAAGACGTTAATGAAAATGTCACCGCCATTTCAGATATTTTCCTAAAATGGACGCGGTGTTTTCAGTCTGTGACAGTAGATGCCAGTTCTTTAAAAGAGAAAATCATTACATTTTTGGAAGAAAATTGAACCTAGCTCGTCCTACTCAGTACTGACTGATTAAGCGTGCCTTCGTTTTCCGCCAACAAAAGCTTTTTCTGCATCAACCATACATCAGGTGTACGTCCACACAATAAATATCACGTATATTCAATATAACAAATGTCAGTCAATACGAGAATGGGAATATTGGCATTAGATGTACAATAAAGCTTGAAGCAAACTCGATTATATGAGTTTTACTATTCCACTGACTGCCTTGATTCGGAAGCGGAGAGCATTTCTCTAATGGATGTATTGGTACCGGTTGTTCTCTCCAGACAATTCCATTCGTCAAAACCTACGTGTCTCTTTGGAACTGCTCTTTAAAACATAGCATTTGAAATTTGTATCCTCCTTTTTCAACCTTTCGCTCTGTCGCCTTTTTCATTTAATGTTTTTTTTTACCAATGTGCAAGTTTATAAAAGTAGTCATTGTGTGCGTAAAAAGTTTATGGCGACAATGTCGCCATAGATTGTCGCCATAGCACTTTGTATATCTTAGACATAACCTAAGACAGAGCATATTTTGTAAATATTGTTTTCATTTTCGTGCGTGAACATCAATTGCGGGTGCGGCTAGCCAAACAGGGGATGATTATACTTCCGGACACCTGTTCCCACCTCTGGCTTGCTAGGGGTCCGTCGATGCTCAATTTGGTGCTCTATTGTGAGTGCTATTGAGATGACAAATATGGATAATGACCATATCCCTGTATACAGCACAAAATCGATAATTCAGAAAATCAGAAACCGAAGGCATACAAAATCAGGATAAAACAGAAACCAAAGCAAACAAACAAAAAACATCCACCACATGAAAAGAAGCGGACTCCCGATAAGAGAGTGAGACCAGGTGCCCAGGAAGATTGTCGTCAGGATCTTCTTTATTTCAAACTACAATTGAAGATGCCGTAAATCAGAGATAAAATATCATTTAATTAATAAATAATTTTCTTAATTTCTAAACGATAATGAAGACGATTATTTGTCTCGCTAGTAGTAAATGGTATGGTTATCCGGATTACTTTTGCTTTACCCTTCCAATGATAAAGTAAATATACTTGACGTTCAACATTCCGTACAGTCTATTTAGAAATAGCAATCCAAGGAATGCGTGTGTCGCCTGCGAAGCGGTTTGATTATTATTCTAGAAAGTGGATCAAAATTTTTGGTATCAGTAGAAAAGTCTTGTCAAATGAAATTCATTTGAAATATCAGACCTCTTAATTACAAATTAAAAGATATGGTCATTCTTAAATTTTCAGAAAAGAGTGTCAATCATCTAGGTCAAGGTCACTGCGTAAAAATTGGTAACAAAAAGGTCTCATCATAAGAAATATTAAAGACCTATCACCTACCAATATAAAGATATATACAAACTTAATTTCTTAGAAAAGAATGTCAAATAGCTAGGTCAAGGTCAAAAGGTAAAATATTATGGTATGTGTAGAAAGGCATTGTGCATTGGCACATGTGAAATATCAAAGCCCTATCACCTACCAATCAAAAGATATAGCCAATTTTACTTTTCTTGAAAAGAAGGTCAAATATCTAGGTCAAGGTCACACGGTCAAATATTATGGTCTGTGTAGAAAGGTCTTGTCACAAGGAATACACATGTGAAATATTAAAGCCCTATCACTTACCAATCAAAAGATATATGCAATCTTATTTTCATTGAAAAGTAGGTCAAATATGTAGGTCAAGGTCAAAAGATCAAAAATTATGGTCTGTGTAGAAAGGTCTTGTCACAAGAAATACACAAGTGAAATATTAAAGCCCTATCACTTACCAATCAAAAGATACAGCGAATCTTATCTTTTTTCAAAAGTAGGTCAAATATCTAGGTCAAGGTCACAAGGTCAAAAATTATTGTATGTGTAGATAGGTCTTGCCACAAGGATTGCACGTGTGAATTATCAAAGTCCTAACACTTACCAATCAAAAGATATATCCATTCTTTTTTTAAGTAGGTCAAATATGTAAGTCAAGGTCACTAGGTAAAAAAATAATGGTATGTGTAGGAAGGTCTTGTCACAAGGAATACACATGTGAAATATCAAAGCCCTATCACCTACCAATAGAAAGTTATGGGCTGTGACACCCAAAGTGTGACAGACAGACAGACAGACAGAAGGACGGACTGACAGACGGACGGACGGACAGACGGACAGACGGACAACGGACAAAGTGATCCCTAAGTGTCGCTTTGCTTCGCAGGCGACACCAAAATATTCGTGACCAAAGGCAGCTAGAGTCTTATTTTTTTAAAATCAAGTTTAATCATAAATCTTCAACATGGTTATCCAAAATTCTTATATGTGCTCCGCTTTAGAATGCTATACCACAGCGAAATTTTTGGACGACATCTCCATTTTTATTGGCGACGGTGGATTCATCAGTGTTTTAGTGAATAAATTTAAAAGGAAGCCATTTAAGTTTAAAGATAATATTTCCTTTTAAGGTCTTTGTAAAAAATCAATATGCATCCTATATTGAAACAAATCAGAGGGACAATGCGCAAAAATAATTATAACAACTTTCATATGACTAAAAGCTATAACAATTGAGGGAATATTTGTCTATCTCTCTGACTGTATAACGTACACAGTAGAAAATGTTCCTTATGCGTTATGCTAGACAATGCATTTATTTTAAGGAGGAAATAGGCTGATCTTTTTTTTGTTTCATTACGTGTCGTCAATATCTTTATTTCATGCTTGAATTGACACATCAATTTGTGCATTAATTTCTTGCACTTCATATCATCTTTACTCTACGTCCTGGTTGTTACGTAATAAGAAAGTAGAGAGACAAATATGTATTTAAATCAGCCTTTCTCTTTACCATTTTGTCATGTTGTAGTCCCTTTGATCTAACGTAATAAAGTTTCTGTAAATCGTTCCTTGTCTGTAGCCTAATCCCGATTTCGCAAAACACTCATCTGAAATGACACATTAGGATGCGTCTTGGCATTGCCTAGATATTCAATATCTCGTTTCTAAGCCTGATTGACGGATTTCCCTAAAGGAGTGTAATCATTTTCTAACCAAAGAGATTTAGCACTGCTTAGAAAACCTTTACAACCCGACTTGTTTGAATTTTCACTTTTTTGCCTAATTGGCTTCACTGTGGCATCTCTAAAAGCACTATAAGGGGATGGTCAGTCGATAGTGCTAAGAGTCTTAACTGTAGCGACAGTGATTAGAAAGCAAACATGAGAGAGAGCAAATAAATAATTCTTATTTGAAGTGTTCAACTCTTCTGTCAGAGAACAACCCTCTGTACAAAAATTTGCAAATGATGGGGGGGATCTCCAACCAGACACGGTTGTAGTACCAACAGCAAAACATCAAAACATCCGATGCAAAAACACAGAGAACAAGAGAAGGCGAGCACAACAAGAGACGAAAAAGAGATAGACGACATAGAAACATTAATCACGAAAGACATCACATAAACCAACGATACCAATGGGTAATCGGAACCGACTTAGGGCGGTCATCTGCCTCGCAAGTAGCAACTGGCGTGGTTATCTTGAATGTAGCTGCACCAGACATGGATATGTCGGTTCATGAATCCTTATCCGATACATACATACCTCTGGGTAACCGGTAAACTGGGAGGGTTGTGTGCATGGAATTTGGATAACCACACCATTTGCTGCTAAGCTGGCAAATGACCCATCTAAGTCGGCACCGATTGCCCACTTGTCTTGACGGTTTATGTGTAGTTTTTTGATGTCGTGTATAGCTGTTCTTGTCCCATTTGCATCTCTTGTTGTTTATGCCCACTGTGTTTTCGCTTGGGGTGCTGCAACTGAGTCTTGTTAGAGTAGAGATCCCCTCCTTAATTTTTGAATACAAAATGATCCAAAGAAGCCTTAATAATTAAGTATGACGCTTCCTCGTGTTAATTCAATGTAAGATGTATCATTTTCTCCAGAGAAGATTTTAATTCGAAAATATTACTCCTCTTAAACTTAATTACATTCATGAAGTACATATAAGAATGCAATGAGACTCCGATGTGCCATTAACACTATGATTCAGAAATATAAAAGTACAAATGTAAATGTATGTTCTTTGCCTCTATCAAAATGTTCCGGAATTTTACCTTTATTAGCTACTATAATATTATGGGAATTGGGCGGATATTACTTTTTTACAAAGTCAATAACTGATTTTGCATGTAAAAGAGGACTCGGCGGATATCACGCGATGTACTTCCTTAATCCATGTAGTTCTTATACAGATAGTGTAATGTCTACTTTCAAAATAACATCTTAGTACATGTACCATATCCTTCTAGTATCTCTTTCATGTAAACATCTTTCTTGAAATCAAGCTTCCTACGTGTTATCAATATTGAAATATACGTTGTACCATAGTAATTTAGTGCACCACATGTGCATTTCAACGAATAATGAATCATCAGTTATGCTTGAAGTCGAAAGAGAGGGGAAATTCAAACAATGAATATATGAAGAGCGCAATTCTAAACACGACAAAGATCCAGCTAAGAACAAAGCTTTGTCACAAGGGAGGTACAGCGTGGTTTTAGAATACATGTATGCCCAAGAACCGGGGGGGGGGTGTTAAATCCTTAATTTCTAATTTTGGTCCTCTTTCATCTGAAACGTGTCCAAATCTTGGCATTTCGTGAAATCATTCATTTATGTTCAGTACGTGCATGTCTGGTCACAATCTGAAATTTGTTTTCATTGAGAAATTCATCATTGCATTTTACTGTTTCTTATTTGACGTATTTTTTTCTCTAGAATTCATTCACACTGTCCTTTTGCAGCAATGCTAACCTCGCTTTTCTTACATGTTACATATGCATTTCATAAAATGTACCAACATTTTCGAATTATTCTTACTTGTATATATGCGATACGATCTTAAAGCGATTTTTATAGTACATGTACTTGTCTTGTATTTCAGAATTATCTCATTGCTGTTTATAAGAGCCTATGTAATATCATCATCGTTCATTTTCTATTCATTCATACATATATAAAGCGAGAATTTTGCCATTCTTAACGAAATATTGGACCAATTTCCTGTCAAATACTGTGTACATAACATAGATTGACTACTTCATAGGGACGCTGAGCGATACTA
Organism: Pinctada fucata; assembly: GCA_028142955.1. Classification (NCBI taxonomy): domain Eukaryota; kingdom Metazoa; phylum Mollusca; class Bivalvia; order Pterioida; family Pteriidae; genus Pinctada; species Pinctada fucata. The sequence goes on from AP027104.1 coordinate 25,083,227, forward strand.
TCAAATACAAAATACGCTCTCCATCATCCTCTATATTAGGGTCATTGGTTTCTTCCACGATCTAAATAGCACTAAGGTCATTTTGACCAAACATTGCGCGATGTAAATCTCAGGAAGCATGGCTATATGTCATATTTCTCATTTCATCCTTCACTCTAGTTTGATTGAATTTCTCAGCAGAACCGATTCAGGTTACTGCATGACTTATATAAGATTAAAGGACAAGGTCTTTTGATAGAGCTTTAAGTTTAGTGATCACAAAAATGTTTGGAATGCTAAACGTCTTCAAATTCATTAGCATCATTTCAAAGCAGATAAATTTAAAACATGGACCAGACATGCACGTTTCGGGTATTCAACCCTCGTCAGTGATCCTCAGCGAAACAATGAAATATAGCCAAAATGTTTGAATTATGTCCAAAATGTACCAAAAAAAAAAAAAAAACGTTGCAAGGTGGCTGGGATATGAAGCTACAGGACCTAGGTTTCAGAAATTTGAGACAAAAAGTAAGATATAGAAGCACAGAAGTTCGACACAATGGGCCCACGATGACATCCTCATTTATTTTCCTTTACTTCAAGGGTTATCACTGTCCGTTTTGGAAATTCATTAGTCTGCATGCTTGAGCAGAATAACAATCTTTCTGACCTGCTATACTTTCTTCTTTTAAACAAACCATCGTAAACTTGCTGAGAAACATATTAAGTCGAGTCATTTTTTTTCAATATTCTGAGACACTGTATAGCGAAGGTCTACAGTTGGACGCGAGAGAACGTTTCTATCTCGAGTCTGTTTGTTTGAGAGTTAGACAGTTCGCTAGCTTAAACACATGCAATACGATCTAATGTTAAACGTTTTCAAATTCAATAGCATCATTTAAGAACAGATAAATTTGCGTCATGGACCAGATATGCACGTTTCAGGTATTTAACCCTCGTCAGTGATCTTCAATTTACACAATGTAATGTGGCCAAAGAGTATAAAGTTATTATGTCCAACAATGAACCAAAAGACGTACATGTAGCAGGATGAGTGGAATATGATGCTACAGGACCCACGTTTAAGAAATTTCAAGAAATTTTGATAACAGAAATTTACGAATGTGTTGAAGAAACGACCAACCAGCAGTGACTAGTAAATTTACCGCTGTAATGATTTTCGACATGATTTTCACAGATTTTGGCTATATTTCATTGTTTGAATTGAGGATCACTGACGAAAATGAAATACCCGAAACGTACCAGTACATGTCTGGTCCATGCTGCAAATTTATCTGCTCTCAAATGATGCTAATGAACTGAAAGCATGTAACATTTGTACCACTTGGTGAGTGTCACTGCTGGTCCAGCTCGATCAATTTCGGTTGGTTGTTTGTTCAAACACATTCGAAAATTTCTGTCAACAAATTTTCTCAAATTTCTGAAACCTTGGTCCTGAAGCATCATATCCCAGCCATCTTGCTACATTGTATATCTTTCCGCATATTTTGGACATAATTTTCATAGACTCTGGCCATATTTCATTGTTTGGATTGAGGGTTACTGCTGAGGGTTAAATACCAGAAACGTACATGCCTGGTCCATACTGTAAATTTATCTGCTCTTAAATGATGCTATTGAATTTGAAGACGTTTAACATCATTCTTCCAAGGAGATTCTAAATAATGTATTACTTCTGACGTGAATCAAATACAGTTAGTGTTTAAATATTTCTCCCTGACATGGTCACCATAGCACTCTCTATATAGATATAGCCTTAGACAGTGCATGTTTTGTGTATACTGTTTTCATTTTTAACGTGAACATCGACGGCGGGTGCGGCTAGCCAACAGGGGATGCTTACTCGCCCCGGTCAACTGGTCCCACCTCTAGCTTGCTGGGGGTTCGTCGATACTCAATTTGGTGCTCTATTGTGAGTGTTGTTGAGATTGTCGTCAGGATCTTCTTTTCTCATGTAATATCTTTTTTCCTACGATGCTTTTGAAGCTCATTTGTACCATTCTTCAAGCCCTGATCTTGCTACCTAGCGTAACGTAAATAGAACTGTCTGGAGTTTACATCTGTAGTACATATAGGTAATTGGTAAAGGCTTTAAAATGAGACACTATCTTCGAATTTTTTTTATTCACCAAGCTTAATAAGTTTAAAAGGGACCAAAACGGTTCATTGCACAAGTACACTTAGAACACCTTTATTTTCAGATAACTTTGCTGAGACTTCTGTAGATGGTTTTCCACTAGCCAATTTTGTAAGAGTTACCTCCCGTCGGCGGCCATATTGTATGGCAAACTAGCTAATTTCCTTGATAATTCAAGCATTTTATGTTTAATTTTTCATAAATATGAAGTTAAATTTTGTTTTTCTCTTTACAAAGGCTTAGAGTATACTTGGTCCAAAATTTTAGTTTTCAGTGTGAAAAAATACAAGATTGCAATGAACACAAACCTTGAAATTGTTAAGATTATGAAGAAATACCACTAGCTTACCATATAATATGTCCAACAAAGGATAAATTTGGCTCGGTGACGTCATAGGAAAACTTCCTATTCAAACTTTGTTATTAATGTGGTACACGTACAACCTTCCTTGTTTCTTTTGAAACTCCATTCTAGTTAATTAATTGTTACATTCTTTCCATTGTCGATTAACATGTACTACAATTTTATGTTTGCTGTTCATTTGTATTTTGCTGCAGCATGATGTCTTGTTTGAGATATTTTGCTGCGTTTTATGATTTGAAGGATGGCAAGTTTTTATAATAATTAATATGAATGTTAAACGTATTCCAATTCAATAGCATGATTTAAAAGCAGATAAATTTTCAGCATTGACCAGCCATGCACGTTTCGGGTACGTAATATCAAGTTTTATTCCATCAAACTTAATCCAAAAGTCTACGCATTTGACACACTCAACCCTGGCAGTTCTTACTTTTTAGGGAGACTCTTTTGTTTTGAACTAATTATAATGTATGTTACGTAGACAAAATTCCTTTTTCCAAAACGTCAACAATCAACATGAATTCAACGAAAACAAAGTTTCAAGTACATGTAATTGCATCTTTATCTTCGATTTGAAAATTTTGCGTGTTACAAGTGTAGAAGTTTCCTCCATTTTTCTCGGTTAGTGTAGGCAAGGGTATTGAAGAGGGTTTCCTGTTACACTTATCATTGGGTAGTGTTGGAGCAAGACTTGTTCTCTTTGACATAGTGTTCAAATATGGTGACGGTAAAATGTAGTTGAGTGAAATATAAGTGTATAAATCTATCATTAATATCGATCGATCCTGCATTTATTTTGTATGGAATTTTGCTCGTACGTTCTACAATTCTGCGTGAAAACTGAACGTTAATGACTCCACTTACACGATGACAGGTCATTGTTCGGCATACAATCGGAGTCAAATATCTTGAATCGAACCATTGTTCTGTCTAAAAATTTTCAGAGCGGAAATCAATTCCATGAAATATGGTGCTTCTTTCCGCAAACAAAGATCAAGTGTTTAATTTGTGGGTCATTGATAAAAGAGATGGATTACTTCATCCCGTGACAAGTAATTTGATGAGTCTATTTAACAAGCACTAATGAAGGGATGTCGGTTTGTGTTATGACGCTTAATTGAATATGAGATATTGGATTAAGATCTGATTAGTGTCCATCAACCAATCAGAATTTACATAAAGGGACAAACATAAAATGGCATCCATGAAAGTAAGGTCTAAAAAGGATGGGAATTCCAAAGAGTCTTGACTATGAGATTCCTTCAGTTACAAATAGTTTGCATCAAAATGCATCAAGATTACATAAAAGAACTTGTCAGTATGCAAATTGGTTTGTCGGTTAGGTTCATAAGAGGAAAAGTTGCAACGTCTGCATTTGCATACAGATTTAAAACACTCTTTCGGGTTGAGAATATTAAGCTCTATCGTCGGGACTTCAGTCAAGTCATTATACAGCAATTTCAAGAAGAATATGAGTGTTTGGTGATGTTCCAAATCAAATATTAGCACCATAGGCAGTAATATTGCCAATGGAAATTGCAGCGAAATAGCAATGTAAAAAGCACTTTTGTATTATTATTACATTTGTTTTCCCTTTGGTTTCTCTTCTTCTCCGAACATTTATCTGTCAATGGTATGAACGATATCTCCGAACACCAGGGGTTATGTTAGCAATTAAGAAGCTTTTGTTGATAAAACTACATCCCAGACATCTATTCTCGCTTTTCTTTCTCCTCCTTTCATTTGTCGATAACTCTATGATAGGATGCAGACGTACAGGTCTCTTGAGAAAAGCTTACGCACCGAGGGTGAAAATATGAAATTTGATATTGCACCAAACAAGGTTATTGCAAATTTCGATGCACAATTCATGCATTTGGCTAGGTTTTTTTTTGCAGTGTTACAAGTTTTCTCCTTATTCTTTGTTTTGTTTCAAGTGTTCACTTTTATACCTGTCCGGTTTCTGTTCTTTTTGAAAAATTTTTTTTCGAATTTGGTTTGTTTGTTTTTTTGTGTGTGGTATTGTTTTTTTTTTTTTTTTAATTTTTGATCTTTTTGATATTTATTTTCTTTTCGATTTCGTTTGTTTCTTAAATGGTCTTTAATTAGATAAATTAAATCTTTACTTCGATACGAGTGATGACCATTAATTGCTGTTTTTGGTTTGCACCAAGACAAAATTGATACAAATTCCTTCATTCAAAGAAAGGGTACAGAGACGGAAATGGAAGATCATTATATATTATTCATTGACAAAATAAAATTACGCATCAGTATAATAATGAAAATTGTATAAGAGGAATTTTAAAAATATTCTAGGTATATTAATGAATTCTAGATTGCTAGCTTACTTTTATGTTTATACATGCGGAATAAATTAACATCTAATGAATTCTTTATGAGAGTGTATCCTTGGGAAATTGATTTTCGGATTTCAGAAAAGAAAGTAATTGATTTCAATGCTTTCTACATGCAGTTTGAAGCTCATGCGATTTTGGTGTGCGATATTTAGTTTATTTCGGTTTCATTTACTTTTTGTTACTTCTTGCCCGGACAGTGGGATCAGTAGATTGACCAGTATATTGCGAATGACTTCGTCCCCAAAACTTCCTTGATTATGAAATAAACATTAAAATTTTCAATGTGAAATTTTTTGCTTATAGAGTACATGAAGATGAAATTAGATACTATTTATTTCTGTTTTATTAAAAAAAAAATCACTTTTTGATCGATTCAAATTGAAATCGTCTGCATAATAAAATAATATTTTTGCTAACTACTAAATATGTCTTCTTTGAACTACATGTACATGTATATTACCTAAATTAACAGACATGCTCGAAGCATATTAGTTCTTCTCCAATGCAAGGAAGATGGAGCGGACTCAGTCTATGATTGAAAAAAATGAGAGCATTTTCGAAATACTCAAAAGGAGAGGTGTGGCATTGATCGATCTTACACCTCCCCCCTTCTTTGTCAAGATTCATGCATAAAAATATATTATGCCATCTATATTTTTCCACTTTACTTTAAAAATGAGAGGTTATTTGATCAGTCACTTAATATGTAATTATAAACACAATCATTATAGGCTTTTTCCTTAAATCGATGAACGAATTTCTTTTTTTCTTGGAAAGAAGACATCTGACGTACGACAACGGCAGCTGAAATTACTGTCCTACATTATTATCTTAATTACTGCATATAACAGGGGCCTTTCAAGAGATAGAAACGATTCATTTTTTGGGGAAAGGGGGGGGGGTTAAAACATCTAAGTTGATCAGCTACATAATGGTATGAGGTGATAATGAACATTTTCGGCAAAGTGGATATTTCTTGAAAGAGTCTCGAAAACGCTAATTTTTCCAAGATTTTAAAAAAAATCTATTCAATTTGATATGTTTAATAGGTTAATTAAAGGATGTTTAGCTTCCTCAATTTGTGATCTATAAATTTATCCTTACACGGTATAATGACGTTTTGGACATCGCTTCCTTGAGATACATGTAAGCATTCTAATACAAAGAAACAAATAGGGATGTCAATTTCACCTCATGACAACGTGACTTTTAAAATTAATATTTTTTTCATCTTAGTAATACCGTAAACAATGAAACAATTGCCTTTCCACTCTAAATTATCATCAAATCATAGAAAGCAAACACCCTTACACCGACCCTCGAATGGTTTGTTCCATTCAATTACGCCTCTGGAGAGACCCTACTTTCAGTCGTTTATTATTTTTTTTACAAAAAGCTATCTGAAACATTGAAATAATATAAGGGGGCGCCACGACATTAATTTGGCTTGAAGCACTGATGAGGCTTCGTTATCTGTTTGTTTGGTGTACTGGCTTCAAAATTGCAATTTTGAAATTCTCAATTTGCAATTTACAAAGTTAGAACATTCCCTTTTTTCTTCTGATATTGCACAATTTTCCCACACTCCGCAGCATTCCTTCATCCAATATTAAAGAGTTACTGTACAAAAAATGTATCTTTAAAGCGATGAAAATATTTTCCACAAAAGATCAAGGCAAAAAAAAGTTACTAGTTGCTTGCTCTGAATGTCAATTAACATTTTCATCCTAATATATATTGATATAAAAATTGTTCGGTAATATAGATGCCCTGACCATGAATATTTCAGTTTAGCTGTATGCTGGTGCCTACGCACTGTACCCTGGTAAAGGGCAAATGTGATTTTGAAATGACAAGAATCCTGAATAATTGATTAATATGTATTTATAGGAGTTATAATTATAATGTAAAATATGAGGGTAAGACCGAATTTATTTTGCAATATTATACTGAATTTTGTGCAACGCAAATGAAATGTTACATTTTAATGTAAAGCTTCGTTACCATGTGATTGAAATAAAGAAATCATCATGCGTCATGCCATTTTAAAATTTTGAATTATAGGTTTATGTACGTAGTACATACATAGTACATATATTCAGGAAATATATTCATATATTTCAAACAGGTTGTCGATTTACTCACGTGGCTGGTGCGTTAGCCTGACAGTTTTATGAATTGCGTTCAGTTTGTCATGAATAGCCAGAATTTTTGATTCGATATTGTCAACTTTTTCTTCCAATGTAAGTTGTCTGTATCGTATATTTTCCACGCTTTTATTGGTCTCATTCTGAGCTTTGCTCATCTCGACCAGGGTCACAGAAGCATCGAGAAGTCTCCTTTGTGCGGCTTTTATCTGCCGAATATTGTAAATGGCTTCCAGAAGTTTTCTTTGGAAATGAAAGCTCTTTGAATGGTTAGCTTTCAGTTTTCTGAATTTGTATACAAACCATCCGGCTTTCATGACGTTGGCAGCCTCATGCTTCAATTTCTTGTCGAGATCGACATCCAAGACGAAATCGTGTACGTATTTCTCCGACCTAGATAATTCGAGCTTTCGTGCGAGAACTGCGACTACGAGAGCTGTGCATCCTGCGCCCATAACTCCGGTTAATACAGCTATACTGCGACCACAGTAGGTTGTCGGCACAATGTCCCCGTAACCGACCGAGAGAAATGTAATGGCGATCAGCCACAATGTATTCAAATAATTTGAAAAATGGGGATCGGGGTTACACATTTCACAAAGCCGAAGCGCCCAACTTGCAACAACAAGCAGTGACATCATGATGATGCAGAGGACGTAATCAGGATGTAACGTCATCAGCGATTTGAAAATAAACCGAAAATTAAAATGAATTCTATTCAAGGCCCCAATACTCTGGGCAGAGGCGTCCTGGTACAGTTTGCTATGCAGCATGACGGTACGGCAAACGAGGTAGAAGCGTAGGAACATGGGGATCTGGAGAACCCCGTCAGCGGCTATGCGATTGTCAAAATATACTTTGTGACTTTCTACTGTTTCCCATGCGCAGTAAGTCCCTTTACTCCCAGGCATTGGATGAATACTGCAAATTATGAACTCTACAACAACTTGGATCGTTCTACGAAAGCTCATGGCTATTTTCCAGTCATCGACGCTATTATCTACTGTAAAAAGCAAGATATCCAAGCGATGATACAAACATAGAAAAATCAGCAGAGCCACTGTGGAAGCGGTGATAGACATTTTCATGAGGTGTGACGGAAGTGAATCGTTTGAGTAAACTTGTCCATAAACTAGTTCCGTCTCAATCACCATCAGCAGTATCCCAGCGATGGCGAACGACACGGCCGCGTCATTAGCTCGCTTCCTTTTCGCGTACAATTCTTTCCTTTTCGCTAAACGACTTCCTACCGTCTCGAATCGTGGATGATTAGAATCCATACTTTGACTCTCCGTCAGAGTCCTGTATTTCTGATGTTGTTTCCCATTCAGTCCCACTAAAGGAATTCCCGGATTCTCTATAATGGAACTCATTATGTCGTCTGCAACAGATCAGATCCTCTGGCAATATTCTATCTACATGACATCGTCGTGTACACACTTATCTTACCTCCGTGCAATATAGATAAAAGCACCTCGGCTTGTCACACTCGGATATAAATTCGATATAAAGAATCCGACGGTACCCTCGATATTGTCCGTGTCAAAGATCGATCAATATGTAAACAATGAACCATATTTACAGGTCCCCGATCATTGTTCCTTCTCCATTTCCTTATATCTAAATTCCAGTCGGATCCGAATGTCGAATACAAATTATATTTTAATGTTATATTGACTAGCAGAAAGCAAAATGTTACATTGCTCTTGGTAAAAAATTGAAGCCAATTTATAATTCATAAATTCTCTCGTAATGTCCTTCTGACTTCAGTGACTCCAATTCCTAAAACAGCTGCTGGTGAAATAACTTATACAGGAAATTTAAGTCAGCGTGGCGAAAAGAAAATTTCCGAAAATGGCGAAACAAATTACACGTCACGGTTTCTTCTTTTATAATCGAAAATAAGCTTCCTTAGCTAAGCAGCATCGTTTTGGTCTGTGAATCCCAGGCGCAGGTATGTAATTGACATAACGCGGCAGGCGGCAACTGGGGGAGTACTTATGATTATTATAGATCATTAGAGTAAAATCAATACTTACATTTTATATCTCCACTTTGCGTCAACGCCCAGAGGAGGCATATTGTAGAACAGAGAAAAGAAGGAGGCGAGAGCGAGATTACAAGAGATACGGGAGACGAATCTATTGTCACGTGTATGATATACGTGTTACCGGCGATGGAAACGTTTAGACATTTATGGCTTTTCTATTGTGAGAGGCGTAATAACACCTTCAATTTTGATTTAAAATGAAATAGTTTCCATGGTCATTGTACCTGTTTGTGTGTTAGTGTACTGAAGATTCCAATTTGAAACCTTAAAATTTGATTTTGTACAACAGAAAACAAGCACGAAGGAAATTAATATAAGGAAGAAATTCAATATAAAATGTTTTGAATGTAAATGTTTTATTTTTGTAATTGTTGTTTAATTTGGACTACAGTGTTCATGCAAAACTGAAAATAGGAAAAAATTAAAAATAGGAAAAAATGAAAAATAGGAAAATTAGAAAAATAGGAAAAAATCTAAGTTTCAATACTTCGACACGTAATGTTAAAGAATTAAACATTTGGTTGGTCTACAATGCTTGTACATGTATTATTGCAGTCTGGTGTTTGACTTCGTTTTGCTGTCAAATTCGCCTTTTTTGTCACAGAAAATTGAGAAAAGGACTGTCACAGCATCAAGTTAAAACTTCGACAAATGAACTACATCGATTAATATTCCACCATGGGATGTTTTCTGCAATTTAGAGACTCTGTAGATTTACAACTAAAATTTGATTAACTTAGCTACAGTATAGGAAATAAATGTTTCTGAGAGTGATAGTGCATGAACAATAGAGTAATTATCAGAAAGGGCCGTGGTACGAATTACTCCCAGAGGACAAAATGACACAAAAGCTTTGCACTAATGCTTTGTTGTCGGCGGACCAAATAAATCACAAAGAGTTACAAATGTACGGTTAATTGTCATCTCTGACCTACATGTACTAATCTACCAATTTTACGAATTTTGATTTTTCAGATTTTGAGAAAAATAAACGAAATGATTACTATAATTGATAAGAAGTCCATTTCTTTGTATTTCGGACTAGTATGATCTTCCGATCTGTGTTTTGCAATGGTAAATACAATGTACTTTCATCTGGCCATAAAGTGTGCATGGGGGGATGAAGAATATGTTTCCAGAAGGGGGGGGGGGGCATGAAAATTCTATTTCAAAACTTAAATCCGTGGGGGGTAAGAGGGTGATCTAGTCTAAGATTTTTAGAAAAACTAGACGTAAGAAGGGAAAATCTGCTTTTTGGCGAATTCTAGTGGAAGGGGTCCTGACTCCATTTTTCCCTTTTTGTATTGTGTAAAACTCGGACCAACAAATGCAAATTATTGCAAAATTTTTAGAGGAGACAAAAACACTCTCCACAAAAATTCCTAAATCTCAGTGATTTCTTCTATCCGCCTTTTCTTTTTTTATTTTATATAAAATTACACCTAAACAAAAGAAGAGAAAAGAAAAAAAAAAAACGTTTATGTGACACAATATTATCCGTTACAAAATCTTAAGTAATACAATATACCGGAGTTAATGGAGGTGGCATTTTCAGTAACAGCTTTTTGATGGACTTTTCCGTGTAAATGCAGCGGGTCTTAAGGAGAAAATTATTGATCTGCCATACATACTGATCTAAACATGATAGTAGTAATCACAGGACGAACAATTATAGAAAAAGTCATTCATTGCAAAATCATATTTAGACGTGGGATTCACGTTCGGACCAAAAAGGGGCATCTATATGTAGCTTCTGTTTTCATTTTTCCAAATCAAATGATATATATATAGGCACGGTTCGTACATGTAATCTCGCAACGCAGAACAATTGATTCTTCTCTATTTTTGCGCAATATAGATTAATTATTACAAAAAGGGGAATGTAATGCAGTGTAATAATTATGAGTTGCATCCAAAATAAGGTGGATATTAGCTTTTTAGATCGGTGTTCTACTCTTTCATCTACACGAATCACGCCGGTCGTTTTTCAGCTTACTTCTCTTGTTCTAGATAAGACTCATAGCTATAAGGCATCCTTACACTGCATCACATTCCCCTTTTTGTGATAAATAGTCTGTATTGTGCGAAATTTTAGATAAACTAAATGATCTGCGTTGCGAGATTACCCACCGTAATGGATATACACCCTGTCAAGGAAACGCCAATGTACGAACACACGGAGTGTTTTCAAAGTTGTATGATAACACTCCGTGGTCGTACATTTGTACCAACTGTGACATTACACACATAAAAAAATATATAAATACGTAAATAAGATAATAAAATATGACATAATGAATATAAAATAAGCAATCACACTGCTTTATTTTTTTTCTTATACATGTAGCACTCTGGTCTATGCACAAAAATCATTAATATCACTTTCTCCTTATGTTTGCTTGAAATGGTTGAATAAAAAAAAGAGAAAAAAAAAAAACTGGCACGGAACTTAATTTTCTTGACATTTGTACTATTCGGGTATTTGTACTTCGCAGAGTACATACAAACATACAATCAAACTGTAATTAATTGTATTGTGAATCTACAACATTCATGGTACCAATATATACATGTCGATACGAAGCTTTGTTTCATAATGTCAATTAGCGACGCTACGAGGTCAAAGAGCAATATGAAATAGATCAGGAAATCAGAATGTGATCAATCTTTAAATTCACAAGAGACATCTAGCGGAGAACGACGGAGACAGATTCTGAGTGCTCTATTCGTGTTAATAGTCAGTAATGTCCTTTGTCGATGGGCAATTATACATCCGGTCGATAATTCTAAAATCGATCGCTCTACTCCTCCGCAATAAGCCTCGATCAACCCCCACGCGACTTTTGCCGACCAAGAGCTGTGATACAATGAACAGCTTGCAAAGATCTTCCTTCTGTCCTTATTTCAAAGAAAAATAAATAAGGGTTCGCGGCCGACATACGGCCTAATTGTAGTGTCTCTCAATACTATATTTATTATCAATAAAAGAATGAGTTCAAAGGCATGTCACCGAAGCGACCAGATTTCTAGACAATATGCGGATCGAATTCTTGTGCAATTATGACAACATGGATACCATGTTCATGTATAATTAATGTGTTTTTGTAATTTGAAGGCAATGTATTTGAAATTAGGATATCAAAATTAGAAAAATGATCTTTATGTATGTACATGTATACATGTATTAATTCAAAATTTAGTGCCTTGTCGCAACTTGTCGCAAAATGCAGTTTAATAACATAAGATGCGATAAACTAGATTCATTACATTTTAGGTTGATCCGACCATCCAAACCTAAAATGAAATTATAACAACCGAAAATCTAATGAATTTTCAAGACGACCATATAATAAAAAATTACATGTATATGTTTGTTTGTCTATCCATAGGCTTCTCTGTGTATAATACTATATTAACTATCTATTTCTCCTTTATTGATGAAGTTTGCTGAAATATCTTGATATTCATTACAAGTCATTTTGAGTATATCATAAGGTCTTTGTCAGATGAATATGAAGTGAAATGCAAATGAGAAACCAGCAAACAAACAAACTTAGATCTCACGTTTAATTTCTATGGCCGTCTCGAAAATTTATTACACGTTAGGTTGGTATTACATTTCAAGTTTGGATTGTTAACCTAAAATGTAATAAATCCTTCAGACTAAGTTTTGAGGTACTTACACAGCCAATTTTGCCTCACATGAAATTCATATGAAATGAGCATCATGTAAATTTCACATGAAAGTTCATGTAAAATTCATATAAACATATAAGATTTATGGGAAAAATATTTCATATAAATTTCCTTCACATGAATTTCACATGAACTTTTCTAATTGACCTTCACAGGAAACTGAATCCACATAACATCCATGTAAAAATCTTCACATGAATTTCATGTGAAAAATTTCATGTAAACTTCATGTTCGTGCTCTTTTCACATAAAATTCATGTGAACTTTCATGTAAAGTTAATGTAAATTTCCCATGAATTTCATATGAGGCACAATTGGCTGTGTAAAGTCTCCTAGAAGTGTTGTTGTTCATTTTTTTTCCAGATCCAGTAAGAAGAAACTCTCTGTATCGGCTGTGGTAAAGTCAAACATTTGTCATAAATCGAGATTTGTTTGTAACACGAGAGAATCTCACTTATTTTTATACATGACTTTTCCGATTGCTTTGAATCATTATTATATAGCTCTTTGAAGATTTTGACATCAAACTTGTCAAAGCTCTGTATTGATACCGTTTGAGACTCGAAATGTTTTTGATTTTATTGTTAAACTTTCTTTATTTTTAATTTTGCTTGAAAGTAGCGTTTCATGGATGTGTACAGAGGCAATATTTTCCTACCAATATATACTAAATGAAAGCCTTTCATTTCTCCTTAGAGAATCCTTTGAAATCTGAAACCTTTTGAATAGTTCAGATCGACTATATTGACAATTCATGATTTTTCCTGCCTATCTTGTAGAACTTGGAAATAGATCAACTTCCGGATCTCAAGTTACAGTATTTGCATACCGAATATTGTCAAATATTTTTACATTCATTTCATTTCATAGAAATACAGTGATCATCATGTATTGGTATATATGTACATTGATCGGGTAACGACTGCAGCTTCTATTAGTGACTTAGCATGACGTCTTGTTTCTCCATACTAAAAGAATGTCTTTGGTTCGAGATTTTAGGTAAATAGTAACTTACAAGTTTCAGGTCAAACATGACATTAGGTCTTCCTAAATAATTTTGGCTTTTCGAAGAAAGGGGTGGTCGTACTAGAAATCCTTACTGAAACATCTTTTCTTTATATTAAAGCAAACCCCCCACCAACATAATAAATAAAGAAAGAAAGAAAGAAAGAGAGACATAAATAAATAAATAAATAAATAAATAAATAAATAAATAAATAAATAAATAAATAAATAAATAAACAAATAAATAAATGAATAAAATAATGTAACAAATATTAATCCAAACAATGGTCCCTCGGTCATTGACTCCTCGTAATAAATATAAAATGAAGATTGGAATCATTATTACAGAAAATATCATGATGACATTTCATTTTTTCATTGGTCCCTTTGCTCTGGATAAATGTTACATTTGTCCAATATCACTTTGACATTATAAGATGGCGTTATGATATTAATGTGAGGAGGATTATATAAATGGTTCCTTTCCTATGAGACACACCCACTTGTATAGTTGAGTAAGAGTACACAAATTTCAATGGATGACGACTGTCTAGTAGTCCGTGAGCCAGACCCCCAAATTCGGGGTCATTGGTACCATCCGAGGTGAATAAACGACACCAATATATTCTGATAGATGGATATCTGTAGTATTTAAAAATGTATGATAGCAATGAATAAAAGGTAGCTAAGACAGTTTTTGGGGAGAAAAACCTTCTTTTTAGTCGAAAATCAATGAAAATAGGAAAAAATTCATAATTTTTAAGTGGTTGATGATTCAAAAAATTGAAAAGTGTAAATATGTAGTATTTTTGGTGTTCTTTCAGATGAAATAAGTTTCAATTTCCCATTCCTATTTTTACTGTGTGTTTTGGGGTAAAAAAGTCGAATTTTTGCAATATAGCTCTGTCAGCACTATTAAACGAAGTCAAAGTATCATTTTTCCCGTGAATTCATTATAAACCTATAGGTAACCTAAAAAGGAGACTTCCAGAGGTATTATTTTAAAAGTACATGTCTGTACATTTATTCTCTGTTTTTCTGTCTTTCCTTTAATTAACACCAGCATGGATATGCTTCCTGTTTCACATAATTGTTGCGTAGGATTTTGGACATATAATGACCTTGACCTTATGTCAAACTTGTACCTTAAAGGTCAAAGTCACACAACATGTCAAAACTTGACCAAGCAACAATTATCTAACCCTGATGTGTCAAGATTAAGTGTAATTATATATCTCGAAATTCGTTATACGATAAACTATTCTTTGTGTTGTCCATGTTTTATTTATGATAACATGAATCATGTTTTGTTGTCATTGATGTTGTGTGGTTTTAAATGTTTTTCATGGTCTCCATAGCACTTTCTATTTAGACATAACCTCCGACAGTGCATATTTTGTAGATATTGTTTTCATTTTCGAGCATGAACATCGACGGCGGTTACAGCTAACCAAACAGGGGATCCTTACTCTTCCCGGGCACATGGTCTCACCTCTAGCTTGCTAGGGGTCCGTGGATGCTCAACTCGGTGCTTTATTGTGAATGCTGTAGAGATTGTCGTCAGGATCTTCTTTATCTCATTGGTACTGTCGTTGTTTTAAGGTGTTTCGTGTCTTGGTACAGTCTTTGTTTTAAGGTGTGTCGTGTCTTGGTACAGTCGTTGTTTTAAGGTGATTCGTGTCTTGGTACTGTCGTTGTTTTAAGGTGATTCGTGTCTTGGTACTGTCGTTGTTTTAAGGTGTTTCGTGTCTTTGTACTGTCGTTGTATTAATGTGTTTCGTGTTAGGTACTGTCGTTGTTTTAAGGTGTTTCGTGTCTTGGTACTGTCGTTGTTTTAAGGTGTTTCGTGTCTTGGTACTGTCGTTGTTTTAAGGTGTGTCTTGTCTTGGTACTGTCGTTGTTTTAAGGTGTTTCGTGTCTTGGTACTGTCGTTGTTTTAAGGTGTGTCTTGTCTTGGTACTGTCGTTGTTTTAAGGTGTTTCGTATCTTGGTTTCGTGTCTCGACACTGTCTTTGTTTTAAGGTGTTTCATGTCTTGGTACTGTCGTTGTTTTAAGGTGTGTCTTGTCTTGGTACTGTCTTTGTTTTAAGGTTTGTCATGTCTTGGCACTGTCTTTGTTTTAAGGTGTTTCATGTCTTGGTACTGTCGTTGGTTTAAGGTGTTTCGTGTCTTGGTACTGTCTTTGTTTTAAAGTGTTTCGTGTCTTGGTATTGTCATTGTTTTAAGGTGTTTCGTGTCTTTTTTTCGTTTCTTGGCACTGTCTTTGTTTTGAGGTGTTTAGTGTCTCGGCACTGTCTTTGTTTTAAGGTGTGTCGTGTCTTGGTACTATCTTTTTTAAATGTGTTTCGTGTCTTGGTACTGTCTTTGTTCTTTGATGGTTTAAGGTGTTTCGTATCTTGGTACTGTCGTTGTTTTAATGTGTTTCGTGTCTTGGCACTGTCTTTGTTTTAAGGTGTTTCTAGTCATGGTACTGTCTTTGTTTTAATGTGTTTCGTGTCTTGTTACTGTCTTTGTTTTTAGGTATTTCGTGTCTTGGTACTGCCTTGTTTTAAGGTGTTTCGTGTCTTGGCACTGTAGTTGTTTTAAGGTGTTTCGTGTCTTGGTACTGTCTTTGTTTTAATGTGTTTCGTGTCTTGTTACTGTCTTTGTTTTTAGGTATTTCGTGTCTTGGTACTGCCTTGTTTTAAGGTGTGTCGTTTCTTGGTGCTGTCGTTGTTTTAAGGTGTTTCGTGTCTTGGCACTGTAGTTGTTTTAAGGTGTTTCGTGTCATGGTACTGTCTTTTTTTTTAAGGTGTGTCATGTCTTGGTACTGTCGTTGTTTTAAGGTGTTTCGTGTCTTGGTTTCGTGTCTCGGCACTGTCTTTATTTTGAGGTGTTTCGTGTCTCTGCACTGTCTTTGTTTTAAGGTTTGTCGTGTCTTTGTACTGACTTTGTTTTAATGTGTTTCGTGTCTTGGTACTGTCTTTGTCCTTTGATGGTTTAAGGTGTGTCGTGTCGTGGTACTGTCGTTGTTTTAAGGTGTTTCGTGTCTTGGTACTGTCGTTGTTTTAATGTGTTTCGTGTTTTGTTACCGTCGTTGTTTTAAGGTGTTTCGTGTCTTGCTACTGTTGTTGTTTTAATGCTTTTCGTGTCCTGGCACTGTCATTGTTTTAAGGTGTTTCGTGTCTCGGCACTGTCTTTGTTTTAAGGTGTGTCGTGTCTTTGTACTGTCTTCGTTTAAAGGTGTTCCGTGTCTTGGTACTGTCGTTGTTTTAAGGTGATTCGTGTCTTGGTACATTCTTTGTTTTAATGTTTGTCGTGTCTTGCTACTGTCTTTTTTTTAAGGTGTGTCATGTCTTGGTACTGTCTTTGTTTTAATGTGTTTCGTGTCTTGTTACTGTCTTTGTTTTTAGGTATTTCGTGTCTTGGTACTGCCTTGTTTAAAGGTGTGTCGTTTCTTGGTGCTGTCGTTGTTTTAAGGTGTTTCGTGTCTTTTTTTCGTTTCTTGGCACTGTCTTTGTTTTGAGGTGTTTAGTGTCTCGGCACTGTCTTTGTTTTAAGGTGTGTCGTGTCTTGGTATTATCTTTTTTGAATATGTTTCGTGTCTTGGTATTGTCTTTGTTCTTTGATGGTTTAAGGTGTTTCGTATCTTGGTACTGTCGTTGTTTTAATGTGTTTCGTGTCTTGGCACTGTCTTTGTTTTAAGGTGTTTCTAGTCATGGTACTGTCTTTGTTTTAATGTGTTTCGTGTCTTGTTACTGTCTTTGTTTTTAGGTATTTCGTGTCTTGGTACTGCCTTGTTTTAAGGTGTTTCGTGTCTTGGCACTGTAGTTGTTTTAAGGTGTTTCGTGTCTTGGTACTGTCTTTGTTTTAATGTGTTTCGTGTCTTGTTACTGTCTTTGTTTTTAGGTATTTCGTGTCTTGGTACTGCCTTGTTTTAAGGTGTGTCGTTTCTTGGTGCTGTCGTTGTTTTAAGGTGTTTCGTGTCTTGGCACTGTAGTTGTTTTAAGGTGTTTCGTGTCTTGGTACTGTCTTTTTTTTAGGTGTGTCATGTCTTGGTACTGTCGTTGTTTTAAGGTGTTTCGTGTCTTGGTTTCGTGTCTCGGCACTGTCTTTATTTTGAGGTGTTTCGTGTCTCTGCACTGTCTTTGTTTTAAGGTTTGTCGTGTCTTTGTACTGACTTTGTTTTAATGTGTTTCGTGTCTTGGTACTGTCTTTGTCCTTTGATGGTTTAAGGTGTGTCGTGTCGTGGTACTGTCGTTGTTTTAAGGTGTTTCATGTCTTGGTACTGTCGTTGTTTTAATGTGTTTCGTGTTTTGTTACCGTCGTTGTTTTAAGGTGTTTCGTGTCTTGCTACTGTTGTTGTTTTAATGCTTTTCGTGTCCTGTCACTGTCATTGTTTTAAGGTGTTTCGTGTCTCGGCACTGTCTTTGTTTTAAGGTGTGTCGTGTCTTGGTACTGTCTTCGTTTAAAGGTGTTCCGTGTCTTGGTACTGTCGTTGTTTTAAGGTGATTCGTGTCTTGGTACATTCTTTGTTTTAATGTTTGTCGTGTCTTGCTACTGTCTTTTTTTTTAAGGTGTGTCATGTCCTGGTACTGTCTTTGTTTTAATGTGTTTCGTGTCTTGTTACTGTCTTTGTTTTTAGGTTTTTCGTGTCTTGGTACTCCCTTGTTTTAAGGTGTGTCGTTTCTTGGTGCTGTCGTTGTTTTAAGGTGTTTCGTGTCTTGGCACTGTAGTTGTTTTAAGGTGTTTCGTGTCTTGGTACTGTCTTTTTTTTAAGAGGTGTCATGTCTTGGTACTGTCGTTGTTTTAAGGTGTTTCGTGTCTTGGTTTCGTGTCTCGGCACTGTCTCTATTTTGAGGTGTTTCGTGTC
This sequence comes from Pinctada fucata, assembly GCA_028142955.1. Classification (NCBI taxonomy): domain Eukaryota; kingdom Metazoa; phylum Mollusca; class Bivalvia; order Pterioida; family Pteriidae; genus Pinctada; species Pinctada fucata. The sequence goes on from AP027104.1 coordinate 25,101,838, forward strand.
TCTGCACTGTCTTTGTTTTAAGGTTTGTCGTGTCTTTGTACTGACTTTGTTTTAATGTGTTTCGTGTCTTGGTACTGTCTTTGTCCTTTGATGGTTTAAGGTGTGTCGTGTCGTGGTACTGTCGTTGTTTTAAGGTGTTTCGTGTCTTGGTACTGTCGTTGTTTTAAGGTGTTTCGTGTCTCAGTTTCGTGTCTCGGCACTGTCTTTGTTTTGAGGTAATTGGTGTCTCGGCACTGTCTTTGTTTTAAGGTTTGTCGTGTCTTTATACTGACTTTGTTTTAATGTGTTTCGTATCTTGGCACTGTCGTTGTTTTAATGTGTTTCGTGTCTTGGTACTGTCGTTGTTTTAATGTGTTTCGTGTCTTGGTACTGTCTTTGTTTTAAGGTGTTTCGTGTCTTGGTACTATCGTAGTTATAATGTGTTTCTTGTCTTGGCACTGTCTTCGTTTTAAGGTGTTTCGTGTCTTGGTACTGTTTTTGTTTCAATGTATTTCGTGTCTTGGTACAGTCGTTGTTTTAAGGTGTTTCGTGTCTTGGCACTGTCGTTGTTTTAAGGTGTTTCGTGTTTTGGCACTGTCTTCGTTTAAAGGTTTTTCGTGTCTTGGTACTGTCGTTGTTTTAATGTGTTTCGTGTTTTGGTAACGTCGTTGTTTTAAGGTGTTTCGTGTCTTGGTACTGTCGTTGTTTTAATGTGTTTCGTGTCTTGGTACTGTCTTTGTTTTAAGGTGTTTCGTGTCTTGGTACTATCGTAGTTATAATGTGTTTCTTGTCTTGGCACTGTCTTCGTTTTAAGGTGTTTCGTGTCTTGGTACTGTTTTTATTTCAATGTATTTCGTGTCTTGGTACAGTCGTTGTTTTAAGGTGTTTCGTGTCTTGGCACTGTCGTTCTTTTAAGGTGTTTCGTGTTTTGGCACTGTCTTCGTTTAAAGGTGTTTCGTGTCTTGGTACTGTCGTTGTTTTAATGTGTTTCGTGTTTTGGTAACGTCGTTGTTTTAAGGTGTTTCGTGTCTTGGTACTGTCGTTGTTTTAATGCTTTTCGTGTCCTGGCACTGTCGTTGTTTTAAGGTGTTTCGTGTCTCGGCACTGTCTTTGTTTAAAGGTGTGTCGTGTCTTGGTACTGTCTTCGTTTAAAGGTGTTCCGTGTCTTGGTACTGTCGTTGTTTTAAGGTGATTCGTGTCTTGGTACATTCTTTGTTTTAATGTTGCGTGTCTTGGTACTGTCTTTTCTTTGAAGGTGTGTCATGTCTTGGTACTGTCGTTGTTTTAAGGTGTTTCGTGTCTATTTTTCGTGTCTCGGCACTCTCTTTATTTTGAGGTGTTTCGTGGCTCTGCACTGTCTTTGTTTTAAGGTTTGTCGTGTCTTTGTACCGACTTTGTTTTAATGTGTTTCATGTCTTGGTACTGTCTTTGTCCTTTGATGGTTTAAGGTGTGTCGTGTCGTGGTTTTGTCGTTGTTTTAAGGTGTTTCGTGTCTTGGTACTGTCGTTGTTTTAAGGTGTTTCGTGTCTCAGTTTCGTGTCTCGGCACTGTCTTTGTTTTGAGGTATTTCGTGTCTCGGCACTGTCTTTGTTTTAAGGTTTGTCGTGTCTTTATACTGACTTTGTTTTAATGTGTTTCGTATCTTGGCACTGTCGTTGTTTTAATGTGTTTCGTGTCTTGGTACTGTCGTTGTTTTAATGTGTTTCGTGTCTTGGTACTGGCTTTGTTTTAATGTGTTTCGTGTCTTGGTACTGTCGTTGTTATAATGTGTTTCTTGTCTCTGCACTGTCTTTGTTTTATGGTGTTTCGTGTCTTGGTACTGTCTTTGTTACAATGTATTTCGTGTCTTGGTAAAGTCGTTGTTTTAAGGTGTTTCGTGTCTTGGCAGTGTCGTTGTTTTAAGGTGTTTCGTGTTTTGGCACTGTTTCGTTTAAAGGTGTTTCGTGTCTTGTTACTGTCGTTGTTTTAATGTGTTTCGTGTTTTGGTACCGTCGTTGTTTTAAGGTGTTTCGTGTCTTGGTACTGTCGTTGTTTTAATGTGATTCGTGTCCTGGCACTGTCGTTGTTTTAAGGTGTTTCGTGTCTCGGCACTGTCTTTGTTTTAAAGTGTGTCGTGTCTTGGTACTGTCTTCCTTTAAAGGCGTTCCGTGTCTTGGTACTGTCGTTGTTTTAAGGTGATTCGTGTCTTGGTACAGTCTTTGTTTTAATGTTTTTTGTGTCCTGGCACTGTCGTTGTTTTAAGGTGTTTCGTGTTTTGGCACTGTCTTCGTTTAAAGGTGTTTCGTGTCTTGGCACTGTCTTCGTTTAAAGGTGTTCCGTGTCTTGGTACTGTCGTTGTTTTAAGGTGATTCGTGTCTTGGTACAGTCTTTGTTTTAATGTGTTTCGTGTCTTGGTTCTGTCTTTGTTTTAAGGTGTTTTGTGTCTTGGTACTGTCGTTGTTTTAAAAGGTGTTTCGTGTCTTGGTACTGTCGTTGTTTTAAGGTATATCGTGTCTTGGTACTGTCGTTGTTTTAAGGTGTTTCGTGTCTTAGTTTCGTTTCTTGGTACAGTCTTTGTTTTAAGGTGTGTCGTGTCTTTGTACAGTCTTTGTTTTAAGGTGTTTCGTGTCTTGGTACTGTCTTTGTTTTAAGGTGTTTCATGTCTTGGTACTGTCGTTGTTTTGAAATGATTCGTGTCTTGGCACTGTTGTTGTTTTAAGGTGTTTCGTGTCTTGGTACAGTTGTTGTTTTAAGGTGTTTCGTGTCTTGGTACTGTCGTTGTTTTAAGGGGTTTCGTGTCTTGGTACTGTCTTTGTTTTAAGGTGTTCCGTGTCTTGGTACTGTCGTTGTTTTAAGGGGTTACGTGTCTTTGTACTGTCGTTGTTTTAAGGTGATTCGTGTTTTGGCACTGTCTTCGTTTAAAGGTTTTTCGTGTCTTGGTACTGTCGTTGTTTTAATGTGTTTCGTGTTTTGGTACCGTCGTTGTTTTAAGGTGTTTCGTGTCTTGGTACTGTCGTTGTTTTAATGTGATTCGTGTCCTGGCACTGTCGTTGTTTTAAGGTGTTTCGTGTCTCGGCACTGTCTTTGTTTTAAAGTGTGTCGTGTCTTGGTACTGTCTTCCTTTAAAGGCGTTCCGTGTCTTGGTACTGTCGTTGTTTTAAGGTGATTCGTGTCTTGGTACAGTCTTTGTTTTAATGTTTTTCGTGTCCTGGCACTGTCGTCGTTTAAGGTGTTTCGTGTTTTGGCACTGTCTTCGTTTAAAGGTGTTTCGTATCTTGGCACTGTCTTCGTTTAAAGGTGTTCCGTGTCTTGGTACTGTCGTTGTTTTAAAGTGATTCGTGTCTTGGTACAGTCTTTGTTTTAATGTGTTTCGTGTCTTGGTTCTGTCTTTGTTTTAAGGTGTTTCGTGTCTTGGTACTGTCGTTGTTTTAAAAGGTGTTTCGTGTCTTGGTACTGTCGTTGTTTTAAGGTATATCGTGTCTTGGTACTGTCGTTGTTTTAAGGTGTTTCGTGTCTTACTTTCGTTTCTTGGTACAGTCTTTGTTTTAAGGTGTGTCGTGTCTTTGTACAGTCTTTGTTTTAAGGTGTTTCGTGTCTTTGTACTGTCTTTGTTTTAAGATGTTTCATGTCTTGGTACTGTCGTTGTTTTGAAATGATTCGTGTCTTGGCACTGTTGTTGTTTAAAGGTGTTTCGTGTCTTGGTACAGTTGTTGTATTAAGGTGTTTCGTGTCTTGGTACTGTCGTTGTTTTAAGGGGTTTCGTGTCTTGGTACTGTCTTTGTTTTAAGGTGTTCCGTGTCTTGGTACTGTCGTTGTTTTAAGGGGTTACGTGTCTTTGTACTGTCGTTGTTTTAAGGTGATTCGTGTTTTGGCACTGTCTTCGTTTAAAGGTTTTTCGTGTCTTGGTACTGTCGTTGTTTTAATGTGTTTCGTGTTTTGGTACCGTCGTTGTTTTAAGGTGTTTCGTGTCTTGGTACTGTCGTTGTTTTAATGTGATTCGTGTCCTGGCACTGTCGTTGTTTTAAGGTGTTTCGTGTCTCGGCACTGTCTTTGTTTTAAAGTGTGTCGTGTCTTGGTACTGTCTTCCTTTAAAGGCGTTCCGTGTCTTGGTACTGTCGTTGTTTTAAGGTGATTCGTGTCTTGGTACAGTCTTTGTTTTAATGTTTTTCGTGTCCTGGCACTGTCGTTGTTTTAAGGTGTTTCGTGTTTTGGCAGTGTCTTCGTTTAAAGGTGTTTCGTGTCTTGGCACTGTCTTCGTTTAAAGGTGTTCCGTGTCTTGGTACTGTCGTTGTTTTAAGGTGATTCGTGTCTTGGTACAGTCTTTGTTTTAATGTGTTTCGTCGTTGTTATAATGTGTTTCTTGTCTCTGCACTGTCTTTGTTTTATGGTGTTTCGTGTCTTGGTACTGTCTTTGTTACAATGTATTTCGTGTCTTGGTAAAGTCGTTGTTTTAAGGTGTTTCGTGTCTTGGCACTGTCGTTGTTTTAAGGTGTTTCGTGTTTTGGCACTGTCTTCGTTTAAAGGTGTTTCGTGTCTTGTTACTGTCGTTGTTTTAATGTGTTTCGTGTTTTGGTACCGTCGTTGTTTTAAGGTGTTTCGTGTCTTGGTACTGTCGTTGTTTTAATGTGATTCGTGTCCTGGCACTGTCGTTGTTTTAAGGTGTTTCGTGTCTCGGCACTGTCTTTGTTTTAAAGTGTGTCGTGTCTTGGTACTGTCTTCCTTTAAAGGCGTTCCGTGTCTTGGTACTGTCGTTGTTTTAAGGTGATTCGTGTCTTGGTACAGTCTTTGTTTTAATGTTTTTCGTGTCCTGGCACTGTCGTTGTTTTAAGGTGTTTCGTGTTTTGGCACTGTCTTCGTTTAAAGGTGTTTCGTGTCTTGGCACTGTCTTCGTTTAAAGGTGTTCCGTGTCTTGGTACTGTCGTTGTTTTAAGGTGATTCGTGTCTTGGTACAGTCTTTGTTTTAATGTGTTTCGTCGTTGTTATAATGTGTTTCTTGTCTCTGCACTGTCTTTGTTTTATGGTGTTTCGTGTCTTGGTACTGTCTTTGTTACAATGTATTTCGTGTCTTGGTAAAGTCGTTGTTTTAAGGTGTTTCGTGTCTTGGCACTGTCGTTGTTTTAAGGTGTTTCGTGTTTTGGCACTGTCTTCGTTTAAAGGTGTTTCGTGTCTTGTTACTGTCGTTGTTTTAATGTGTTTCGTGTTTTGGTACCGTCGTTGTTTTAAGGTGTTTCGTGTCTTGGTACTGTCGTTGTTTTAATGTGATTCGTGTCCTGGCACTGTCGTTGTTTTAAGGTGTTTCGTGTCTCGGCACTGTCTTTGTTTTAAAGTGTGTCGTGTCTTGGTACTGTCTTCCTTTAAAGGCGTTCCGTGTCTTGGTACTGTCGTTGTTTTAAGGTGATTCGTGTCTTGGTACAGTCTTTGTTTTAATGTTTTTCGTGTCCTGGCACTGTCGTTGTTTTAAGGTGTTTCGTGTTTTGGCACTGTCTTCGTTTAAAGGTGTTTCGTGTCTTGGCACTGTCTTCGTTTAAAGGTGTTCCGTGTCTTGGTACTGTCGTTGTTTTAAGGTGATTCGTGTCTTGGTACAGTCTTTGTTTTAATGTGTTTCGTGTCTTGGTTCTGTCTTTGTTTTAAGGTGTTTCGTATCTTGGTACTGTCGTTGTTTTAAAAGGTGTTTCGTGTCTTGGTACTGTCGTTGTTTTAAGGTATATCGTGTCTTGGTACTGTCGTTGTTTTAAGGTGTTTCGTGTCTTAGTTTCGTTTCTTGGTACAGTCTTTGTTTTAAGGTGTGTCGTGTCTTTGTACAGTCTTTGTTTTAAGGTGTTTCGTGTCTTGGTACTGTCTTTGTTTTAAGGTGTTTTATGTCTTGGTACTGTCGTTGTTTTGAAATGATTCGTGTCTTGGCACTGTTGTTGTTTTAAGGTGTTTCGTGTCTTGGTACAGTTGTTGTTTTAAGGTGTTTCGTGTCTTGGTACTGTCGTTGTTTTAAGGGGTTTCGTGTCTTGGTACTGTCTTTGTTTTAAGGTGTTCCGTGTCTTGGTACTGTCGTTGTTTTAAGGGGTTACGTGTCTTTGTACTGTCGTTGTTTTAAGGTGATTCGTGTTTTGGCACTGTCTTCGTTTAAAGGTTTTTCGTGTCTTGGTACTGTCGTTGTTTTAATGTGTTTCGTGTTTTGGTACCGTCGTTGTTTTAAGGTGTTTCGTGTCTTGGTACTGTCGTTGTTTTAATGTGATTCGTGTCCTGGCACTGTCGTTGTTTTAAGGTGTTTCGTGTCTCGGCACTGTCTTTGTTTTAAAGTGTGTCGTGTCTTGGTACTGTCTTCCTTTAAAGGCGTTCCGTGTCTTGGTACTGTCGTTGTTTTAAGGTGATTCGTGTCTTGGTACAGTCTTTGTTTTAATGTTTTTCGTGTCCTGGCACTGTCGTTGTTTTAAGGTGTTTCGTGTTTTGGCACTGTCTTCGTTTAAAGGTGTTTCGTGTCTTGGCACTGTCTTCGTTTAAAGGTGTTCCGTGTCTTGGTACTGTCGTTGTTTTAAGGTGATTCGTGTCTTGGTACAGTCTTTGTTTTAATGTGTTTCGTGTCTTGGTTCTGTCTTTGTTTTAAGGTGTTTCGTGTCTTGGTACTGTCGTTGTTTTAAAAGGTGTTTCGTGTCTTGGTACTGTCGTTGTTTTAAGGTATATCGTGTCTTGGTACTGTCGTTGTTTTAAGGTGTTTCGTGTCTTAGTTTCGTTTCTTGGTACAGTCTTTGTTTTAAGGTGTGTCGTGTCTTTGTACAGTCTTTGTTTTAAGGTGTTTCGTGTCTTGGTACTGTCTTTGTTTTAAGGTGTTTCATGTCTTGGTACTGTCGTTGTTTTGAAATGATTCGTGTCTTGGCACTGTTGTTGTTTTAAGGTGTTTCGTGTCTTGGTACAGTTGTTGTTTTAAGGTGTTTCGTGTCTTGGTACTGTCGTTGTTTTAAGGGGTTTCGTGTCTTGGTACTGTCTTTGTTTTAAGGTGTTCCGTGTCTTGGTACTGTCGTTGTTTTAAGGGGTTACGTGTCTTTGTACTGTCGTTGTTTTAAGGTGATTCGTGTTTTGGCACTGTCTTCGTTTAAAGGTTTTTCGTGTCTTGGTACTGTCGTTGTTTTAATGTGTTTCGTGTTTTGGTACCGTCGTTGTTTTAAGGTGTTTCGTGTCTTGGTACTGTCGTTGTTTTAATGTGATTCGTGTCCTGGCACTGTCGTTGTTTTAAGGTGTTTCGTGTTTCGGCACTGTCTTTGTTTTAAAGTGTGTCGTGTCTTGGTACTGTCTTCCTTTAAAGGCGTTCCGTGTCTTGGTACTGTCGTTGTTTTAAGGTGATTCGTGTCTTGGTACAGTCTTTGTTTTAATGTTTTTCGTGTCCTGGCACTGTCGTTGTTTTAAGGTGTTTCGTGTTTTGGCAGTGTCTTCGTTTAAAGGTGTTTCGTGTCTTGGCACTGTCTTCGTTTAAAGGTGTTCCGTGTCTTGGTACTGTCGTTGTTTTAAGGTGATTCGTGTCTTGGTACAGTCTTTGTTTTAATGTGTTTCGTGTCTTGGTTCTGTCTTTGTTTTAAGGTGTTTCGTGTCTTGGTACTGTCGTTGTTTTAAAAGGTGTTTCGTGTCTTGGTACTGTCGTTGTTTTAAGGTGTATCGTGTCTTGGTACTGTCGTTGTTTTAAGGTGTTTCTTGTCTTAGTTTCGTTTCTTGGTACAGTCTTTGTTTTAAGGTGTGTCGTGTCTTTGTACAGTCTTTGTTTTAAGGTGTTTCGTGTCTTGGTACTGTCTTTGTTTTAAGGTGTTTCATGTCTTGGTACTGTCGTTGTTTTGAAATGATTCGTGTCTTGGCACTGTTGTTGTTTTAAGGTGTTTCGTGTCTTGGTACAGTTGTTGTTTTAAGGTGTTTCGTGTCTTGGTACTGTCGTTGTTTTAAGGGGTTTCGTGTCTTGGTACTGTCGTTGTTTTAAGGGGTTACGTGTCTTTGTACTGTCGTTGTTTTAAGGTGATTTGTGTCTTGGTACTGTCGTTGTTTTAAGGGGTTTCGTGTCTTTTTACTGTCTTTGTTTTAAGGTGTTTCGTGTCTTGGTACTGTCGTTGCTTTAAGGGGTTTCGTGCCTTGGCATTGTCGTTGTTTTAAGGTGATTCGTGTCTTGGTACTGTCGTTGTTTTAAGGGGTTTCGTGTCTTGGTATTGTCTTTGTTTTAAGGTGTTTCGTGTCTTGGTACTGTCGTTGTTTTAAGGGGTTTGGTGCCTTGGCACTGTCGTTGTTTTAAGGTGATTCGTGTCTTGGTACGGTCTTTGTTTTAAGGTTTTAAGGTTTGTCGTGTCTTAAACATCGACGGCGGGTGCGGCTAGCCAACAGGGAATGCTTACTCCTCCCGGGCACCTGGTCAGACCTCTAGCTTGCCAGGGGTCCGTCGATGCTTTATTTTGTGTTCTATTGTGAGTGCTGTTGAGGTTATCGTCAGGATCTTCTTTAACTCATTTGTGTCACATATATGCCCTTTGCCGTGTGGAGCTCGTAAAAAAGTTCCCCGCGAGGGGTTTGACAGTAAGTGTTTTGAATACATTTTCCTGACATTGTCGCCATTGCCCTTTCTGTATAGACAACGTCAGACAGTGCACGAGTTTCATATATTGTTTTTATTTTCGTGCTTAAACATCGACGGCGGGTGCGGCTAGCCAACAAGGGATGCTTACTCCTCCCGGGCACCTGGTCCCACCTCTAGCTTGCCAGGGGTCCGTCAATGCTTTATTTTGTGCTCTATTGTGAGTGCTGTTGAGATTATAGTCAGGATCTTCTTTAACTCATTTGTACTGTCGTTGTTTAAGGGGTTTCGTGCCTTGGCACTGTCGTTGCTTTAAGGTGATTCGTGTCTTGGTACTGTCTTTGTTTTAAGGTTTTAAGGTTTGTCGTGTCTTTGTACTGTCGTTGTTTTAAGGGGTTTCGTGCCTTGGCACTGTCGTTGTTTTAAGGTGATTCGTGTCTTGGTACTGTCTTTGTTTTAAGGTTTTAATGTTTGTCGTATCTTGGTACTGTCGTTGTTTTAAGGGGTTTCGTGCCTTGGCACTGCCGTTGTTTTAAGGTGATTCGTGTCTTGGTACTGTCTTTGTTTTAAGGTTTGTCGTGTCTTGGTACTGTGTTTTGCATATTTTCTTTCTTGTCTAGTGTTAGTATCTGGTGTTTTGCAGGCGTCATTGGTTTTTGGTATTGCATGTCTTCGTGTTCTCGTTGATTCTTTTGATATTGAAAGTTTTGCAGGTTACTTCGTTGCCATTGTGTTGTGGTTTTTGCAGGTGTCATGAATTTATTTCGATGTCTCGTGTCTTAACCCTGTCATTGCTTTTAATATTTCGTGTTTGACTGATGTTGTTTTTGGTGCTTTGCAGACTTCATTCTTTCAGGGTTTCGTTTCTTCGTGATGACATTGTTTCGTGTTTTGCAGGTATCGATATTTTGGTGTTTCATATTTTGCAAGTATCAATATTTTGGTGTTTTATGATTTGCAGGGATCAAAATTTTGGTGTTTTATGATTTGCAGGGATAAATATTTTGGTGTTTCGTGTTTTGCAGGGATCGATATTTTGGTGTTGTTTCGGTGTTTCCTGTTATGATGGTGTCGTTTTATTAATAAAATGTGTTTCTGAGTTAAGCAACCACAGCATTGGTGATTAATCGTCATGGCAGTTCTCGTTAAGCTTTAGTATCAATGACAAATATGGATAATGACCATTTCTAAATACACAGTACAAAATAGGCTATTCAGAAAGTCATAAACAGAAGGCATACAAATTCTGAATAAAACAGAAACCAAAGCAAACAAAGAAAAACTTCCACCTTATGAAAAGAAGCGAACTCCCAAAATGGGAGTGAGACCAGGTGCCCAGGAAGGGTAAGCATCTCCTGCTTGCATGCAACATCCGTCACTTCCACTCGGTAGAATTGTCACATCCGGTTGATGATGATACGGCCGAAATTCGACTTGCCTCCGCTTCTTCTCTTCAAATCAAGCGCCATGTTGTACGTTTACTATCATCCTTCAGGTCAAATACGTGACACCGCAAGGTTCATAACAACATCCATGAAATTTGGATCGAGATGTCACGTGTAACTTGATCTGAAGCATGGATGAACTGCGGCCAACACATCCCAACCAACCAAATAGCCGTTTCTGCAGCTACATGTAGTACTTATACAGCAGGCAAATCATAATTCAGAAACTTTATTATAGTTTTACGCATGTGCCAGAAAGATGAAGGTATATTATATTTTAGGAATTAAAATTAAGAATAAATATTACCTTTACTTAAAAGAATGCATGTTATCGTTGAACATTTCTGTGATTTGTTTGAGATTTATGGACTTGACAAAAGAAGGATAACTCTAAGTGTGGTTGAACAAATTTTAATGTGCCGTTTGCAAAGCAAGCAAACCACATCACTTGACATATTTATCGATGACATATCACTTTACAATACAAACCAGCTGCATCATGCATACTATGAAATTTATGTCAAACATAGCAATAATATAAATGACCCAATTCGTATATTTTCGTGCGTTTTTATGATTTTGATTTGATAGTATGTGATGAACGTTGAGATCCAAACAAATTGCATTTCTTGTGACTGAAAAAATGTTCAAGATTGTAAATACATATCTGAAATTCAGCATCTAAAGGACTACATATTTAATGGAAGCTTTAAATGTTGGAATTATGGTGATATACAATAAAATATAAAAAAAAAAACCTTTCTTAGGACAAGTGGTCTATGAATTGTTATAATTTTGATAGAACTACTTTAAAATCATTTAAACCATGTAATATTTTTTTTCTTTAAAAAGAACTAGTCTATCGGGAAAAGAGAAATTCAAGCATAATTGAAGTAGGTGATGTATATGATGAACATATGAGTAAATATTAGAGGTAAAAAGTTTTTCTATCTGCAAAATTATATTTCATACCTTAGAATAGTTTAAGTAACCCTGGAGGAAATTTGGATTTGACAAAAATAATACATTATAAATTCATGTAGATACCTTTAAAAATGTTTAAAAATATTGATTAGAAACTTTATACACAGAATGAGTACTTTAATCATTTTTGAAAATACATGTTTTTAAAGATTCAGCACCAAGAAGAAAATGAAGATTTCTGAGTACTTCTGTCCTTTCCTTAAATAGCAATATGTCTGCATTGATATTTGCTATATATATAATATTATGATAATACATTGTACATGCATAAGATAAAATTTCAGCAAAGATTTTGCAAAAATGTCGAAAATAGAATGGATTTACAGAATTCGGAATGATATGTCCGGTATATATGGAAACATTTTCAAATACATTATTAATAATATAATTATATTGGAAACATTCATACATGTATATAATGAGTAAATAATCATTATGAGTAAATTGTACAAAGTCATGTATAAAAATATCCCCGCTTTAAAGTTGCATGCCATACTTTAACATATGATACTTGTGTCCAATAAAGATATATTTGATACCCAACAATATAGGTCAAGGCAAAAATGTATGAAAATAGCCTTGGTCATATGAGTAACTGATGTTCAAAAAACAATGAACTTTATTATATTTGGAAAATATCTTGGTTACAAGTTCATGTGCAACTCTTTCTATTCGCTTGGAATTTCGCATGAACTTGAACCTTATCTTGAATATACATGTTGTTATATAATTTCAAAAGCACAATTTTATCAATAAAGCACATTTTCGTCCCTCGTTGATTCTCCTTCTTTTGATCTTTTCGATGATTTATCAACTTCAGCATAAACCGGCGTAGACTGAGCGACATCTGGCGGTACAACACTACACCTTACAAAAGTCCCGGATGTTTGATCACCGGAAGTGGATTTTATTTTTACGTCATCAATATAAGAAGGATTATTTGTTCCGTTGACTTGATTTTCCTTATTTACATGTAAAGGCTCAGTGGGAGTATACATTGGGTTTTCGGAATGTATGCTCTTTTCGGTCATTTCTTCTCTGTGATTTACACCAGAGTTCACAGTACTGTAAGGCGCAGATTTACCTCTTTCCACCATGGCCGCCTCGTATGGTTTGCTTTTCTTCCTATTTAAAAACATTTGGGCGATAAATTATTTCTCTCCTTGAAAATCAAAATGCTTGATTTTCAAAATAAAATACACAGAGAATAAAATTGATACAGTAATTTTCATCGTCAAAGGCAACAAATGATAAGAAAAATTGTCACTGTTTTCTTTCGGCGAAAATGAGGTTCGTATTTGCAATGCAAGTGAATAGTCTTTTCTTTTTTTGTGTTAAGTATGTCTTGTTGTTGTTGTTTTTGTAAAGGAACATGCTATAATTGTTTTATATATGAGAATTGTCGTTGTTGTTTAGTTTCTCGCTATTGTCGTTTTGTAAAATTTGGTGGGTTTGAATTGTTTCTTTTGTGTTTTGTTTCCTGATGGTCTCGTCATTTTTGTGTTTTGTGTCCTGATGGTCTCGTCATTTTTGTGTTTGGCGTCCTGATGGTCTCGTCGTTTTTGTGTTTGGCGTCCTGATGGTCTCGTCATTTTTGTGTTTTGTGTCCTTATGGTCTCGTCATTTTTGTGTTTTGTGTCCCTATGGTCTCGTCGTTTTTGTGTTTTGTGTCCTGATGGTCTCGTCATTTTTGTGTTTTGTTTCCTGATTGTCTCGTCATTTTTGTGTTTGGCGTCCTGATGGTCTCGTCGTTTTTGTGTTTGGCGTCCTTATGGTCTCGTCGTTTTTGTGTTTTGTGTCCTTATGGTCTCGTCGTTTTTGTGTTTTGTGTCCTTATGGTCTCGTCATTTTTGTGTTTGGCGTCCTGATGGTCTCGTCGTTTTTGTGTTTGGCGTCCTGATGGTCTCGTCGTTTTTGTGTTTTGTGTCCTTATGGTCTCGTCGTTTTTGTGTTTTGTGTCCTTATGGTCTCGTCGTTTTTGTGTTTTGTGTCCTGATGGTCTCGTCATTTTTGTGTTTTGTTTCCTGATGGTCTCGTTATTTTTGTGTTTGGCGTCCTGATGGTCTCGTCGTTTTTGTGTTTGGCGTCCTGATGGTCTCGTCGTTTTTGTGTTTTGTATCCTTATGGTCTCGTCGTTTTTGTGTTTTGTGTCCTTATGGTCTCGTCGTTTTTGTGTTTTGTGTCCTGATGGTCTCGTCGTTTTTGTGTTTGGTGTCGTTTTGTTGTCGACTCGTTTTAGTGTCTTGATGTTGTTTTTGTTTGGTTCTACGTGTCTTTGTGTACAATTAGGATAAACCCCTTGTACTAATTGACATCAGCATAACATACCTGTAGATACACAGAACAGGTAAATATCATGCATTGTTACGCACTTTATTTTTAATTGCATGCTGTCGACTCGTCTCGCGTGATCTGTAATAGGTCCCGCCGGTCAGGTCGCTGTTAGGATCGTATCTTTTCGTATCGCATCCTATCGTGTATACCGTATCGTGCGTAGTCGGATTGGTCGCTTTATCGTGCTTATGCGCTGTGGGATGCAACTTTTTATCATATCGTGTATCCTCTATCTATCTTGCATTGTCTAACGTTGACTCGTATCGAGGACAGCGTATCGTGAATACTTTCGTATCGTGTATCGTATCCTATCGTGTATCAGGTCTATCGTGTTCGTTCGTGTATTATATGGTAAGATGCGTGTATCTTCTCCTATGAGGAGTGTATCGTATCCTTTCCTAATGTATCCTATCATATATCAAGTCTATCGAGTTCTTTTTATATCCTATCGTATGGTGGGCGTATCCTTTACTATTATGCTTTTATCATATCGAATCGTGTATCTTGTAAAGAATAACACTGTATGGGCTGTAGGTATCGAAGCATAAGTTACCAACCCAATCATAAAAATAATAAATTTACCTTTTACTGTGGATAAAACATGAAATAATGATAACAATCAGGATGATGAGACCCGCTCCCACTGCAGGTATAATGGCTTGCCCTGAAAATAAGATATGAAATGTATGATACTCAAGGTTTTATAATTTATTTAGTTCTTTCAAAAGTCAATATGCATCAACCAATTCTTTTATTTCAATAGATCAGATATGAAGTACTATGCATTCAGGAAATAAGGTAACTCTATACAAACATTGACCTTAATTACACTTTGAGGATAAATATAAATTAAATGATATCTTCATAGATCTGCAATGTCCACTTACATGGCAGCGATCTTACACCAGAGTCGTCTTCCGTTGATGCTTCGGTGTTGCCACCACTAGGTGTCGGCGTTGTGGTTGGAGGATTTGATGGCACCTGGGACCCTTTATCATCAGATAATATTTCAATATAGATATTTTAGATAATTATATTCAATATAGATAAATTGATTTCTATACGAAAGGGGATCATATCAAGTCTTGACAAATCTCTTTCATTCTTTCAGGGATTTTTCAGGGTATTTTACTTTGGGTCCAGGGTCCATTAAAATTGGGAAAAACTGCGGCGTTTCAGTGAAATTGGGAATTCCCAACAGTTTAATTGAATAAATCATTAAACAGAGATATAACTCCTTCTTATTCAAAGTGTCTTTAATAAAAGAAACAAAGTACTAGTAAAGCCATCTTTACATGTACTTTAGATTGTGCTTTAGAGGACATAAACTTCTAGGATCTGGAACAGGCATCTGTTCAGAGTCAGAGGGGCTACCTTTGATCATGGTCAATCAGGATTCAGATTCAAAGTCGGTGTTTGACGGGGGACATATTCCCACTGTCCAAGTAGCCCCATTCTGTTTACTGAACATGAACTACTTTCTGTTGTTTCTTTTATAGTCACTATCCAAAATTTTACTTTGAAGAACGTATCTATCCTCTACAAAGAAGAGGAGAAACTCCCTTTTGTAATTTTTTGGTATCTGATTTGCTGTTATCACAATGTGAGACGACATGGTCCTGGGGTTCCCAATACTGGAGATACAATTTGATGACTAAAACGTCAACCTATACCGGATATAACATTTATGACCAGTTTACATATCGATCGTTAATGTCGTATTTCTGCTAGGTTTTATCAATCGTCATCATTTTGCTCTTTATTGAAGAAAACTTTAACAAAAAATTAAGAGGTTCAAATTGGGAAATTTCAATCATAAATTGGGAAAATACAGGTTATTTTGGCGTTGGGAATGGGTCCGATAATCGGACCAAAAAACGGACTTGAAAAATCCCTGTCTTTGATAATAGAGGTTAAGAATTATGGTGTAAATCAGAAGTTTCATTGAGTAAATATATGGGAAGTTAATGTATTCCTTACTTTTTGACATTTTCATCTATAGTCTTTCAACTCTGCATAGAATATTTGTGGTCCCAACTTCGCGCAAAATCGGGCGAAATAGGAAAATTAATGTAGATTTTGCAAAGTCATGTAAAACAGGAAGTAGTTTATTTAACTGACAATACATTTAATCTGACACGTGGAGTCAGCAGGCTCAACAATTTCCAGAATTTCACTGTTATGTTCTTTTGAACAGTATAATAAAAGTTCGAGCTTCTACTCATACAGAAAAGGCTTTCTCCAAGACATCTTTTAGTTACTTCGAGCTTCTACTCATACAGAAAAGGCTTACTCCTAGACATCTTTGAGTTAGTTCGAACTTCTACTCATACAGAAAGGCTTACTCCTAGACATCTTTGAGTTAGTTCGAACTTCTACTCATACAGAAAGGCTTACTCCTAGACATCTTTGAGTTAGTTCGAACTTCTACTCATACAGAAAAGGCTTACTCCTAGACATCTTTGAGTTAGTTCGAACCTCTACTCACACAGAAAAGGCTTACTCCTAGACATCTTTGAGTTAGTTTTCTGTGATAAATTTATGTTAAATCTCCACGTTTGCATCTTTCCAAGAAATTCTATTGTAATAAGGCGTTACTAAGTATCAAGGAGATGATATGTAAAGCACCTAAAACATACCTGACGTCATCTGGCTGCTGGGAGGTGGCTGTGTTGCTGCAGTTGTGCTTGTTGTGGTGGTGGTAGTTTGTTGTGATGTTGTCGTGGTCGATCGTGTTGTGGTTGTGGTTGCTTGTGTGGTGCTAGTGGTTGTCGTCGGTGCTTGTGTGGTGGTGGTTGGTGCTTGTGTGGTGGTGGTTGGTGCTTGTGTGGTGGTGGTTGGTGATTGTGTGGTGGTAGTTGGTGCTTGCGTGGTGGTTGATGTGGTGGTGGATGTAGTTGTTGTGGTGGGTGCTTTTGTAGTTGTGGTGGTGGTGGATGTGGTGGTGGTGGCACTCAGAGAATCACCTGTACATGTCAGCGTGACCTGGGCAAAACTGTTATCTGTAAGATCATGAAGATTCATTGCGACTTATAGGTTGAAGGATTTTTTTTGAAAATCTAAAAAGGAAATACATACATCTTTTTTGTTTTCTATTATTTAAATTTTTTTTTCAGATTTATAAAATTCGTTTTGGAAGTTTCAGCATCTCTCTGTATACGATTTTAAAATTATCAACATGTAGATGTATATACATTGTATACTAGATACAAATTTATGCAACAAAATTGTTTCTGAATCTGATTCAACTTATTTAAAGCGTTAAAAATTGAATTTATAAAAAAAAGAGAGATGCGTATGATTCAGGGTTATTCACCTTAACATGCAAAGATAAACACCTTTAACACCTTTTTTTTGTAAAATGTTATTACCCGAAATAATCACTGAAATTGAACTGCATCTTTTATGGTGTAATCTTTTAAAAAGTACATTATGTAATATTATGAAAAGCTGTGCGCCTTGGGTCTCGTTCCTTTTGTAAATTTCCCTGGCATGAACAAACTGTACATATACCTAAAATATCTTCTTAGTTACAAGAAGCCTTTAAAAATAATAATCAAGGTAATGGGATAGTTTTACATTCACTATCTGAATAACCACCCCTCAGAGCTAGTTTGTACTTCTTACAAAATGCCACAGGAGTGAGGTATCATAAAAAATCTACCCTGGAGGGGGGGGGAATGTTGATATACACTGCCATCCATAAATTAGAATAGAAACATACTATTTCTGTTAATTTTGCTGTTAGTAAATGAGCAGTTTTGAATCCATTGTTGTATAATTCTGAAGATGGACCTTTAAGTTAAAGAAATCATTTGTAACAAATTTGACCTAGATATTTACATTTTGGGAGATTTTCATTCGTTTTTTATAAAAATGCAAATTTTTGGAGAAAAAGAATGTCCTGATGAAAAAGATTCTACTTTTATTTTTTGTTATCACAATTCATAATTTTGAATTATGTGAAGCTAATTATTATGAATCTCTCAAGTTCAGAATAGAAAAATTAGGATGAAGTCATTAAGAAATTAAAATGATTGAAATTCCTTGTTTGTATAGTTATCTATGCTTGCAGAGGAAAGAAAGGTTATGTTTACAGTTATCAATCTATGTAGGGAAAGAAGACAATTTGCCTTTTACCTCCAACATGTACCTTAAATATGGAGTTTGACAGATTTATAATATTTTCTATTTTTACATGATAAATGATAACAAACCTGAGCGAATATGGATGCAGAACCTTTCGTCCCATGTGTACGTCGGCTTTGTCAACTGAAAATTGGCACCAGTTCCTGGCTGTAAGCGTAGCGTATTCGCAAATACGTAACAGTTCAAATTAGCGTAATACGATCCTGACGTAATGATGACCTCATTGCCACAGTTCGTGTAGCCTGGTTGCAGATTCTTGAAAGCTGAAAACGTGAGGTTGGTTGCTGCGGTTGTGGTTGCTACACAGTTGCACGGGTTGGTATTGGTTGCTTCTTTGGCTCTGAATGTATCCAGCAACAAGGCGTCGTTGACAGTGGCAGTATTAGTGTAGCACATAGCTACAACTTTTGAACATAGAAAAAGACCCTATATTACTCAGAATCATTTTGTCTACATTAATGAATGTAGTGTGTTCTCAAAAGATAAAGAACTGAAAAATGTCACCTAAGTCCTCTTAATTTCTTTGGTCATCTTCAGAGCTAATGAAAAGACTAAATTTTTAATCAAAATTAATCTTGAACCAATTTGAATGTTTAAAATTATGAAATGCCTTGAAACTTTGAATCATATTCTTTTTAATACCTGCTATATTGTTTAAATTGCCCTGCAGCTCGCAGTCTCGTATTCCCGACGAGTCTGAAAAAAAGACAATTTGAAATCTATTTATAATCGACGAAGCTTGATAACACACGTACAATCGCTCCTGATAAGTCCAAATGCTACGCGAGCAAGCACCTCAAATTGAATCATTCCCGCGAAAGGACTACAGTACTCTTCCATTCGAGTTGAATCCCTTGCTTTTAACCAATCAACAACGTCGCATTATATTTTCGCCCGATTATATCGGCTTAGATTATTGGTCGACATACTCTCACAAACAGACATTTTTTTTAAGGACAAGGATTGTTTCAAATGTACGTACATGCAAGTTTTGCAAACGTGATAGCAATTCTAATTCAATTTAATGTCAGACCCTGCAAATCCGTTTCTTGTATGTCTTTCTCTCAGAGTTTGAGTGACATCTTAAATCATGAAAATACTGAGATTCCATAGAACTTGATATAGTGCTTCCAGTATACATTTTGACTTTTATGAACTTCCTACTCTTATTGAGTCAGTGATATCTGCCCTTATCTCATAATGGCAAAAGGTACAAAATCCATTTCAAATTATTTCTCTAGTATATTTTTTTTTATCAAATTGAAACAGAACATCCTTAGTATTTTATCTTTGAACCTAAAAAAAGAAAATGGTACATTACCCAAGTAAATTTCAAGAAAACTATACTAGATTGTTAAAGTTTTGACAATATCTGCAGAGCAATGAATTAGAGTTATCTTTCTTTTTCACTTTGTAAATACACAAGCATTCTTGTTTTTTGTTTTCTGAAACAACATCCACATGCAATTTGTTGCGAATAAATAGTATCAGTCAGGTAATTTCAGATAAATGTTACATCCAAAATGAAAGAAAAGGAAAGGAAGTTGTGTGTAAGGGGGGGGGGGGGGGGGGTCCGATGTCTATGGCTTTCTGTATGATGCACTTTTGTCTTTTTCTGACTTTAAATTTTGAGAAAATTTCAAGTGAGAACATGACTAGTAGTCATGTTCTCACTTGAAATTTTCTCAAAATTTAAAGTCGGAAAAAGACACTATGTAGGAGTGGTGTTTGATTGGATTTTTCGTTTATTCAGATCTCCTTTTTTTGAAATTTTTGATGCTCATTTTTTAGATTTTGAAAATGGGATGGAATAACACCCTGCCCCTTTCCTCCACAGGAAACCGACACGTTTTATATACGTACATTGTATGTTACTATGTAGATGCATACTATGTACATTACATACTTTGTATACTAGAGGTGTTCAGTGTGAATGACGGTCTCTCTCCTTTCATAACAATGAAACAATGAAGTCAAAAAGGAAACTCGGTAGTATCATACAGTGAACTCTTCACTGTAGAGATTTAAAAATTTCGAGTCCCGTGACTGTCCTTAATCGTTCCTATCTATACTCTGAACGGACGAAATATTTTCATAACTAAAAAAAATTGATCACAGGGATTTATTGCACTTCCCTGTTGCTTGATGTATTATAAGTTATGTAACATAAAATGTATACATAATCCATGTACATAAAGCAACAGGCAAGCGGGATAAATCCCTTTGATTTTGATGGTTACCCGGTCTCCCTCCTAGTTACATGTATCCAGAGATTTTAATACGACAATGTAATTTTTCATAGTAAGTAGTCAAAATCTGGTAGTTACTTAAAAATGGGAATCCAATACGTACATGTGAATGTATGAACAGCTTTCTGACGTCATATTAAATAGGAATTTGAATATACAAAAAGTCAGGTTAAGGTATAATTCTTAAAGGAGGCATACATGTAATATATGGTTACACGCATTAACGTTTTTAAATATGTCTGCTGACTATTGAGGTCTAACAATTTCTTTCAATGCATGCCTTTTGCATGATTAGTGCATTTTATTTTTCAATACAATTCAAAAACTTTTACGAAGATTTTTTTGTATCAGAATATTACACGTAACAAGGAAGTGGATGATACTTTAATGTACATGCAGTTTTTTTGTCAGTTTAAAGTCTTGAACAACACTAACTTAAGCAATATAATTCTTTTATTCGAAAACTTCCTTCTACAGTAAAATACAATGATGCTCAACGTGAAGAGGCGTACACGTGTTCATGCTGAATTTTTACTTTCATTTTTCGTATCTTTAAAGCATCATACATGTACAAGTCGCGATAACATAATATTTATCTGTGAGGTACATGTACATAATGGGCTTCAATTGCTTGAAATCGTAAACATGTATACTTACGTGCGAATTTTAATGACAGAAATAACACTGTTAAAACACTTAGTATAAAAACGTGTATTGCATTTTTAACTGAAAAGACCTTCGCTGACCCAAAGAAAATCATGGGTAGGATCGGGGAAAATCACCACAAGTATTAGCTTTTACAAAAAGCTTGCCGTCAGTTCGCTGACGTTAAATGTTGTAAAATTCTAGTTAGATAATGCATTTACCAATCGCACATTTCCGGTCTTTTCCGTCTATTTCCGATTCAAGTGACGGAAAATTCCGAAAATCTGCAAATGTTATAGAACGTATCGATACAAAGACTTTTCGATACATATTTTGAAAGAAAATACACTGATGCGATATGACTTTGACTTGTCAGGTCATCTAGACTCTTAAGGCGACGTAATGAGAGAATCTCATTCATGGATTCTGAATAACCTTGACGAATATTTGCATTTTATGCAATTGTCAACCAATCACATTGCCAAGAGGTATTCTACCCGTGCAAGTAGGTTACGAATGATTACAGTATACCGTCAGTCATGACTGACGGTAATAATATAAAATCTAAATTTCACAGTCTGTTGATTCTTTTAAATTACGTATATCATTCTTGCACTTTCATTTATCGGTCGACATCTGAATGCATTTCAATTTCTTTGAATAAATTATGTAACACTGGATTAAGTGAAGGGATGTACTGAGGAACTAATATAAGCAAAAATCGGCAGTCGCAGCCCAAAAAGTATAATAATTCATTAATAATATCATCAAATAGTTGCCAGATCCTCTTATAATAACTTTGCTTCTTCACGTGTTAAATGTATCTTGGCTACTTCCGGTATTTATTCGATGATTCAGTTCGCAAATTCTCGAGCAACTTCGAAAGTTCACAAACTTCGAATTTTATCGACGTCAGCTGCTTGGTATCGTTACGCTTCCTCGTAGATTTAATCATTATCTGTTTTATGTTGTTGCATGTACAAATTAAGAGAAATGAAGCAGTTAAAAAAATCAATCGATCAGTCGATTATCCATTTTGATCGATTATTTAACAGTTTTAAATAAAAAAGTACCCTCATCAGCATGTTTACCCTGTCAATGACTTGTGGTTAAGGTTGTAATTCTTGATCACAACCCATTGACATTGCAGTAAACTCTTTAGTACGGGAGATTGAAAAATTCTGAGAGCTGTGATTGTCCTTAAAGTCTGCGGACAAACACTCTTGTCCATGGACATCGAGGCATAAAGAGAGTCATATAACTTCCTGTAAAAGTGAAATCTTTCAGTATTGTAGTTCGTAATTAAACTTGTTGAAAATTTATGTATGTAAATATTTGTAGTTTGATTGATTCAATATTTGTATAAATTGTGGATTAAATTTTTTCGTAAGAAACGATCACGAGTCAATGATTGAAAAGAAGGTGTGTAACACTGTTATAATTATACCATAATGTAATGCTAGTTTGCCTTAAAGAATGTAACATTCTGGAATGAAAAGTATTTGTATACATGTCGTACATGAATATATTATTGAGACCTCGTAAATCATGTCATAAAAAGTAAAACTGTGCACTAAAATCTGATTTTAAATGTAATAACACTGAAAACCTTAAAAATTGACTTATAAATGTTGATGCACGATTTTCATTTACGGAATATTCGAATAACGCCAAAAGACGAGAACAGCCTCCCCCTCCCTTTCTTTCGTCGAAATACTGCAGAATTTCTCTTTCTGTCGCGTAGAAATCAATGTACAAATGTATGAAAACTGCTCTATATTAAGCTCCTCACCATCCTCTTTTTTCATCTCGGTGGGATTAGAAGGGAGGGGTGTTCAAATACACAAGTTCATGTATGTATAAAACAGTTATCTTGATGGTCTTTTGATAAAACTCAAAAATTTTGCTGAAAATTTCTTAGGGAGCAACCATTTTATTTTTATGGGGGGGGGGGGGGGGGGGGGGCAGGAAGACTTTTGCCAGCCGGAAAATTTTTTTCGGCCATTTTAAGAGCCGGAAAAATTTTTTCGCTGGCCCTTCGGGCCGGATTATTTTTTTTTTGTAATTTTCCAATGTTGAAAATTACCCTAAAGTTTAAATAATTCAGCATGATTTTTCGGCCATATTAAACATCAAACACACAATGAGTTCATCTCTTGCCAGCAGATCACTTCATTTTAATTTCTTGAATGGCATATGGTGCCTATAATATGTTTACTAAAATGATACTCAACGGAGACAGGCTATATGGTGCTAATGACTTTTGAATTTGATTTATTCATTCCAAATTGCGTAAAGTTTGTTCCATTTTTTATACTTTGTTTATGATACACAAAAAGTGTTTACTGGGCATTGGCGGATTTAGAGGGGGGCGTGTGGGGCGCACGCCCCCCCTAAACCTAAAAAAACCACAAAAAGGGTTAATTTCTCAAAGGGTTTTGGGGGTTTTAAAACTGTTAAAACCATTTTCCCCTCGCGCTTTGGTTGATAATCACGCCCCCCCTAACTCCAATTCCTGCATCCGCCCCTGCTGGGCAGTTGAAAGGTCGGAAGAGAGGGGTATGGGGCAATTTCATGATCCGGAAAATTTTTTTCCCTAAAATTTCGATCCGGAAATTTTTTTTTGCAAAGTCTTCCTGCCCCCCCCCCCCCCCCCCCCCCCCCCCATAAAAATCAAATGGTTGCTCCCTTATTGGTTGTCGTATAACTATATTTCTCATCCGATTATTTTTTTTTTCTTTTCTAAATGTACATTACCGTAATAATGGATATTGCATGATCAAAAAAGATAATCATTTCACGCCGAGGCGGTAACAACTTGTAAATTACAGATAATACGCAGTGCGATGTCACCTAACAAAATATCTTCATGCCTATTGTGTAAATGTACTTTCTATTGAATGAAAACATGGTGCACCGATCAATACACAATTTAACAACATATGTGAGTTATGTGTATTTAATTATGATATCGATTAATTATATGTTATTGATTGGGGTATGACACACGATTGATCATAACACCATTTTAACAAATGATGTCAGATACAGCGGGATGAATAAGTTACGTACACAGCTAGTCAGCTACCTGACTTATGGGCGGATCTAGAATTTTTTCCAGGGCGGGGGTGTGTTCCAAGCTATGGAGAGGGATCCAATCTATGAATTGGGAAAAAATATACATAACAGCGGGTAAAATAAGATTTTTGGGCAGATCCCAAAGGAAGGGGGTCCTGATCTCCCTTTCTCTAGAGGGGGTTCCTGACAACCCTCCCTTCTCTAAATCCACGCTTGTTGATTTTATGTTTTAGGGCGATCGAATTTAAAACATGAATTAGTGAGAAATAGAGAAATTTACTCGGGTGTGTCAATGTTCAGTGTATACATTTGTATTTTGAAATCGATTTAGTCATGCATCACGAAATGAGATATTGCATTGGTATGTGATGGGAAACTTAACTTCATTACCTTGAACAATAGTTCCGGTGGTGTTATATTGCACTAAATGACATCTTCAAAAGAATTTCATACAAATCGGATATCCATTTTTCATCATTATAAAACCATTGAAAAAGCTACAACATAAAATACTAACTTTGATCCTCCATTCGCCCAACTAAATAGATACTGGGGTTAACTTTCACGACATCCTACTTTTAGTACTGACCTTGGTACAAGTAAACTGTGAAAGGGTTTTGATAAATCTGCCCTTTAACGTATGAAGTGACCTCGTAAATATTTATTTATTTCCCATTTGCTTTCTATCTCAGTCATACATACTCCAGTACATTTGAATCGTTTAGACTGATTTATTATAAACATTCGAAAATATGATGAAAAGTTTTATTATCTTAATTTTGCATAAATATATTACAGAAGTATGTTATAGATTGGAAACGAAATCAAAATAAAATGAACTTGATCATATTATAAATAATGAAAAAAATGTATACATTTCAAATTTTACTTTGAAATATATTCTATAAATAAAATGATAAAGATTTAAAAGAAGTTGACTCATCCTCAAATTCTTACCTCCAACCAAAAATGCAAACAGCAGCACGAAAGTGACATACCCCTTATATGTACAAAAGTCCATCATAGAAAAATTTGAATTAGTTCCTCAATTTGAAATGAATAATCTCATATACACAAAATGTAGACTTTGTAATTCGTACAAGAGCTATATACAATTTAAATTTTCTTTGTCAAGGTTTTCACATTTCTCATTTAAATCCTCGTGTATTTCAAACTGATCGTCCGTGTTTAATTAGTACATATGCATGTATTCAAGTCTAAAGATTATATTTAGACTATGAAAACCTGTTTTCCTTTAGCAAACTAAAGAGTAATATCGTTTTGCAATATTGTAAATATTGCAACTCCCTCTAGAGTCGAAAATCGACCAATCATAATCCTCGATTTATGTGGCCTAGGTTTTCACTTGGAATAGTGAAAGAATTTTACAAATTGATATGTTTGTAAGAAAAATCGGAAAAAGTTAAACATTTCACGAAAGTGTGAAAGGGGATTTGGTCTGTTAGATTTATGGACAGAAAATCACATTAAAGGAGAAATTTTATGGCTGACTTTAGCCGGATGAAAAAGATGTCACTGTAAGTGTATACAAATAAGATGTAATAATGTATCGGGAAATTGAAGGGAGAACACCTTTTATACATCCACGTTAACAATAGATTGACCTGTGTGAATGATAGAAAGTCACAAAATCACTAAATAATGGCGGAGATGGCGCATTTTCACCGGAACATTATAAATGTAACCCTGAGCTGATATCAATGGACACAGTATGACAGCGTTCGCATGCTAAATTTTATTTTCCATATATCATACGATGCAGAATACTGATGTTTTGTTCATATTTGTAAGGAAAGAATACAAGTAATGGATTTTTTTGCTTGTATCAAAGTTCAATCATCTTTCAATATGCTGCATTAAGGTTTTGAGCATAATAATTAAAATTAAATGTAGCCAGGGTACTTCTACAGTCCGAGGTTATGTCAATGTTGATCACTATATATATTTAACTCTAACCAACTATATGACGACAAAGCTTTCTGACAGACCCTTTCAAAACTTCGTCAACGAAAACAGGGGCAATAAACATAAACTATGGTTTCTACAGATCATGTGGATGAAATACATGAACTGAATTAATTTGCGAAGATAAAGACTGTTTTCCTTTACACATTCTTAAGACTTATACTCTAACTGACTGTGACGACGGGACTCCATGCCGGGCTCTGTCCAAACCTCTTTAGAGAAGACAGGGTCCCGACCACCTGTCCTCTCTGAATTAGTCGGACTCCTCGGGTGATAAAATGCACAGCCGACAGAGCACGGACTGTATTTCGTAGGCCTTATGTTTTTATATCCATTTACGTATCCATCTGTGTGTTTCTTGGGCCTCTGTGTCATGCTGCCTGTTTGTATGGTCATCTTACAATCAGGAGGTTATTCAACACCACAACTTAACGTTCTTCGAGACCTCTGAGTAATTGGGAAAGTGGGAGGGTTGTGCGCACGTAATCCGGATAACCACATCGTTTGCTACTGACGTGGTCGATGGCCATCCTAAGTCGGAACCGATTGCCAATTGGTCTCGTTGGTTTATGTGTGGTCATTTGTGTTTGATGTTTCTATGTGATTTGGCGTTCTATGTACCTTTGGCGTCTCTTTCTGTACGTGTCTGCTTTGTGTTTTTGAAGTGGATGTTTTGGGGTTTTGCTGTTGGCACTGCAAGCGGGTTTTGTTGGATAATCTTCTAATTTCTTTTAGACTAATTGCGTCCATATAAAACTCCAACTTGTCAGGTAATACATGCCAGTGATCTTGAAGAACGCAAAATTGTTGTGTAAAATAGTCTCCTCGCGGTAAGATGACAACACATACAAGGCGACAAAACGCTGGAAAAAGGATGTGGCTAAAGTAACACAGAGATGAATATGTTAATGTATATCAAAAGCGCAAGGGCATATGAAAAAAAAAAAAACAGTCCACGCTCTAACGGCTGGAGCGAGCTCATGCATTCAATCACTCGAGGAGTCCGACTTACATTCTGAGAAGACAGGTGGGTGGTCGCGATCCTTTGAAAAGGGCCCGTAATTGAGTCCCGTCACCACAGTTAGTCAGAGAGCAATTCTTAAGAATGAACTCGCACAATGCTGTATATTGGTAAAGTACCATGCCGAGTGTCCGTCTGGGATAATTCATGTATCCACGGTTCATAAGATAATTCTGACGCGTTTCCGATGGAAAGTCTTCTTATCATTGATAGAGATTCTTCCTTTTATTCATAAACGAGACTGCAAAACCATGTTTATGAAAGTCAGCATGGACCAGACATGTACGTTTCGGGTACTTAACCCTCGTCAGTGATCCTCTATCTAAAAAATGTTATAAGGCCAAAGAGTGTGAAAATCACTTTGTCCGTTGTCCGTCGGTCCACCTGTCCGCCTTTCTGTCACACTTGGATGTATGTCACACCCTATAAGTAAAAATATTGGGCATATGGAGAACAGAATATATTATACTTTCTGTAGCAAACTCAAGTTCAATCACACGAAAAGTTTGATGAACTTTTAGATTGGACAAGAAATGAAGACCTAGTATTAAGCTTTTCTTGGAATGTCACAAAACTGAAGTTAAGTCAAGTTTGAAGATTTCAGAGTCGTATTCTCTTTACAACAGACCAAATTCAACTCGTACTTATGCCCTTTGCCGTGTGGAGCTCGTAAAAAAGTTTCCCGCGATGGGTTTGACAGTATGTGTGTTGAATATTTTCCCCTGACATTGTCGCTATAGCACTTTCTATATAGACATAACGTCAGACAGTGCATGTATTTTATATATTGTTTTCATTTTCGTGCGTGAACATCGACGGTGTGTGCGGCTAGCAAACAGGAGATGCTTACTCCTCCCGGGCACTTGGTCCCACCTCTAGTTTTCTAGTGGTCCGTCGATGCTCAATTCGATGATCTATAGTGAGTGTTGTTGAGATTATCGTCAGGATCCTCTTTAACTCATAAACCTTTGTGTGAATTTGATATCGGTATTCAAAAATGGTGTAGAAAATTCATCTGTGTTAGCTTCATTTCACGTCTGAAGGGTAAATTAGACATTTTGTTATAATACTAGTCCTAATGCGAAGAAATATTTTCTATTATAGCTGTTTGGCCAGCCGCATTCGCCGTCGATGAATTAAAACAATTTCTAAGCTATACATGTACTGTCTGAGGCTATGTATATATATATATAGAGAGAGTGCTATGACGACCGTGTCAGGGAAAATATAAAAGCACTAACTGTCATACCCTTCGCGGGGAAATTTTTTACGAGTTCCACACGGTAAAGAGCACAATTATGGCACAAATGAGTTAAAAAAGATCCTGTGGATAATCTCAATAGCACTCATAATGGAGCACAGAATTGAACATCGATGGACCTATAGCAAGCCAGAGGTGGGACCAGGTGCCCGAGAGGTGTAAGTATCCCCTGTTTGGCTAGCCGCATCCGCCGTCGATGTTCATGCACGAAAATGAAAACAATTTCTAAACTATACACTCAGGCACTGTCTGAGGATATGTATATATATAGAGAGAGTGCTATGACGACCATGTCAGGGAAAATATTAAAGCACTAACTGTCATACCCCTCGCGGGGAACTTTTTTACGAGCTCCACACGGTAAAGGGCACAATTGTGGCACAAATGAGTTAAAGAAGATCCTGTCGATAATCTCAATAGCACTCACAATTGAGCACAGAATTGAACATCGATGGACCTATAGAAAGTCAGAGGTGGGACCAGGTGCCCGAGAGGAGTAAGCATCCCCTGTTTGGCTAGCCGCATCCGCCGTCGATGTTCATGCACGAAAATGAAAACAATTTCTAAACTATACACTCAGGCACTGTCTGAGGCTATGTACATGTATATATAGAAAGTGCTATGGCGACCATGTCAGGCAAATATTAAAACACTTACTGTCATACCCCTTGCGGGGAACTTTTTTACGATCGAGCTCCACACGGCAAAGGGCATAAGTGTAACACAAATTAGTTAAAGAAGATCCTGACGATAATCTCAACAGCACTCACAATAGAGCACAAAATTGAACGTCTAGAAGTGCAGCATATCAATAAATATTTACCTTGCAAGCTAAGTCGATAACAATTAAAAAAAATCACATTTCGTCTTTCAAATCTCTTCTAATTGGATATTAATTCTGTTATTATATATCGTAACAATCGATTCTGATAGAAATTTACCACACATAAATATTTTGATATCGAGAAACTGCTGTCACAATCTGGAACTATTTTTAACTGCACACCGGAAGTCTGCATAGTGAGCGTACATGAGAATCGCAAAAACAATAAGATATTCCTTGAGAAAGGAGTATCTTAAATAGACAAAAAAAAAGAAAGAAAACAAAACAACAAAGCCGATGCTTTGTGCACATCGATAAAGCATCTTTTGTGTGTTGTCATAGTTGTTTCAAGGTTTCACTTGTGTTTCATCTTGATTGTACTCGGTTCATATTTTACTTGATCATCTTGTGGACTGAATTGTATTCTGTCACATAATTTTCTGATTAAGTTGAGATATGTCTGGTTTTTTTTTTCACTCTTTGTCGGATGTTTTGTTGTTTTCGCTGTGCATAGCGTTGTCTTATATGGTATATGGTAGTGCTGGTAGCGTAGTGGTTAGCGCGGTGAACTACGAATCCATGGGTCGTGGGTTCGAATCTCACCGTCGCCGGACATTGCAAACCATTGTAACCTTGGGCAAGTTACTTTACACTACGTTGCACTCTCTCTACCCAGGAGTAAACCGGGTACCTGGCACATGAGACGAGCTGGCAATGTGAATGAAAAGCATTAGCGCCTGAACGGCAGCTCTGCTTGTATACTCCCAAGGGAGTTGAGAATGCACTGGATTGTACAGGTCTCGCTAGGGAGGTAATTGTGGAAGTCGCGTGAGGCTAAAGCGAACGAGACTATAAACCCCCTACCTTTACCTTTACCTTTATATCCTTTCATCAAGATGCAATGAAAAAGAGCTGATCAAATGAGTTAAAAAGATCCTGACGATAATCTCAACAGCACTCACAATAGAGCACAAAATCAAACATCGACGGACCCCTAGCAAGCTAGAGGTGGGACCAGGTGCCCGGGAGGAGTAAGCATCCCCTGTTGGCTAGCTGCACCCGCCATTGATGTCTAAGCATGGAAATGAAAATATATATATAATTCATGCACTGTGTGACGTTATGTCTATATAGAAAGTACCATGGCGACAATGTCAGGGAAATATATTCAAAACACTTACTGTCAAACCCCTCGCGGAGAACTTTTTTACGAGCTCCACACGGCAAAGGTCATAAGTGTGACACAAATGAGTTAAAGAAGATCCTGACGATAATATCAACAGCACTCACAATAGAATACAAAATTGAACATCGACGAACCCCTAGTAAGCCAGAGGTGGGACCAGGTGCCCGGGAGGAGTAAGCATCCCCTGTTGGCTAGCCGCACCCGCCGTCGATGTCTTAGCATGGAAATGAAAATATATAAAATGCATGCACGGTCTGATTTTATGTCTATATAGAAAGTACCATGGCGACAATGTCAGGGAAATATATTCAAAACACTTACTTTCAAACCCCTCGCGGAGAACTTTTTACGAACTCCACACGGCAAAGGTCATGTTCAACTGACATATCACTGACACTTTTATAATAGATGATATGTTTCAAAATTAATAATTTCAACCACTAGGTTGGTATCTCTGCTTGTAGATTGTTTAATCCCCGAGGATATCATTCGCTTAGTTTCCCAGCGTTTCGGCAACAATTCACCCGGTCGTTACAAATTTTTATGAAAATATTTTAAGATATCCGGTGTACAATAGGGCATTTTTCAATGCCTGGTAAGGTACTATAAACTATATATTTTCTGAAAGGTTGTAATACTCACTGCTCAGAAATAATAATATTGGGGGCAAAAAAACAAAGGGGGATAACTGATGAAGTATTTAAATTGTCTATATTTTCTCAATATAACATATGCAAAATAACCTAGTTGTACAAGAGTTTTCCCCTTTGATTTTTAAGACCTGGGAGTCTTATATCTGTACTCAGGGCATCGTTACCTTTCAGAAAATATATAGTCAATAGTACCTTACCAGGCAGAAAATTTACCATACTTAACAATGGAGATGATAAAAAGGCAATGTAAAGTGACTCTATTGTTCAACGCATAACTCTCTGATTGCAAAGCAAAGAAGGGTGAATTGAGATCCTGCATGGAAGACACTACAACAGAGTCAAGTTAGAGAACGAAATGGAATTAAACACTTCAAACATCGGGTCACGGGGAGTTGTATTACGAACTCCACACTGCGACACGAAATAAGCATAGATATAAAAGAAAAGAGATCTCCAACAACACTCAGTTGCAGCACCCAAAGTAACACTCCAAAACAACCAATGCAAAGAAGGGTGAATTGAGATCCTGCATGGAAGACACTACAGTATAGTCAAGTTAGAGTCAAATGAGTCAAAGAAGATCCTGACGATAATCTCAACAGCACTCACAAAAGAGTACTATGTTGAGCATCGACGGACCCCTAGCAAGCCAGAGGTGGGATCAGGTGCCGGGAGGAGTAAGCATCCCCTGTTGGCCAGCCGCACCCGCCGTCGATGTTAATGCACGATAAAGTACACAGTATATAAAATGCATGCACTGTCTGACGTTATGTCTATATAGAAAGTGCTATTGCGACCATGTCAGGGAAATATATTCAAAACACTTACTGTCAAACCCCTCGCGGGGAACTTTTTTACGAGCTCCAAGTTACATGTATCAACTTATTTTTCGTTTCAAAGTTTCATGCATAGCAAAATCTTATTTTGTCTGAATATTACAGAAACATTTAATCTTTTTTTCTAGTTGTGTACTGTTTCTCAGGTTTGTCTTTCATATATTTATCACCTCTAATTTATCATGATGAGATAAGTTATGTAATAGTATTTAAAGACGGCATGTCATCGTAAAAAAGGAGGGAGTCTCAACAACACTCAGTTGCGGTATCCTCAGCAAATCCCAAAAAACCCTATGCAAAACACAGAACAGACACACAGAGAAAGTGACGCAGATAGTCACGCACAGAAAGAGACGCAAGGTAACAAATAAACATAAGCTCTTTTGAGCTTTTAGACCAATATCGACATACATACTCTCTACATGTGTATGTGTTGTAAACAACGTTATCTTGAACATTAAAATCTTACCTCTGATTATACATGTATACATATATAAGACAATGTGCTCCAGGCACCATTAATTTGACAAAGTATAGAGCTAGTCTCTGAACCATAATGACCAGTGTTACAGTGGTAAAACACTGTGTGTCCGTATGTTGTACCAAAGTAAGAAGACTGACCATTATCTAGTCCCTGAACCATAATGACCAGTGTTACAGTGGTAAAATACTGTGTGTCCGTATGTTGTACCAAAGTAAGAAGACTGTCCATTATCTAGGCCCTGAACCATAATTACCAGTGTTACAGTGGTAAAACACTGTGTGCATGTCCGTATGTTGTACCAAAGTAAGAAGACTGTCCATTATCTAGGCCCTGAACCATAATGACCAGTGTTACAGTGGTAAAACACTGTGTGTCCGTATGTTGTACCAAAGTAAGAAGACTGTCCATTATCTAGGCCCTGAACCATAATGACCAGTGTTACAGTGGTAAAACACTCTGTGTCCGTATGTTGTACCAAAGTAAGAAGACTGTCCATTATCTAGGCCCTGAACCATAGTGACCAGTGTTACAGTGGTAAAACACTGTGTGTCCGTATGTTGTACCAAAGTAAGAAGACTGTCCATTATCTAGGCCCTGAACCATAGTGACCAGTGTTACAGTGGTAAAACACTGTGTTTCCGTATGTAGTACCAAAGTAAGAAGACTGTCCATTATCTAGGGAAGGAGGTGTACCTACCACAATCTGGTGAAAATAACATTTATTTAATATTTTTCTTATAGCAAATATTTTTTTTTGCACCTACATGTTTGCGCTCACCTTCCCGTGAACATTACCTTTTGCACGAAAGCGATGATATAATACATCGCTTTTGCATCGAAAGCTATATTCTCTCTCTCTCTCTCTCTCTCTCTCTCTCTCTCTCTCTCTCTCTCTCTCTCTCTCTCTCTCTCCTGTCATTATATGACAGACCAGGGTGTAAATATTTCTGCATGGGACTCCATGCCATGGCAGCCTCTAACTGGATAAACCCCTTTGTTTGACCAATACAGTTCTGTATGGAACGAAAAAACCAATATCACTAAGGAACCAGAAACTGGATGCATTTTAGATTGAAATGCAATTTATTTTTTCATTCGATCTAAAAATTAAAGAATTCAAGGATTTTTTTATTTGATCTTTATAGAATTCAAGGAATATTAATCGAATATATTTGTTACAGACTGTCTCAGATTCCGCTATACTTACCTTCCCTACCCCCTTAATCAACCCACTGGGTCGGCCACTAGTATTGACGCTTTTAAATATGCTAGTTCGAGGACGGTCATCTTTTAATTCTAATGACATCATTATGGATAAACTTATCTACGAAATAAAGTTTGATGACATACAGCATAAATATTACATATTCTGATAATAAGTTATTCGCTCTCAGTACCTTCAGTGCTTTGATTTATCTACTGATCAGCCGCCAAATCATTGTTTAAATGATAATTTTTGGTGTGGCAAAAGTATAAAAAAAAACATGTAGCCAAGTTCGATCAACTTCGGTTGACCGTCTGTCTCTTCAACGCATTTGTAATTTTCTGTTACAAAATTTCTTGTAATTTCTAAAACGTGGGTCCTATGGCATCATATCCCACCCATTCTGCTACGTCTTTAGGTACATTTTTGGACATAATAATTTTCATACTGTTTGGACATATTACATTGTTTAGACTGAGGATCACTGACGAGGGTTTAGTACCCGAAACGTGCATGTCTGGTCCATGCTGTAAATTTATCAGGTTTTAAATGATGCTATTGAATTTAAAGACGTTTAACATTCATTACTTTAACGCGGCAGGTTTATGGTAATTAAGCATTCCGACGTCGGAATGCTTTCTGTTATTGTATTGTCTTTTCTTTATTCTTATTATTAATGATTCCGTGTTTTGCCTTTTGAATGAGTGCGCATTTTTGAATAATAAGATGCAAAATGGCGATAAAAATTGCAAATTTTCCCTTAGAGACACAATAAACCGTAGAAATACAATACTCAACATGGCAACAATATTTTCGATCTCCCTTTTCACCCTCCTTGGTTAATTTTCTAGATTAAAATTATTTTAGTTCAGAAAATGCATATTTTCGAATTAGAACGTCAATGCCGTCTTTGAGGCTTAAAATCTCGAAAAACTTCGTGAAATAATTACATAAAAATTATATCAAAGATTGATCAAATCTTAAATTTCATGTACTAGATAAATTTTTCAGGCTATGTCTTCTCGCCAAAATTTTCCGTGCCTTAACGCCGCGATGTACCTTAAGCTTCTGGCATTCTTAACCCATTTCATTCATCATGATCATGACAATGTTTTAGGACATCGTGATGCAGAATGAAAGGCCTTGCGTGGGATTAAAGGACCTTGAAAAATGACCTTGAAAAATGATAGGGGATAGACGATACTGTAATGAAGATTCCTGACGTAAGAATAATCTGACGTATGAATGAAATATAGATGAAAATAATGAAACATTAAAATTGGGAAGTAATTAATGGAAATACAAATATTTTTAGGGGATTGCCTCAGTCTGTGTATTTCATGAAACAACAATTTTTTATCCCAACGAATTATATTCGTCCAATGATTTAATTGAAATCAAAGTAACTGGCGAAAACTTAACAGTAATACTAATATTAGTTTTAGTTCCTGATCAAAGTAGGTGTGTAAATTTGAAGGGGGATGTGAGGCCGTATAACGAATTTATCACGCCGAGAATCATTTTGTAACGTTTTATTTGTAACTTTTGACGTTTGAAAATTTAGTGGCCTACCTCAGCGTCAAGGTAGGACACCACATGACCGTCATACTGCGACATCATTTGCTGAAATTAGTACGAGGCGTGATAAATAAGTAAAGAAGCAACAAAATAACCTATCAATTAGGGGTAGTAAAAACGATAACAGGCCCATCGAAAAAAAAAACATTATTTTACAGTTATATGTTCATAAGAATATACAATGTACTACATGTATTAGGTAAAATTATCATGTATCTAATAAATCTCTGTTTTGAAATGAGTGATTTTTGCCTTTAAAAGATAGATACATGTAAATGTATTTAGAATTGTATAAATTGTAATCATTGGCGAAATAATAATTGCAGATAATTTGAAACACAGAATAAAGACGGAAGCGCATTTATAACAAAAGAAATTTATTAAGCGTTACGTCACAAACAGTCCACCATCCATTGTAGAGTGCTGATAATATTTGACATCAATGTTACGTCGTATATTGACAATAATCCGGTTAATATCGTATTCTTGTCTACTGTATCGAGTCCACAAAAATTGGTTCCACCGTCCACGGTCTCTTTCACCCGCAAACAATAGTCAAAAGATGGGTAGTAATAACTGCTTTCTAAAGTAGTGCAATCGGTTTGTGGAGAATATTCAATATGAGCGATGTAGTACCTCTGAAAGCACAGTCTAGTTTCTCGAATCCATCCACGTGTAACACAATTAGAAAAGCTGAGAATATTCGAGCTAAACCATTGACAATGAGTACTATGATCTGAAATTTTTGTTCCATTGCACGAAATACAGTTTGGAAAAAACGTACAGTCACCTTGTGGATTTAGGCACCAGGAACTGGAACTATCTGGTGTGCATGCGCACTGAGAATAAACTGTTCCGCTTGAGACGCCAAAGGTTTCAGCCATACACGACAGGAAGCAGTATTCTCGACATTCATCTGCGCATGCACTTGTGTAGTTAGACCTGGAAGGGACATCGGACGATGGCAGACATGTAGCAAATTGGAAAGAGTCAAAATTTGTGATCATGACGCATTTTGTGGCGGTACCACTGTTACCACTGGAAATACCACACAACGGTTGGGCAGCTGAAAAAAAGATGGCGGCGGTTAATTACAGGGTCTGTTGTCAGAGAAAACTCTAGAACTTGTAGAACGAAATAAAATACATGTATCTAAATTCATAACATAAATAGCGCCAAAACATCATTCAGTGCTCTGTATTATAAACAATGTCATGTAGTAGATGTTTAGATGCGATTTATGATAAGTTTATCAGTTTAGAAATTCTTTTGCATTCCAGAATTTCTTCTGACAACGTGCCCTTGGATCAAATTAATAGGGAAGGAACTATTCATGTAAAAAAAGCAATTTCTTCTCATCGAGTTTTAATTTAAAGTACAAGTTGTCCAAAAATATCGAAAAGCAGAATGATGTATATGATTCGAACAATGAGTAAACTTTTCTACATGTCTCTACTGATACCGGAGTAAACAAAGAACGAGTT
Source organism: Pinctada fucata (assembly GCA_028142955.1). Taxonomy (NCBI): domain Eukaryota; kingdom Metazoa; phylum Mollusca; class Bivalvia; order Pterioida; family Pteriidae; genus Pinctada; species Pinctada fucata. The sequence continues at coordinate 25,137,732 of AP027104.1, forward strand.
TCTTCAACTTCCCATGATCATTTACATTAAGTATTATCATAATTAATGAAATTATTTGTTGACATAACACCATGTACACAGAGGGAAAATAGGCATTGCAAATTTTCTTGAGGATTGTAAACATGATTAAATGTAATTGTAGTACTGAAAAAACATGGGAAATGTTGGTTTTATTGTAAAAAAAAGTCCCCAACTCTTGCAATAAAGATGCAAGCCTCTAAATTTTACTGTAATTACTTCTGTACATCGTTAAATAGATAATATTACAAACGCTTTGAATATGCAAGTGACCGTAATTCGCGGTTTGTTTGCAGATTTATTAGAGTTTTCGACGGTGAAATTTTTCATATAAACATTCAAAATATATGTCTTGACACTTTGCAGGAATTTCTAGGAGGAAAATAAGAATAACCTTATATTCCTCTAACATCTGCTTTAATAACTTTCACATTTTTATTTTTTCTGTTTTTTTTTATCTCTTTATGAACAAGGGCATTGCGGTCTTTTTGTTCTCTTCTCACTTCGGACGGTATCTGACGTAAAGTAATTGATACGTCATCAAATGGGAATAAGCATAAAATTCGGAAAAAAGTTTCAGAAAACTTGCTTCAAATATGACATTTTTAAGGAGTTTCATTACGTCATAATGCGTTTACGTCAGATACCGTCCCAAGTAGAAAGTAACTCTATATATCAAAGGGACGAAATACATGAAGAAGGACACTAGACGGCGTACGTTGACAAGGAGAATATCATTCGATCTTCTTTAACTTTGAGATGCATCGACAAGGAAAAATGTATTCACAATATCAAGCTCTGAGAATAACTCTTTTTTTTTAATTAGGGAAGGAAATGTATATTTACCTCTAACAGGGAATGTAGTTGTTCCTACAGAAGACAAAGAGGAAGTTTCCATTGTGGTAGTAAAAACTGTAGACATATTTGTTCCCTCAATAGTACCTTCTGTTGTTGCCTCTGTAGTTCCTTCTGTTGTTGCCTCTGTAGTGGCTTCTGTTGTTGCCTCTGTAGAAGATTCTGTTGTTGTGTCTGTAGAAGATTCTGTTGTTGCCTCGGTTGTAACTTCTGTTATTGTGTCTGTAGAAGCTCCTGTTGTCAACTCTGTCGTCTCTTCTGTTGTTGCCTCTGTTGTATTGTTGTATAACAGAGTAGTATCTGCAGATGAAAATAACTGATTCAGATGAATTGGTATATTCAAATGGGTTGTACGGGGCGATTATTTTCCATCTTCACGAAGAGTAAATATTACTGTCCGCGCAGCTTACTCAGGAAATCTTAAAATTGCCAATGAAGTATCTCGTAAATTACGGTATAGGTTATTAGACATTTTTCATCGTGACGGACTTCGCACTTCGAACTTCGTACTTCGCACTTCGAACATCGAAAAATCAGTGTCGTAGCTGTCGTTCACGTGTAAACTCATAAGCGGAGTCATCTACATTTTGATAAGAAGACCCAATGGAATTGGTATATTGGACTTCCTGTACTACTGGCGCGTTTTTTCGGCAATCCACTTATGACATTAAAGTGCGAAGTTCAAAGTGCGAAGTGCGAAGTTCGTCACAGTGAAAAAAGTCTATTAGTTATACAGTGTTTTACAGGGGGAATACAGAAATATATTGGGTCGATGAAAAAAGTTGTATCGGGCGAGGCGAAGCCAATATATTTTTGTATCTCCCCTATAAGACACTGTATAACGAATTTATACCGCCGATGGCTTTTGGTTTGTGTATGTTACGTCAACATATTTTAAAGCATCTCGGTTACGTCTAAAGCGTAAAACGTCTTAGTAGAAGCAGGATATTATTAGTTACCTAGTAACGCAAGTGTTGCTGTGCTTGGTAAAGCAGAAACCGTTTCTGTATTTTGCGGTGCAAGACTTTGACCCGTAGCCTGTCCCAATGCGATTTCCCCCCTCTGTATCAGTTCGTTGATATACAGTAAGCGACTGCACTGATTATGTCCAGTCACGGCCATGATTTGTGATGGACTAAACATACTTTTAGTTAAAATCGCTCGTAGCACCTGTTGCCCTTATCGAATGGTTCGTATATATTTGCAAAAGATGTGCATCCTTGCTTAGTTTGAACGTGAACGATGCAAGAGTTTTCTCCCCCAATCTCATATTGCATTACCAAGTGTCATCACAATCGTCAAATGAATCCCATGGTCTTTTCCATAAACTTGAAAAACTTGGATGGAGCTTTCTAATATACATTTCCTATGACTTCACCGGGCAAAATTGCGATCCCGGAGTTTCTGGCATTACACCGGAGGTAGTTTCTCGGTCATTTACTCGATGGTTTCTAGTTAATTCGTCGAAACATTTTGTGACGTATTTTAGTCACGATTTTGGTTCCTTCAAGACTTCGAATGTCGACTTTGTCATACTATGCATATTTTCTATAGATCTGCGGCAAAAATAAAGCTTGATATCGAACTGAACTTTATTCAGAAATCGGAAAACCGCTGCGAATGGAACTAGATACAGGTTCCACGCTAACTTATACACGAAGGTCACCTTGAAGTAGTGAAAATGAAGGCCATAGCGCGTAGTCATGTATGGTGGCCCGGAATAGATACCGACATCGAGCACTGCGCCAAAGAAAGCTCGGGATGTTCAGAGAACCGTAATATGCCACCCGAATCTCCGATTCACCCAGATCGCCCATGACAGCGCATACATGTAGATTTCGCGGGACCATTCATGGGTAGTACATGTATGTTCCTTATCGTTGTTGATGCGAGATAAAAATGTCCGGAAGTTTTCGCCTTGAAGAGCACAAAAACTGAACAAACTGTAGATGTACATCGCACTATATTTGCGCGCAATGGTCTCCCGGAGCATTTGATATCGGACAACGGACCGCAGTTCGTTTCGCAGGTACCCCGCAATTTCAAGTGAATGGCATACGTCACAGCACATCTTCGCCATATCATCCACGAACAAACGGACTCGCCGAAAAGTTCGTACAGACATTCAAGTCTGCAATGAAATCTGCAAAACAAAATCAAGGAACTCCTGCAGAAAAAGTTCGCAAACTTTCTAATCGCATATCGCAACGCTCCACAATGCGCTACGGGAGAATCACCTTCACGTCTGGAGAGAATGCGTCCGGACGTATCGCGTACCGTTCACAACAAACAGGAGAAAGTTCGAGAACAATTCAACAGGAAAGTCCGATCATTTGACATTGGCGACAATATCATAGTACGAGATTATAGAGAGTGTCGTAAGTGGACACCAGGAACAATAAGCGAACAAACAGGACCCCTATCGTACAAAGTTTGTATTACACCGAACACAGAATGGAGACGTCACACCGATCAAATATTGAAATCTGTTCCGCAATCGGATATTGATGTACCGGAATCAGAAGGTGCTACTATTAGCGACCATCCGACTACACCAGTGAAAGCAGCTGAAAGCATTAATTTTCCGAGCCGCTTTCGGTGCCAGAAAGCACACCTATTCTCAAAACACCGGAAGTTACAACTCCGACCCGTCGTTATCCTTTGCGAGAACGGAAGGCGCCCGGTAAGCTTAACTTAATTCAATAATCGAAACACGTGTCTGGTGCAGGAAAAATTGGTTTTGAATTTTCTTCATGAAGGTATAGAGTTGGAACAGTTCCGTATCATTACTGTTAATAGTATGTGATGCGAGTGCTTATGTGATGGGGCATAATAATCCCCATATCTTAATTTGGTAACTCGCGAGTGTTATTTGTGTCATGTGTTTTAGGGGCATAATCATCCCCATGATGTTTATGAGATCAGAAAGGTCTATGTTTATCATTTAGTTAGAATTGTCATGTGTTCAATACATACATGTTAGTGTTAGAAAATTTCATTGTTGTTGAATTAATTGCTTTATCTGTAATAGAATTTTCTGAAAAAATAAATGAATTTCATATCTTCAGTGACTCTAGTCAAAAGACTTGCCAAAGAAAAATAAACTCAATTATCAATCAATTAAATAAATGTTCTGAAAGTGTTCTTCACATATTTAAAGTAAGGAGGAATGTTGTAAATGTAAACGTTATAGATTTCATATACTATTCATTACATGCGCATGAATACATTCCATCAATAAAGCAATTCATATAAAAGCACATGTTGCCTCTGTTATGAAATTAAGACTCTGGGCATGCCTCTAAAGCCCGGTACACACGGTAAGACTAGTCTTATAAGACTTGTATTATAGGATTTTATGTCTCATAAGACTCTACCGTACACACGGTAATACAAATCTTATAAGACTGTAAACAAATAGTCTACTCCACGTGGTTTTCTCCCGCTAAAATATCCCATTAATTGAAGACAAGTTAATTGCAACAACATGTTTTACAAGCGTGAAAGAAATTGACTCGAAAAGGAAAAGATTAAAAGTAGATACTGGACAATGCCATGCACGAAGTGGAGAGAAGCATTTAGTGTCCATTATGGACTCCTAACGAAAGCACCCCTAAAAGTAACAGAAAATCTAACCAGAGCCCTACCACTTTAATATTTTTGGTGAAACACTTCCCGCGAAGGATTCCATAATTCCCCTTCCACTTCCGAAAATGTAAAATCAATCAAAGTTAATTTTCTATGTCTAATTTGGGAATTTGACCACCATGGAAGCACATGTATTTCGGGGTTTTCCATGTATAAATATTTTTAGTTACAGATGTTGATGAATAATGAGGACAGAGCAATTTCATTGGCCAGAGATAAAAAAATCTTATAAGACTTGTATTAAGGATAGAGCAGTGCTCTATCGCTAATACAGTCTTATATGTTTTTGGAAATCTTATAATACTGTGTATTAAGGGTGTACACACGGTAAGATTCTGTATTATAATACAAGTCTTATAAGACAAATCTTACCGTGTGTACCGGGCTTAACAGCAAGTCAGCAAAACACCACACTAACTATGACTGACGAAGACAGAGTTACGATCTGCCCGACTTAGCCGCGACTAAGCCCCGACTTGAACAAACATGTCATTATGTCTAGTAGTTGATTTCAGTTTAGTTTCATCATGACATCAAGAAGAGGAAGGAGCTCCAAAAAAGGTTCCAAGACTGATACTATAAAATAATAGTATATCAATTTGCAACATAACTCGTAGTTATGTCGGCAGAAGTCGTTGTTCAATCGTGGTAGGTCGCAGTTAAGTCGGGGCTCAGTCTGCTCAAGTCGTGGTGAGTCAGGGCAGGTCGCAGCTAAATCGGAAAGGTCAACCGGGGCTAAGTTGGCGTGAAGTCGTAGGTAGATTGTGGTAGGTCGTAATCAAGTCATATCGATGTCGGGACAGAGTCAAGTAGGATTATTTCAGCGCCGACCTTACCAGCTTCATCAAAATTTTAAGTCAGGGCAAGTCGGGGCTAATGGGGGAACTAAGTCGGCATTGGGCCTTAACTGCAAATCTGCTTCAGTACCTGCCAGTGGATATATTGAAAGCATACATGTCTCTGCCTATTCACATATCTCATATACGTATACAATGTATTTCAAGTACTAAATAAAAAGTTAACACGTTTTATGGACGATATTATTTGAACAGAAAGTATGTTTTCATACAATATTCATGATTTTTCTTCCCATAAAAACAGTCGCCTTTATCGTAAAAAACTATCGCGATTACAACAGAAAAGTGTCGCCTAATACGGTTTTATACCCTAAAAAATGTGAGATGTGGTAATATTTGAGCCTGAACATTTTTCCCGAAGTAATTGTGTTGTTGTAACGAGTAAAGATAAGATCTGAGTCTGTTCAAACTTTATTGCTGATAAGACGCAAACCTCCCCGGAGGCAGAGGGGAACTGATACAATGACATTGACAATCCTTAAAAATGATTCCAAAAGATTCACAGAAAATTACACAATCAATATACTCAAATGAATTTATACACTGAAGTATCATAGAATCAATAAAATTCCTTTCAAAAATCGCACAGAATGAAATATATCATCATACAAAATTTATTCAAGAAAATTTGACAAGTGAGCCACAGGTTTACCTACAGCCCGTTTAACCATTTTGAATGAAGAAACTCTACGAACCTTTAAAAATGATTTGAATTAGTCTAGGTGCCATTCATGAAACCCAAAAATCTGTTACGCACAAAATGTATTTGCATGAAAGTGTTGTCAATACCCTCTACTTTGATAAATAGGCGGATGACACTTTGGCATTTCGAAATTTTGGTTTGAAAGTAAAATGTTTTCGTAGAAAAAAAGGGAAAATTCAATTACTTTTTCCATGCTATAGCTAGATCAACGAAATTGGTACCAAAGGAACGACAATTCAATTGTCTTTAAGTCTTAAGTTAAATTTACCAATTTACTTGTCAATAAAATGGGGAAAACTATGGATTTTCGCTGAAAAATCGTTGAAAATTGGGAAAATACAATATCTTTCTTTATTCTGTAGCTAAATCAACAATTTGGGTACCATACGCACAATCAATTTATTGCTTTTCATCTTAAATAATACAGAAGTCAGATTCACAACAAAGGAGGAGATCTCCAACAACACCATACAGCACAAAATCGTCAATTCAGAAAACCACAAACCGAAGGTATACAAAATCCAGGATAAAACAGGAACCAAAACAAACAAACAAAAACCTCTACCACATGGAAAGAAGCGAACTCCCGATATGGGAGTGAGACAAGGTGCCCAGGAAGAGTCAGCATCTCCTGCTTGCATGCAACACCCACCGTTCAATTCGGTGGAATTGTCACATCCGGTTACTTCCATTTTGGAAGATAAAAACATTCTGTGGTTAGATGGTTCAAATGGCCTAAGACAGAAAAGCATCCACAATTCTGGATAGTGGGACATTATAGTGTATGACGAGTTCCCCATATCGACCGTAGAACTTCCTCAGTGACGATGTTAGTTGGTCACAAACGTATCTCTGACTGAGAAGCTTATCTGAAAGACGCCTAGCTCTCAGTATAAAATCTGTATATTTGGTACTTGCTCTGGCATAGCGTATCAACTTTGATATGAACAAGCCATAGGCAGGCGATGAAGGGATGTTGCTACTTAGAACAGGAAAGTTTGTGATGCTGAAATTGAAGTTGTCACGTTTGTCATAGAGTGAGATGTACATGTAACCATCAGTGTCGTAGGACAACATTATGTCCAAATAGGATGCTGAATTATTTGTCTCTGTAGTTTCTTTGACTTCAAGCTCCGCAGGATAGATTCTACTGAGGTAATCCGCGAATTTTAGATTGTTGATGGACAACACATCGTCTATGTATCTGTAAGTGAAGTTGAAGCCAGCAGATATGTATCTTTTCCCTGCAGAGACCAAAGATTGAATGAATTCAGCTTTGTACGAGTAAAGAAAAAATGTCGGCAAGGAGTGAGACACAATTTATCCCCATTGGAATTCCGACAATTTGCTGGAAGACCTTTCCTCCGAACACCACAAAAATGTTGTCGATAAGGAAGTTTAACATCTGAATAATATCTTTTTCAGTGTACTTATTTTCAGAATCGGACTTTTCTTTTACAAAGTAGGTTTTACCATAGTTAACAACGATAAATTTGTATTTCCGATTGCCGTTCATGCTTGTAAACGCATTACTTATATTTTTTGCGAGTCTTTCTTTCAATTTAAAATGTGGGATTGTAGTGTAAAGTGTCGAAAAATCAAAGGCTTTGGTCGAATGGACCTACTAAAGTGAGTGGATTTCGGTAGTTCTAAAAGTTTCTTCGAATTCTTTATAATCCACATCTGGTTGATACCGCTACGAGAATAAACTGTCGAACAATATTTTTGTAGTCCAGTTTTATTTCAACTTTGGTGAGTAAGATCGATACAGATTTGGTAGAACATTTTGAGGAACCAGCGATGAAACGTTAATTGTTTGTATGGATTCTTATGCAATTTAGCTATGCAGTATAAGTATGGTAAATCTAAATTGTTTGTGTCGAAGCCAAAGGAATAGAGAGCTGATTTGTGGTTATCTATAAATTTCAGAGGCAGAAAGGTTTATTGGGGTGTAAGTGGGATTTCCAGGTGTCAAATTTAAACAAATATTTTTATCAAATATGCAATTTATTCTACTTGCAATTGTAATACTGTGTAAATGTCTAAATAACACTTAATATACTAGTATATACATTTGTGGAAGGGCAAGCGAAGCGAGCCCGAAATTTTCTTTAGTGTAAGGTGTAACCATATGGCCTCTCCCCCACAATAATTATGCTTATTAATTATTCATATTAATTAGTTACATGTATTTGGAAATTGCTAACTTGAGTTTACTATAGTAAATTCCTTGACTATAAGTTCAAACTTCACATTGAGACAATTAATTCTAGTTTGTAAACTCTGATACCTGTTTAATTTGATTCCCACGATGCTGAGAACACTGCAGTAATTTGCACACCTGCAAGTAATTTAGTCTTTGTTTTCCGTACGAGTTAATTGAAAGCTAATTGGAAATCTCCCCGTAAAAGCCATTATTGTTCTGTATTTGGAAGAATCTAATTTCCAAAATGTCTTTTTAATCAAAAACCAATTACTTATTATTTAAGTTTAGGTTTAGACTCCGCTCTCGTACTGTCAACATGTAACGTTTTTAAATAAACTTAGAACTTTTATTCGGACTTCTGTTTATAGTTTTCAAAATGACTGATTAATACAAAACGCGAACTACACCTCAACCTGTAGGCCATAGGCTTACAGGTTGTATTTTGGCGCCGTGACCTAAACGAACCAGGGAAAATATGATTACAAGGTGTATTTTAAACGAACCAGGGAAAATATGATTACAAGGTTTAATTTGGCGCCGTGTCCTAGACGAACTAGGGGAAAAATGAATAAGTTTATTGCCGAGAATGCAGACGATGCACGCCGCGGAACCAGGGTATAACGACCAGACGATGAACTCCACGCTGTAAACAAAATGCGCGATCGTAAAAGGTATGACACATTTAATTTCTCAATGTACTCTCAGATCGATTGACCATGTATTTTTTTAATGTTATTTTTTTTTAAATTTTTTAAAGTTTTAAGCGAAAAAGTATCAAAGAAATCGAATAATTTTTTTCTCTAAGATTTTCATGAAGAAATGACGGACAGAGACAACGAAGTAACGTTTAATATTTTTGGAATCGGTCGAGGTTCACGTAATTTTGAGTTGATTGAAGATTTAGGTTTCGGTCGTTTTGGGGATTTCGGTTTTTCTCAGCCGCTGAGTCAGTAGCTAGATCAGGGTCCTATTATGTCGGTAGAACGCCGAGGAATAGGCGTGGGACTGTAGTAAGAGACATGAGAGGACCCGTCTCTGTAAGATTGTTCAATATGATGGTACATTACAGTTAAGAGGATACTTCGATGGAAACCATATATTTCACTTTATTAGGTGATGGGCTGTGGGATTTGCCCGGTATATGGCGATGGAACGCCGATTAATGGCACCAGAGAGATTTCTGGGAACGTAGAAGGTTCGTTCGGGTTTGTTGTGTATACAACCCTGTCATTTCTTTGTGCTATGTGAGAGCACGCAATTTTATTTCTCGGAATATATGATTAACATCCTAGTATTCATTATCTTATGGACGTTTTGTGCTGTCATTTTGGAGATCTTGAGATTTTTTTATTTCAAGAAAGGGAGGAAATGGTTATCAAATGTTTTTAAAAAGAAAATCGGTCAAAGTTATATCGGAATTTCGTGTAAAATTAATCAGGAGTCTATCGCGATCGCGATGTATATAGTTGCAACAGTATACCCTAAGTCTGCATGTTTTTGTGTTTGATTATTCATTTAACCCCAATAGTACTCTGCTTTTTTCGCTAATAAGTTTGACCTTTGTTGCCCCTTTTCCCTGTGTTGGAATTTCATTGACGGTCTATAGTATCTTATCGGCTGCAGATGTGTAGTATCAACGATTAATCACTACGCCGAGACATTAACGTTCGACAAGCGACATGCATTGACGTTGTATTTCATTTCAGAAAGTTTTTCAGAATTTATGATGAAAAGTTTTAATTGCTACAGATGTTTTCTTTATTAATTAGATTTTTGTATTCGTCTAAAATAAATACAGAAGACCTGTATTTCGTATAAAGTCAGTGAATATACAAAGTTTTCAAAATTAACTTTGTCCAAGTATTGGTAAAAAAATCTTATTTTGGAAATCATTCACTTAGTTTTGGTACAGGCATCTAAATTATTTTTGTAAATTCAAAATTGTGGTCAATTAGAGGTACAGAGAAAATCCGATGTCATAAACTACCTGTAACCAGAGACAATGATGTGAAACTTATCAGTGTAATAATGATGCAGACTTGATACTTTTATCGCTGGGATTAGACGACGATGCAAGATAAAACAGTTAAGTTCCAGATGTGCAGTTTACCCATGAACTTTGTGATTGGAATCGCCTGTTGTGATACGAGAGACATATAAGCGTACAGGTTTATCACAAAGACATTAAATCAAATCAGACGGTAGCTGAAAAGAAGTCCGAAGCAGTGACGTCAGGTATCTCTGTGCACGATGTTATCCGTGTGGCCGGATGTCAAACCAGCCCGTCACTATACAAAAAGGAACATTATTTCGCAAATTATATGACAGAGTGAAATCTGTCATAGCGAAACTGAAGATTGCAGAATCATATTGAACATTTTGCACTTAATGACCTGCTTGTTCGACGCTTTAAATGAGAGCAATGAATACCCCGTCGCTTTTCTGGGTGCATGGCGTCATCCAGATTACGGGAAGATCTTGGTAACGTCACTAATACCAAGATGCGTCAAAGCAGGGTCCGGATGGAAGATAAACTCCAAATTCTGGGTAGAGGAGGAAGACGAAACTAAACTAAGACGTACGGAACTAAACCAAAGACGGCCGTAAGAAGAGAAGATAGAGAAGTGAATGTGTTTAAGTGAAAAAAGCAGAGTAAATGTATATACATATGTATTATGCATCTTATTCATGTTTAATATTGATATTTGCTTTTGTACATTGCTTGTTATATAATCGAATTTCAGGATACATTTTGGCCTTGGGTAAAGGTATTTCTTTTGTAGGTCATTGACAGTGAACATTGATAATTAGATAAAAAAAAATCTCTTAAATGAACAGTGAAAAAAAGAACTCGACATGAAAATGACTATAACTTCATGTCCTTTAATTTATCGAATTAATCTTAATTACAGTATTCAGATGACACCTGACGATATTTCATTGAGTTTTGCATATTGTGGTGTCAAGGCCATGCGTTTAGAAAATAACGAAGTATTTTAACAGATTCACAAAATTTTGATGATAATCGAAAGTTACCTTACAGTTCATGATTGGTTGAAATCCAAATAATTTGAATCTTGATTATTTTCTTAAGTGGGGGAGTATTGTAACCATATGGCCTCTCCCCCACAATAATTATGCTTATTAATTATTCATATTAATTAGTTACATGTATTTGGAAATTGCTAACTTGAGTTTACTATAGTAAATTCCGTGACTATAAGTTCAAACTTCACATTGAGACAATTAATTCTAGTTTGTAAACTCTGATACCTGTTTAATTTGATTCCCACGATGCTGAGAACACTGCAGTAATTTGCACACCTGCAAGTAATTTAGTCTTTGTTTTCCGTACGAGTTAATTGAAAGCTAATTGGAAATCTCCCCATAAAAGCCATTATTGTTCTGTATTTGGAAGAATCTAATTTCCAAAATGTCTTTTTAATCAAAAACCAATTACTTATTATTTTGTGCAGGTGTTAGCAATTTCCAATCGTCCACATATATACTCGGCGCATCGTTTTGCCGACCAGTTAAGTTTCGGTTAAGTTAGACTCCAGTTTCAGTAGTGTTTAAGTTTAGGTTTAGACTCCGCTCTCGTACTGTCAACATGTAACGTTTTTAAATAAACTTAGAACTTTTATTCGGACTTCTGTTTATAGTTTTCAAAATGACTGATTAATACACAACGCGAACTACACCTCAACCTGTAGGCCATAGGCTTACAAAGGCGAGCGAAGCGAGCCTAGAAATTTTCTTAGAAATTTTCGCTAAGTTGTTGCTAGCGAAGCAAGCTGAAATTGGTTTTGAATTTTAAACACATATGTCAGCCAGAATATGTATTTCTGCAAAAAAAAAATGGTTAGATAATATATTTTCAACGAAATGGTAATAAAATGTTCCAATTTGCGGACAAATATTTGATGTTGAAATATCCAAGAGACAATGTTAATATGCCCTTTAATCAAATTGATCTAAACCCCTACATTGTACCTTTTTCATCATTTATATGTTTTACATGTAAGGGTGATACAAAATATATAAGTATACCAAATATTAAGGAGTTTTGACCCTTACTTTTAAGGCTACTGTAAATTTAGATAAAAAATGTTATATGTTTAATAGCCAAAATTAGTGAAAGCCAGCATGGGAAACTAAGAAGTAATAAAATTGAAGTATGGAACGCCATCGCTGTCTTATGATGAGATATTTCAATATATTGGATGGTTGAATCAATATATGCGGTGGTAAGTACATTATATGCGGTGGTAAGTACATTATATGCGGTGCTATGTACATTATATGGAGTGCTTAGTACATTATATGCGGTGTTAAGAACATTATATGGGGTGGTACGTACATTATATGCGGTGCTAAGAACATTATATGCGGTGATAAGTAAATTATATGCGGTGCTAAGAACATTATATGCGGTGGTAAGTACATTATATGCTGTGCTAAGAACATTATATGCGGTGGTAAGTACATTATATGGAGTGCTAAGTACATTATATGGAGTGCTTAGTACATTATATGCGGTGTTAAAAACATAATATGGGATGGTACGTACATTATATGGGGTGCTAAGTACATTATATGCGGTGCTAAGTACATTATATGGGGTGATATGTTCATTACATGGGGTGGTTAGTACATTATATGCGGTTCTAAGTACATTATATGCAGTGCTTAGAACATTATATGCGGTGCTCAGAACATAATATGGGGTGGTGAGTACATTATATGCGGTGCTTAGTTCGTTATGTGGTGATTTCGTTATGATAAACATTCTGATGACCAAGATTAAACATTTTTGAGATACGGTTTATCATTAACCCAAAAGGACACATAAACACAAAAGGAAGGATTCAACATTTTTCCCAGCTCTTTCATGGGGGGGGGGAAAGAAAAGACCGGTATTTGGGTCAAAATAAGCATTTTTACACAGAAAACAATGGAAAACGGAAACGCTTTTACACAACAGCGCCCCCCCTCCCCTCGCTTTACAATGCCACATTCACCATTGAAGGTGTATATCAATAAAACACATTTTCTGGACAAGTGGGGTTCTGAAGCGAGGGGGGAAACAATGTCCACGGGCAAAAACGAAAAAAGGGGGATGGATGACTATTTTAAAATTTATCTCTAGAGCGATATTAAAAGTAGGTTATAATTGCCATCTTGTTCTTTTTATCTATTCATAGTGTGTTCCGATCAAATATTTAACCGTTTGGAAAGAAATAAATTTGTCTATATCTACACCGTGTGTATTTCGCGCCAGAAAGCTACATAAGTGGCCGAAAAGAAAGAAATACAACCGGTTTTTTTTTTCAGTTTCTGGATTTCAGAGATTGCCGATTACATTGATATTCTTAAAACAGGGTGACGTGAAAATTCTATATCATTATTTTTTTTTATTCTAATTATTAGAATAAAAAAATAATGATATAGAATTTTCATGTCACCCTGTTTTTTTTTTCTCTCTCTCTCTCTCTTAGACCACGTAAATTGAATATCACAAGCTAAAATAAAAATTATAATTTATATATTAGTAACGTAGTGTTACAGAATTAATCTACTCTTTACTAATATCACATAATTTATCTGTACTGTGCAAAGCTCTTTTAATAAGTACAAGCATATACAATATACGGAAACAATGCCTATTGATATCATGGTGCCTTTCACTTTGTAAAAATTTTGAAAAGTAAAATACACCCATGCCCAGGATCGAACTCGCGACCTTGGTAGTTGTAGTCCTGCGTCTTCACCACTACGCCACCGCACAATTGCGTAAAACGGATGAAATTGTAGAATAGATTTCACTGATTGTCAAAGATTTAATCTTTTCACTGTTTTGATTAAAATACAATGAAATATACCTCAATTAAACAACACAGTATTTATTTTATCTTCTCAGATAAATATTGTGTTTAAAGGCCACAAAAACGTTAAAACGAGGAGTGCCTTGACGTAGCTGCGATCCGAGTCTCAGAAATGTTCAATCTTGGTCATAAGAATGTTTATCATAACGAAATCACCACATAACGAACTAAGCACCGCATATAATGTGCTCACCACCCAATGTAATGTTCTTAGCACCGCATATAATGTACTAAGCACTGCATATAATGTACTTAGCACCGCATATAATGTACTAACCACCCCATGTAATGAACATACCACCCTATATAATGTACTTAGCACCGCATATAATGTATTTAGCACCCCATATAATGTACGTATCACCCCATATAATGTTTTTAACACCGCATATAATATACTTAGCACTCCATATAATGTACTAAGCACTCCATATAATGTACTTACCACCGCATATAATGTTCTTAGCACAGCATATAATGTACTTACCACCGCATATAATGTTCTTAGCACCGCATATAATGTACTTATCACCGCATATAATGTTCTTAGCACCGCTTATAATGTACGTACCACCCCATATAATGTTCTTAACACCGCATATAATGTACTAAGCACTCCATATAATGTACTTACCACTGCATATAATGTACATACCACGGCATATAATGTACTTACCACCGCATATATTGATTAAACCATACCATATATTGAAATATCTCATCATAAGACAGCGATGGCGTTCCATATTGAAGGGTTTATAACTAAAGATGATTAGATTTTCTTCAACTATACTATTTTCAACTTCTGCAAACAAATAAGGCAATCCCACGTATTGATTATATTTTTTGGAAATGAGAGATGACGTCACACGATACTTGAACCACCTTAAAAGTAACATGACTTTTCATAATGCACGGTTGTTTCTTTTTGAAGAACATGTCGTCATAATAGAGATTGTTTGCAGTACAAAGCACTGAAGCGCTGATTTTGAAAACTTGAAAAAGACATAAAACAATTTAAGCAATTTCATTCGATCGATACCTAGAATAATATACCTGAATAAATCTGCGTCCTAGGTCAACATGTCTGACTAGTTTCAGGTACAATGTATACCTCGTTTATGCGAGTTTGTCAATACTGCGTCAGACAATTGCCGGTAGATCAATTAGCAATAACCTGATAGAGATCGGTTTGTAGGAAAATTGTACTTTAGACATGCACATATCCAAATTGACAGTTGATTTTTTATGATTTTTTTTTCACAACTCTGATGGTGTATTTCCGCTGTGGTCAGTGCAGGGTGATCTTGCTGAAGTTTTTTTTATTCTAGTTCTAATGAAAAGGCAGAAAAGCTTCAGACAATTAGTTCAGCTGGAGAGCAGCTTGTTTGATGGATTAATTTTCATTTGAAATTACAAGCCCCTTTACAATATCGTGAAAAGAAAACTATCTAATGAACCATTTCGCAAGTGCGGAAGGCATCGTAGAATGTATTGTACGTGACGCTGTTAAAATGCGCCTTACTAATTATTTCCATGTATCACAAATTTCATTCCAATTTATGTCTTAGTGTTACCCATATTCGATAAAGATATTCGATTTACCTCAAATATCATATGACACGACTAGAAGAATCATTTAGTTTATAATAAGACGCAGATAACATCGTTGATTTAATAAGTAGATTGTGAACTTCTTACTCAAACCACTACCAGCGATCGGTTACCTAAAAAACCAATCTCTTCTAGGTTCTCTGGGAAAGGGGGACTTCCAAAGATTAAAGATATATCCTATAAATAGCAGTCAAGTAGAAAGGCATAAACTGATATGAATTGTTTTTTTCTTATTGCAGGTGAATGGAAATTAAATTAAAAACAAATTTTCAAGCTTTGAATAAAATGAAAACTCTATCGTGACTTCGACAAACGTTGTATAACTCTACCTGTACTGAATGACCTTCCGTGCTTTGTTTATGTTAGAGAAACAAAAGTGGAGTTTCAATAATTGGAAGTCCATTCGATCAAAACTTTTGATTTTCGACACTTTACACTACAATTCCACATTCTGAATTAGAAGAAAGACTCGCAAAAATTATAAGTTATGCGTTTACAAGTAAGAACGTTAATCACAAATCCAAATTTATTGTTGTTAACTATGACAAAACCTACTTCGTTAAAGAAAAGTCCGATTCTGAAAATAAGTACACTGAAACAGATATTGTTCAGATGTTAAATTTTCTGATCGACAACATTTTTGTGGTGTTTGGAGGAAAGGTATTCCAGCAAATTGTCGGAATTCCAATGAGGACCAATTGTGCCCCACTCCTTGCCGACATTTTCCTTTACTCGTTCGAAGCTGATTCATTCAATCTTTAGTCTATAAAGAGAAAATATACTTAGCTTCTGACTTCAACTTCACTAACAGATACATAGACGATGTGTTGTCCATCAATAATCCCAAATTCGCGGATTGCCTGAGCAGTATCTATCCTTCGGAGCTTGAAATCAAAGAAACTACAGAGACAAATAATTCAGCATCCTATTAGGACATAATGTTGTCCTATGACACTGATGGTCACATGAACACCTCACTCTATGACAAACGTGACGACTTCAATTTCAGCATTACAAACTTTCCTTTTCTGAGTAGCAACATCCCTTCATCGCCTGCTTATGGCGTGTTCATATCTCAGTTGATACGCTATGCAAGAGCAAGTACCAAATATAAGGAATTTTTTCTGAGAGCTACGCGTCTTTCAGATAAGCTTCACAGTCAGGGATATGTTTGTGACCGACTAACATCATCACTGAGGAAGTTCTACGGTCGATATGGGGAACTCGTCATATACTATGATGTCCCACTCTCCAGAATGGTGGATGATATTCTGTCATAGACCATTTGAACCATCCAAACAAAGATTGTACTCAATGTCTTCCAAAATGGAAGTAACCGGATGTGACAGTTCTCCCGAATGAAGCGGCGGGTGTTGCATTCAAGCAGGAGATGCTTGCTCTTCCTGGGCACCTGATCTCACTCCCATATCGGGAGTTTGCTTCTTTTCATGTGGTAGAGTTTTTTGTTTGTTTGCTTTGGTTCCTGTTTTATCCTGGATTTTGTATGCCTTCGGTTTCTGATTTTCTTGAAATATCGATTTTGTGCTGTATACAGGGATATGGTCATTATCCATATTTGTCATTGGACACATAAATGTCGTTTATTTCATCTACTATGATTACATTAGATTGGTATTTAACAAACCAACTGAAATTATTATGACAAATGTAAGTTTTCTTCGCGCACTACTTCTCATATCGGGTACATGTATTGGGCTCCCGTAGAAATCGCGGACTCATAAAACCCAGTTCTAGAGATCCGTAATGCGTCATATGGGAGAGATACCTTTCAGAATGGAGTTCAACCGGGGAGTTTGCTTCTTACTCCATATATCTTACCTCTGATGGCACACATGAAGAAGATGGCACTCCAGTTGCCATTACTTTGACAAGTTATGTTAGTACTTCCTGTCCCATAATAACCTGTGTTACAGCTGTAATACACAGTGGTACCATACGTTGTCGTGTTGTACAAACGATATCCGTTACTAATGCTAGGAGGTGTACCACAGTCTGCAAATAAGACGAAACAGCCAAAATTATAGATTGAAACATATATTTGTTTTCTGTGACATGAAGGCCGGAGGGACTATATTAAGGAACAAAATATATGTGGTCGTTAAAGTCGAAAACGATTCAATCTTAAAAATATTGAACTGGTTTAGAGTGGATAGCATGCTTTTGTCCCGTTGTTGTCAAAAAATTAAAAGGTCAGAACAAAGGTTATGATAAGCTTGTTTGAACCTTTAAGATGAGTGAACATAATATACTCAAATATGTACGGAATGAACTTCATAACTTCGATCTTTAAAGAGCTAAAGAAGATCCTGACGACAATCTCAACAGCACTCACAATAGAGCACTATGTTGAGCATCGACGGACCCCTAGCAAGCTAGAGGTGGGATCAGGTGCCCGGGAGGAGTAAGCATCCCCTGTTGGCTAGCCGCACCCGCCGTCGATGTTAAAGGAACAAATCATTATTGTGCAGAAATAAATAAAACAATATTATATAGCTAACCTAGTATGGTACACGAATATGAAAGGCTGCTCCAGTGACCATTACTTTGACAAGTTATAGTACTACTACCCGAACTATAATAACCAGAGTTACAACTGTATGTCACTGTACTTGAATAAGTCGTTGCATTGTATGAGCGTTGGCCATTGCTAATAGAAGAAGGTGTACCACAGTCTGCAAAAATACAAATCATACTAAACATCATACATGTACATTTTGTACTATAAAACACAGCAAATGTTACGTCTTCAAATTCATAGCAAATTTACAGCTTAGACAAGACATGCGCGTTTAGTATAAGACTCCATCGTCAGTGATACGTAATCCAAACAATCAAATATAGCCAAATACTGTGAAAGTTATGTCCACAAATGACGAAAGCAGGATGGTTGGTATGTGATGCTACTTGACCCACTTTAACTATACTTGGTGCTGTTATATCACAGGTCAATTTACTAGTATCGCCATTCAGTATCAATTTTGGAATATCGTTTCAAGCATTTCGTATTTTCATTGTTTTCAAATTACTTATACTGCATAATGTTCTATCGAAATAATTTAACGAATTAATTTAATAATTTGTTTCAAAATTATTTATCGAATAGTATCAGGATATGTTCAAATATTATATATAATCACCGAATTTGAAAAGTTTCCATGGAGCTGTTACCACAGGTGTTGCATGCAATCAGAAGACGATGACTCTCCCCGGGCACCTGGTATCACTTTGGAATGTTGTTCATTAATTCCGGGGTTCGCAACCGTTCCGATGGGAATTCTCACGATTTTGCCTTCTTGACTTTGAGACTGAATGACTGATAGGTACTTCTTTGATGTTTATCAAATAAGGACAGAAGCACAGTAAAACGAGGTAATCGATATTTTCGGGGACTTACAGTCCACCAGCAGATATACGATCCTAGTGGTCAGTTGCTCACAAATATACCTCTGGTTGAATTATTCTTGCCCTCAGAACGAGGTCATTACAGTTTAGGTTTGCTCTAGACATGCTAGAATAGCATATAAGTTGTGATATGAATGCACCATTGACAGGGGACGAAGGAATATTGCTACTCATTTATTTAGATGACCCACTGTTTTCAAAAGTTAGCCTTTTAACTTATTATGAAGCGATGCTTTTAGTGGTCTCTTTTACCGGTTGATATGGATGAATTGTGCTTATTATCAATATTGAAATATTATGCTCCATTTTAATCTTATTAAATGTAATTGTGAACATGTCTTAAATGTATCTGTATGTAAAATCGACGTACTATGCAAGACTTTCAATGACTAAAGGAATCATTGTAATATTTTTTGGTTGCAAGATGCACAAGTTTTCCCTCAATTTTGGTGTTGATACCTCGATCGACCAGTTAAATATTACATAGATTACTTATCATTTCATTTCGTCGCTTTTCAACGTTTATTTGCAGCTTTGAAATTGTGTTGCTAACGACGTTGCTTATGACGTTGCTAAGCGCGTACTTCTGTTTTGTGTTGATACAGGTATCGACAAGATTTCTCAGCCAATCAGAATCGTTGTTTCTTAATAATAACAATGGAAATTAAATGATAGAGAAAGGACGGAGCAAACTTGGCGTTATGTGAGTATAGAAATATATCAAGAATTTGAGCTCATTGTAATTTCTACAAATTGCTGAAATCAATTCATCCAAACACTACAAATATGTTATCGATAAGAACGTGCAATATATTAATCCCGTCTTAAATTCCTTTGTGTATTGATTACTAGAATATGATATTTCACTCACAAAAAAGTTTTATAGTAATAAACAACTAAAACGTAACGATATCGCATAGTAGCACGATTACATTGTTCACTAGAATATATACGAGAACATTTTGACGTCATTATAATAATTTTTATAACATATGCAATTTTGCGTTCATGACTTTTACACTCTGGTTCGACAGGCGGAAATCTCGAGAACCGCAAACTATATCTATCGTCGTGTGCACATTGAAATCTTACTGTTTGTATACAAATATCTTATTCTATAGTGCGTTTCAATCAGATATTTTACCCTTAATTTACGGGTAAGATATTCAAGAAATATGTCGAAATAAGAGCTGAAAGTGGCTGTATTAGAATTCCTTTGATTGCTATCACTTGATATCATTACATTTATATATTGACAATTTCTAATTATAAATATTAATCCAACATCGAGCCTTTACACAAAGAGTTGTGTATATATAAAGTTTCATTTTTGAATTACATGAACGGAGGGGATCTCCAACAAGACGCTGTTGCAGCACCAACAGCAAAACACCAAAACACCCGATGCAAAAACACAAAAGACGAGAATAGTATGAGACGAAAAAGAGACATACGACATGTAAACATGAATCACAAAATACTACACATAAACCGACGAGACCAATGGGCAACCGGTGCCGACTTTGGACGGCCATTTGCCACGCAAGTAGCAAATGATGTGGTTATCCTGGATTACGTGCGCACAACCCTCTCACTTCTCCAATTACACAGAGGTCTCGAAGAACGTACAATTGTGGTGTAAAACAACATGTTCGCCTAGTTTCACAGTGTTTCGGCACTTAACGTGGTAAGTAAATTGAACGAAAACTTTCTAAAACTATGGGGTATCGTCTTGATGACACAGCTCTGTCCTTACACATGTAGCAAATTCTTTGGCAGAAATGACTCTACATAATTTGGATTTCCTCTTTGTGAGTCTCAAAGATGATTCATAACTTGTTGAAATGCGCATATGGTGCACTAATATCTTATTACTGAACATATATTTCAATAATAACTATGATTGAATAGTTTACCATAGATCGAACACGTAAAGCTCAATGAGCTCCAGACACCATTGCCGTAGCAGGTTATCCTGGAATTACTCCCCGAACTGTAATACCCAGTGTTACAATAGTATTGCACATCGTTACCGTATGTCGTCCCCGAGTAAGAACGGTATCCGTTACTTACAGTGGCAGGTGTACCACAATCTGAAACAAAGTGTACGAGCTTAATTGAGATGGCATTAATCAATGAAATGTAGTTTTGAATCCTATTCATTTATGGTATGTTTACTTTTTTCATTTACACGGATTCGCTTTGCAGTATGTTATTCATACGCTTCGAAGTTATATGATTTGTAAACCGCAATAGTCTTTTCGTTCGATGAACTCTAGAATTTCACAATTATTGTGCATATCAGGTCAAATTGAGTTGCTGCTCAATCGAAACCTTGGTATCCATGGTAAGTTCTATTATTATTCAAGTCGACATCATCTATGATATTCAGCTTTGTATTTGTATATTGCGTGTAAAAAACTTTTAACTTATACTTACACAAGCCCAAACTCAGACACTATTCGACAAATTCAACTTATGTCTTCTTCATTGGAAATGTACTTTTGCTTCTATTTGCGGAAAGTTTCTAGGTTTTTTATTTAGTTATCAACAATGAGGGTCACTGACGAGGGTTAAGTTCCCGAAACGTGCATGTCTGGTGCATGCTGCAAATTTATCTGTTCTGAAATGATGCTATTGAATTTGAAAAAGTTTAAGATTTACACATGGTAAGCTGAATTTTGAGTAAAATTTGTTGAAAAAGAACTTTCGTATTCAAATGAATGACATTTTAGTCCCTTTTTACGATTTTGTATATTTTTGCTCTTATCAATAAAAAAATGTTATACATTATGTTTTAAATCAGAAAACGACAGAGTTGAAATGATCTTAGATTAACAAAGGAAATCATAAACCAAACGTACTAACAAGTATACAGAGACAGTTAAAAAAGAAAATCTACAGATGACACAGCTCTGTCCTTACACATGTACAGTAGCAGATTCTTTGGCAGAAAATTTAGGTTAAGTTAAGAATTTTGCACCTCATGACTCTACATAATTTGGATTTCCTCTTTGTGAGTCTCAAAGATGATTCATAACTTGTTGAAATGCGCATATGGTGCACTAAAATCTTATTACTGAACATATATTTCAATAATAACTATGATTGAATAGCTTACCATAGATCGAACACACAAAGCTCAATGAGCTCCAGACACCATTGCCGAGGCAGGTTATCCTGGAATTACTCCCCGAGCTGTAATACCCAGTGTTACAATAGTATTGCACATCGTTACCGTATGTCGTCCCCGAGTAATAACGGTATCCGTTACCTACAGTGGGAGGTGTACCACAATCTGAAACAAAGTGTACGAGCTAAATTGAGCTGACATTAATTAATGAAATGTAGTTTTGAATCCTATTCATTTATGGTAACTTTACCTTTTTCATTTACAAGGATTCGCTTTGCAGTATGTTATTCATCGCTTCGAAGTTATATGATTTTACACCACAGTAGTATTTTCGTTCGATTAACTCTTCTAAAGAGTAGAATTTAACAATTATTGTGCATATTAGGTCAAATTGAGTTGCAGCTCAGCTGAAACCTTGGTATGCAGGGTAAGTTCCATCATTATTCAAATCGACATCATCTCTGATATTTAGCTTTTTATTTGAATATTGCATGTAAAAATATTTTAAATTATACTTAGGAGGTCAACATCTTAGCACCATCCCTCCAAGCTATTTTGAACATAGATTTTATTTGGATATGCTACTGAATCGACCCTACAAGGATTTTGGAGCCGCGCACTCTCTGTAAAGTAAATACAGAAATTTAAATTCTAAAAATAACGCAAGAGGGCGCTAGTGAAATTGATTTGGACTGCTTATGAATAGCACTTTGGCTGGAGGCATCATTTATGAGAATTTAACATTCGAAAGAAGTGTCTGGTGCATGACAATTGGTTTGAAATTGT
Organism: Pinctada fucata; assembly: GCA_028142955.1. Classification (NCBI taxonomy): domain Eukaryota; kingdom Metazoa; phylum Mollusca; class Bivalvia; order Pterioida; family Pteriidae; genus Pinctada; species Pinctada fucata. The sequence goes on from AP027104.1 coordinate 25,160,860, forward strand.
CTTCAAGAAAGTATAGAGTTGGAACCCTTCCGCATTATTACAAAAGCCCAAACTCAAACACTTTTCGACGAATTCAACTTATCTCTTCTTCTTTGGAAATATACTTTTGCTTCTATATGCGGAATGTTTCTAGGTTTTATTTATTTAGTTATTAACATTGACGGTCACTAACGAGGGTTAAGTTCCCGAAGCGTGCATGTCTGGTCCACGCTGCAAATTAATCTATTCTTCAATGCTGCTATTGCATTTGAAAATAAGTTTGACATTTACATATAAACATGGTAAGCTGATTGTTGAATAAAATTTGTTGGAAAAGAACTTTTGTATTCAAATGAATGACATTTTGGTCTCTCTTTACGGTTTTGTTTCTTTTTGCTCTTATCAATAAAAAAATTGTATAATGTTTTAAATCAGAAAACGACAGAGTTGCAGTGATCTCAGATTAACAAAGGAAAATATAAACCAAACATACTAACAGGCATACGGAGGCAGTTAGAAAAGAAAAACAACAATAACAACAACAGTAACAACACTAGTAAAATAACAGTAACAACAAACGTAACAACAACAGTAAAAACAAACGTGAAAACAACAGTAACAACAACAGTAACTGTTACAACAAACGTGAAAACAACAGAAACGACAACAGTAACAACAAACGTAACAACAACAGTAAAATAACAGTAACAACAAACGTAACAACAACAGTAAGAACAACAGTAGCAACAAACGTGAAAACAACAGTAACGATAGCAGTAACAAGAACAGTGAAAACAACAGTAACAGCAACAGTAACAACAAACGTAACAACAACAGTAACAACAAACGTGAAAACAACAGTAACGACAACAGTAACAACAAACGTGAAAACAACAGAAACGACAACAGTAACAACAAACGTAACAACAACAGTAAAATAACAGTAACAACAAACGTAACAACAACAGTAAGAACAACAGTAGCAACAAACGTGAAAACAACAGTAACGATAGCAGTAACAAGAACAGTGAAAACAACAGTAACAGCAACAGTAACAACAATAGTTACAACAACAGTAAAAGAAAGGAGGGAATCTCCAACAACACCTAGCTGCAACACCTGCAGTAAAATACCCACCGCAACAAAAACAGCAGCAGTAAAAACCACATGACAGTGTGAAAGATGAATGACCTTTAAAATATAAAGAATGCGACCAATTTGTCCGTGGGTTCAACTTTTTATCTCTTTGCAGCAATCTGCTACGATTTGTTATAGGGTTTGCTCCTGTAATACTTCCTCCTCAAAGTAGGTGACTGTGTGGATTACGAATATTTACATACCTACTTTGAGTTGGATGTATCACAGGAATAAACCCTATAACGAATTTACCATGCTGTGAACCATTTCGTTTTCTTTGTAATTTTTGACATATGAAATTTCAATGACCTACCATGGCGTCAAGGTAGGACACAACGTGACCGTTATACTGCGACGGCATTGGCTGAAGTTAGTACAAGGCGTGATAAAAAGGAAACGATGTCATTTTCCAGATAACGTAGGCAGGACCCACCCGTTTATTTAGATACGGATACAGAGTGTTTCCCAAAACACATTCATGTATAAAAAAATCCTAATTGTTACACAATATACACTCAGGCTTCAAGACAAAGGAACCTCAATGAGATAAAGAGGATCCTTGCGACAATCTCAACAGTACTCACAATAGAGCACCAAGTTGAGCATCGACGGACCCATAGCAAGCTAGAGATGGGACCAGGTGCCCGGGAGGAGTAAGCATCCCCTGTTTGGCTAGCCGCAACCACCGTCGATGTTCACGTAGGAAAACGAAAAAGTTAGTCACAAAAAATTTAATATGTAAATTGATGTCAGAGGCATTGAACATACAAAAAGCAATTCGTACTGCTACAGAAGCAAGTTCATTTAGAATAAACATAGAATGGGGAATAAACACTCAGTATATTTTACCGTATATTCTGCATTCAAAATTCAGAGTGTCCCAGTAATCTGTACACCATAGAGCGCAGATATTACATTCTATAGTGTTGTTGCCTGCGCCGTAATATCCTGTGTTACAGTAATACGTGGCACTGAAACCGTTAGAAATACTCCCACCATTTGAAACAGTTGGTGGATAACGGCAATCCCCAGATACTAGAAAAAAAGTAAAAATCATCTAATGTAATAAGTAAAACTTAATTGGAGAACGGAAAAATTTATTATAAATTGGTCATTGTGAAAATGCACAGAGAAGAAATTGATTGTACACCTAGTCCAGTTTTGTTTGAAAATAAATTCATTGAAAGAAATTAAATTTTACAAACAAATCGTAATGATGTTATCACACTTTTGAAAACAAAGAAACTGGAAATTTGTGCACATGATATAATATAAATTACCGTTTCATATGAAGTATTTCTATTTTAAAAACTTAAAAAATCAGTATTAAAGAAACGTACCATAAGTAGGCAAAACTAGTAATGATCCGAAGAATATAACTATTTGCATTTCAAGATTTTTTTTTTATTTCGAGTAGTTATCAAAACTCAACGAATAGCATACTGTATTTTATAAACTGTTTAATACAAAACTATTCTAATTGTATCTTCCATATAAACTTCCTCAATTCAGGAGTTAGTTTTAAAATGCTAAATAAACAACACACATGAAATAAGGATACATAAATTTAAAACAGTATTAACACCAAGAAAGGCATTTAAGATCCAAATGATTAAAGGTCGATTCCGTTAGTTAAATTATCATGTATTTTGGTATTAAACATTGGTTCTGATTGGGTCCCTGTAAAGTGCGAAACGAAACAAAAACGAAACGAAACGAAACGAAACAAATCGAAACGAAACGAAACAAATCGAAACGAAACGAAACAAATCGAAACGAAACGAAACAGATCGAAACGAAACGAAACAAAACGAAACGAAACAGATCGAAACGAAACGAAACAGATCGAAACGAAACGAAACAGATCGAAACGAAACGAAACAAAACATAAAACTTAAAGAAAATGAGAAAAAGAGGAAAAATCGCCGAAAACGAATATTTCAAGACAAGATCAGCATGTAATATTGCCTTAATCCAAGAGTTCTACATTTGTAACTAGTGCCGAGAGGGTTTCTTGAAAGAGTCAAAGTTGACAATTAAAAAAAGTAAATGTCAAATGTCATTCATGTATTTAAGAGGAATAAAAGGGAGGGGATAGAAAACCACGCTATGACACCGTAATGAGATCATAAAACGGGGTGGGGGCACATTTCAGGGAAAAAAATCTTATCCTATTTCAAACGAAATGTGCCCCCCCCCCCAGTTTTTAATTGTTCTCATTTTTCTGATAAAATTTTCAAATACACATCGCTCACCTGAGTTGCAGACAAAGGGTTAAAAGTCACAAAAATACTTCTACAGATCGAAGCCCTTGACAGCCATATTTGTTGACCTATCGACAAGAAAAATACAAACTTGGCAGAGGACCTTGAGTACTTGCTTGCTGCAAGGTTTCGAGAAATTCTGTGCAATGGTTGCAGAGGAGATTTCAAAATGTGTCAGCCAATCAGAGTCCTCGGCGGCCATATTTGTTGACCGATCAGCACAAAATACACAATCTTGGTAGAGGACCTTGAGTACTCTCTTCCTGTAAAGAATCATGAAATTCTGTGCAGTGGTTTTTTTGCAGAGAAGATGTTGAAAACGTGTTAGCCAATCAGAGCCCTCGGCGGCCATATTTGTTGACCGATCAGCACAAAAAACACAAACTTGTTGGAGGACCTTGAATACTTCCTTCCTGTAAAGTTTCATGAAATTCTGTGCAGCGGTTGCAGAGGAGATGTCGAAAATGTGTCAGCCAATCAGAGCCCTCGGCGGCCATATTTGTTGACCCATCGGCACAAAAAACACAAACTTGGTAGAGAACCTTGAGTACTTCCTTCCTGTAAAGTTTCATGAAATTCTGTGCAGCGGTTGCAGAGGAGATGTCGAAAATGTTAAAAGTTTACGCCAGACGGACGACGACGACGACGGACGGACGACGGACGGTGCGCTATGACAATAGCTCACTTGAGCTTCGCTCAGGTGAGCTAAAAACCCTTCAGCCACAAGAACTAACGGTTGAAGGCAATAATGAGGAGGTGGACAGGGACAAAGGGAGGGGAGAGAAAGGGGGCGGGAGGAGAGGAAAGGGGCGAGAGGAGGGACAGATGATTGGGAGGGTAACAGTAACCCAAAAAAATTAGGAAATTACTTTTAATATAAATAATCTTACACTTATAAATGCGTTCATGTACATAATCTCAATTTTAAAAATTACCAGGAAATTCATCTATATATACCTTAAAAAATTTTCCCGATCGCTTCGCACGCCGCAATTTTCAATTCATTTTTCAAATACTTCAGGCTCGCTTCGCTCACCTTAGTTTTTCATCTAAACAGGTCTTTTTCTTTTTTCAAGGTTTAAAAAAGGAAACAACCCAAATAACTTCACTATTGCACCACTTTAAAGTTTAAACATTTGTCTTGACCGCCAAAGACCCCCTCCCCCCACGGGGAGGGGGAGGCGGCAGGAGGAGAGTGGTACCCCCTAACCCTTCAATAAGATCTTGTCTTGAAATATTCGTTTTCGGCGATTTTTCCTCTTTTTCTCATTTTCTTTAAGTTTTATGTTTTGTTTCGTTTCGTTTCGATCTGTTTCGTTTCGTTTCGATCTGTTTCGTTTCGTTTTGTTTCGTTTCGTTTCGATCTGTTTCGTTTCGTTTCGATTTGTTTCATTTCGTTTCGATTTGTTTCGTTTCGTTTCGATTTGTTTCGTTTCGTTTCGTTTCGTTTTTGTTTCGTTTCGCACTTTACAGGTACCCGTTCTGATTAACAGGAAATCGTTTAAAAATCTCAAAGAGAATGATGAATATCAGGTTAATTAATTTTAAAGAATCAATCAATCGCAAATACACTGTACTTAGACTGAGCCATTGTCGTTAAATAGAAAGAAATATTCTTCAAAAAGAGGAAAAACACACATTCATGTGTATATGGTGCACTCTACATGAATATCAAATGGGGGGATGGACAGGGTGAAAGGGAAACGGGAGGAAGGGGAGCGGGAGGAGGGAGAGAGGGGGCGGGAGGAGGGAGGGAAGGGGCAAAAAAGGGAGGGAGGGGGAGAAAGGGGGCTTGAGGAGGGAGAGAAGGAGGAGGGAGGAAGGGGGAGCGGGAGGGGAGGTAAGGGAAGAGTGAAAAGGAGGGGAGGAAGGAGGGGGCAGGAGGAGGGAGGTAAGGGGAAGGGAGGGGAAAGAGATTTACCCCCTGTCCGCCCCCTCAAATTCCCATATAAAAAATAGAAAAATATGATATTGTTATTATAAACTTGGCTGTGTCTGGAACTCGTTTTTGCTTGAAGTACCACCGATGTCGATTTACTATCCGAAACACGTGTATGGCGCATAAAAAGTATTCTTCAAAAAGGTAAAGAGTTGGAACTTTTTCAAGACGAAGAAAATTTAAAAAATGGAATGCGATATTTCAGATCTTTGAAGTTTCCTACGATTTTTATTCGCCTTTCTTATATCAATTACGACCCACTTAATTAACAAAAGAAATACTATACATAACGAAACCCAAAGATAACAACTATACCACATGCAAGACTATGCAAGAAATGTAGACTTAAATTCGAGGGTACAAAGCATGTTATTATTGTAGAATTTTCATCCCAAACTGTCTGTCTTAAAGACTGAGGACACCGGAAAGCTCACAGTTCTTTACCTAATTCGGATGACTACAACATTTGTAATCTATATAGAGAATATATGTCTTAATTTGTGTTTTGTTACGGGTATGCAACACAAAGCAAGTGCATTTATCATATATGTAATGCGCGTTAGCGCATTTCATGCGATGAAAGTTGTTCAAGATCGAATAAAAAGTGTGCCCTCTAGGCTGTATACAAAAGTATTACGCACACAAGCACCCACTCGCTTACACACGAACGACAGTGTTACTATATCCCCTGCAACTTTGTTGCGAGGTAATAATTAAGAGGCCAGTTTTGCAACTCAGCTGATAACGATAATACATGTAATTGATAAATCAATCAGCACAATGTCGAAGATAAAGATCAAGATGTAAGGTAAAATCTATCCTCTGCTGGACTCATCTCATCACTATCACTTTCATCTACTAGCTAGTGTAATTGTGAAGCACCCTCTAAATACTGTTACCAAATTTGCACACCATCTACAGTTTCTGAGTTATGATGAGCAAAGCAAAGGTACCATACGACAGATGAAATATGTGCGCATGCACCAACAACACGTGCCCCCGCCTTACATTGACAATACCAGCTTTTAATACATATGTGACTATATTCAATCCATAACAATGTCATGTAACGACTCTGAATCCGTACTCTCAAAATATCGATCATAAAATATATATGTCATCATTAATTGTAATGATGTAGTCACCATCATCATCCAAGTGTTCTGCTGTAGAAGACTTGGCAAGTTTCAGTTAGTATACCCCCACTGTTATGTTTCTAAGCTCCTCTTAACATAATTTCGGAAAATCAGGTACACATTCTTGATGGCATAAATCTTTTTCCAGGCCTTTACATTTCTGTGTAGCCCTTCCTCCCTAATTACCCTTTCTTGAAGGCCGTTTCTTTGTGTGGTCAAAAACTGACAGTAAAATATTTCATAATAAGTCAGAAGACAATAATATTTTTGATAGTTTTTGATAGCAAAAATGGCAATATCATGAAAAATAAATGTCAAGGTAACTAAGTCAAAAGTCATGGTATCAAATGAGAGCTCTGGTTATTAGGAATCTACAGTACATATATGAAATATCAAAGCCCTTATTCTTATAGATTATAAGTAGATCAAAAGTTAATGTCAATGTCGCTAAGTAAACAGTCAAGGTCTTAAATGATAGGCATGGTCATAAGGAATCCATATGTAAAATATCAAAGCCCTACCCCTTATAGAACATGAGATATAGCCCAGGTTAAAGTTTCTTTTAAAGAAGATCAAACTTCAAGTTCAAATTCACCAAGTCAAAAGTCAAGGTCCCAATGAAAGGTCTGGTCACGAGGTATTAACAAGTGGAACATCAAAGCAATTCCCTACATAGTACATGAGATATAGCCCCAGTTACAGTTTTTTTTAAGTAGGTCAAATGTCAAGATCAAGACCACTACGTCAAAGGTCAAGGTCCTTAATGAAATGTCTGGTCTTCTTCGGAATTCTTCATTTTATCCTAGCAATCCTTTTTAAGAGTAAATCTCTATTACCGCTATCAGAATAGACCTACTTGTATAAGACTGGAACCTTACAATGCAGAATCACAGAGAAACATTTAAATGTACAAATATACCTTTATTTATGCCGCAAGAGACTGGTCATTCTGATTTTCACCAACACTGATAGTAACTTTGTACTTGTTACAAAGTGCTGCATCCAGTCGTACATAACATCCTATGTAAGAATTTGAGTGTTTGGAACAACATTTTGGAGATATTTCCATTGCTTAAGTCGCCCATTTACAGATTCTACCACCCACCATATTTTAGTCACCAGTCTTAATGAATAGGCCTGAACGAAGAGAAATGAAAATGATAAATGTCTAAGTGTTATACAGCATGTAACATGTGTAAAGGAAGGCATTCTGAAATCAATAATCTGAAAGGGTGAACCTTAAATATAAAAAAAAAGTAAAAAATAAAACAGTAAAAAAAAAAAACAAAACAAAACAAAATCACCATCAAAATATCGGCTCTATTTATGAGCTCAAAAACAAGGGACCTAAGGGGGCCATATTCCTCACTTCGGTTGCAGACGAAGGGTTGATGGAGGCCAATTTGGCAGAGTACTTTGAATACTTACTTCCTGTATTGTTTCGTGAGTTTTGTGCAACAGTTACAGAGGAAAAGTTTAAAAAGTGTCAGCCAATCAGAGTCCTTGGTGGGCATTTTTGTTGGCCGATAGGCTTTAAAAATAAAAACTGGGTAGATGATCTTGAAAACATGCTACAAACCTATACATTTAGTAAAATTCTGTGAAGTTGTTGCAAAGGAGATATTTAACATGTTAAAAGCTGCTTACAATAGACAGATGGACAGACTGATTACAGACAGCAGGCTTTGATAAAACCTCACTTGAGTTACGCTTATATGTGTGTTATAACATTTTCATGGGCAACATAATGAATAATAAAAGGACAGATAGACAAGGCGAAAACAATATGATGTTTGCGTGTTCATATGCTTAAACCTACCTCTTTAACAGTATGTTGCTTTTGTCCCTTTTTGTGAAAAGCTGGCACTTCTCTTTTCAATCCCATGTCCTCCAAGAATTCTACTGCATCACGAAATCCCCTGTCCACAATCAAAACATCGTCTTCTTTTATCCAGTGCTCCATATCTTCCATGTTGGTGAGGATGTTATGTAATAGAATATTTGCATCATTGTTCTTCTGATTGGCATGATAAGGCCCAAGAACAGATACTATATATCCAGATGTAGATACAATAATCATTGGCTTTACAATGGGGCGGTTTTTATGCATGATGTATGATTTCCTTTGAAATTGAAAGTTGTTGCTTTTTTAATGTACACATAGGAGTTAAAGAAGATCCTGACGATAATCTCAACAGCACTCACAATAGGGCACCAAAATGAGCATCGACGGACCCCTAGCAAGCTAGAGGTGGGATCAGGTGCCCGGGAGGAGTAAGCATCCCCTGTTGGCTAGCCGCACCCGCCGTCGATGTTCATGCACGAATTCAAAATGAAAATATATAAAATGCATGCGCTGGCTGAGGCCTTCTATATAGAAAGTGCTATGGCGACAATGTCAGGGAAAAATATTCAAAACACTTACTGTCAAATCCCTCGCGGGGAACTTTTTTATGAGCTCCACACGGCAAAGGGCATAAGTATGACACAAATGAGTTAAAGAAGATCCTGAAAATAATCTCAACAGCATTCACAATTGAGCACCAAATTGAGCATCGACGGACCCCTAGCAAGCTAGAGGTGGGATCAGGTGCCCGGGAGAAGTAAGCATCCCCTGTTGGCTAGCCGCACCCGCCGTCGATGTTCATGCACGAATTCAAAATGAAAATATATAAAATGCATGCGCTGTCTGATACCATCAATTACAAGAATAACTGGTTTTTGTTGAGTGTATTGCCAAACAGTTCTTGGGCAAGAGGTTTTGTGTGTTTTTCGATGATTTTTTCTCTACTAATGTGTTGAAATCCCAAATAATGTGGAATAAAATTCACTGTCATTTCTTCTCTAGCTGCTTTTATTGCCCTCCTTATACTGGTCTTTTCCATGTTGAAAATGGTTGATAATAAACGATTTATCCATATTTTTCGTCTTACACTAGTAAACCGTGACGTTGTGACTACAGGGAGGACGGTGTTAGAATAAGCTTGTAGTAGGTGAGATCTTGAGATTCCCCGTCTTAAGAGCCTTTCCAAAGCATTGTTAAAGGGGTATGGAAATAAAAACTTAAAAAACAAACTTGTAGAATACTTGGCATCCTTTCCTAGCTTGTCTTATCTGAAAGATCTTTTTTGCAAACTTATTCGCTGTCAGATATAGCGTATGGCCGTCAAATGTCGCCGCCGGGTGCAGAGTGGTCTCCCTCATTATTTGTGTTGTCATATTGTTTTGTGTTTCGGTGAATCTGTTTTGACTGTTTATCTGTGTCTGCTATGCCTGTTAGCCATTTCATTATAATTATCAACCAAGTATAGAAGGATAATATCCTTAGACCGTCCCTCAAATTTCACCAAATTACACATCTGAATAGAGATTAGAGAGAATTTGGAGCCGCTCATCCTGAACAATAACTGAAATAAAGAAAACCATTTTAATCAACGTTGTTGAATTTTTGTCTTCTTTGAATCATTTTGACCTGGAGCACTACCGACGAAAAGATTCATTATCAGAAGCATTTTGACTTCTTTTTTTCTAGACAGGTGTTCTCTGGAAGCAGCGTTGTGACACATCGTTTTCTCCTTGTACATTTTATATGAGTCTTGTTGCGTGTCTCGTTGTTTCTTGCTGTGTATTTACTTCTTCATCTTATGTCCATGCTTTGTTGCAGACATGAGGGTGTGTGTCGTTTCTGTTGGTGCTGCAACTTGGTGTTGTTGGAGATCCCTTTCTTTCTCAATGCAGGAGGCCCTGTTTTAGATTGTTTTCCGTTTCGATGACACATCGAAAAAATATTTTTTCTGTGATGTTAATAGTGAATGAAAGTTAAACCCAAAATCAGTATCCAAAAATGACAATCAACAGGCATGTAATTTTCTCACGAAAAAAGATTATACGGTATAACAGACGGAAGCAATAACACAGCACATTGGAAACAGGAATGATAACACTTAATGATTTGATTACATACATTGTAATGACATTGCCCTGTATCATCATAGTTTTTAGAACATTATTGGTATATTTGTGTGGTCATTGTTTTCTCGGTGCTTTTCGTTATCGTTCCTCTTGGTATCCATGAAACTAAACACCTTTATGACAACATGCTTTATGACCGTTAATGGTACAATGAATGTGAATGTTAAACGTTTTCAAATTCAATAGCATCATTTAAGAACAGATAACTATCAGCATGGACCAGACATTCAAGTTTCGGGAACTTAACCCTCGTCAGGGATCCTCAATATAAAAAATGATAACTATATATCCAGATGTAGATACAATAATCATTGGCTTTACAAGGGGGCGGTTTTTATGCATGATGTATGATTTCCTTTGAAATTGAAAGTTGTTGCTTTTTTAATGTACATATAGGTACCATCAATTACAAGAATAACTGGTTTGTTGAGTTTACTGCCAAACAGTTCTTGAGCAAGAGGTTTTGTGTGATCTTCGATGGTTTTTTCTCTACTAATGTGTTGAAATCCCAAATAATGTGGAATAAAATTCACTGTCATTTCTTCTCTAGCTGCTTTTATTGCCCTCCTTATACTGGTCTTTTCCATGTTGAAAATGGTTGATAATAAACGATTTATCCACATTTTTCGTCTTACACTAGTAAACCGTTACGTTGGGACTACAGGGAGGACGGTGTTAGAATAAGCTTGTAGTAGGTGAGATCTTGAGATTCCCCGTCTTAAGAGCCTTTCCAAAGCATTGTTAAAGGGGTATGGAAATAAAAACTTAAAAAAAAAAAGCTTGTAGAATACTTGGCATCCTTTCCTAGCTTGTCTTATCTGAAAGATCTTTTTTGCAAACTTATTCGCTGTCAGATATAGCGTATGGCCGTCAAATGTCGCCGCCGGGTGCAGAGTGGTCTCCCTCATTATTTGTGTTGTCATATTGTTTTGTGTTTCGGTGAATCTGTTTTGACTGTTTATCTGTGTCTGCTATGCCTGTAAGCCATTTCATTATAATTATCAACCAAGTATAGAAGGATAATATCCTTAGACCGTCCCTCAAATTTCACCAAATTACACATCTGAATAGAGATTAGAGAGAATTTGGAGCCGCTCATCCTGAACAATAACTGAAATAAAGAAAACCATTTTAATCAACGTTGTTGAATTTTTGTCTTCTTTGAATCATTTTGACCTGGAGTACTACCGACGAAAAGATTCATTATCAGAAGCATTTTGACTTCTTTTTTTCTAGACAGGTGTTCTCTGGAAGCAGCGTTGTGACACATCGTTTTCTCCTTGTACATTTTATATGAGTCTTGTTGCGTGTCTCGTTGTTTCTTGCTGTGTATTTACTTCTTCATCTTATGTCCATGCTTTGTTGCAGACATGAGGGTGTGTGTCGTTTCTGTTGGTGCTGCAACTTGGTGTTGTTGGAGATCCCTTTCTTTCTCAATGCAGGAGGCCCTGTTTTAGATTGTTTTCCGTTTCGATGACACATCGAAAAAATATTTTTTCTGTGATGTTAATAGTGAATGAAAGTTAAACCCAAAATCAGTATCCAAAAATGACAATCAACAGGCATGTAATTTTCTCACGAAAAAAGATTATACGGTATAACAGACGGAAGCAATAACACAGCACATTGGAAACAGGAATGATAACACTTAATGATTTGATTACATACATTGTAATGACATTGCCCTGTATCATCATAGTTTTTAGAACATTATTGGTATATTTGTGTGGTCATTGTTTTCTCGGTGCTTTTCGTTATCGTTCCTCTTGGTATCCATGAAACTAAACACCTTTATGACAACATGCTTTATGACCGTTAATGGTACAATGAATGTGAATGTTAAACGTTTTCAAATTCAAAAGCATCATTTAAGAACAGATAACTATCAGCATGGACCAGACATTCAAGTTTCGGGAACTTAACCCTCGTCAGGGATCCTCAATATAAAAAATGATAACTATATATCCAGATGTAGATACAATAATCATTGGCTTTACAAGGGGGCGGTTTTTATGCATGATGTATGATTTCCTTTGAAATTGAAAGTTGTTGCTTTTTTAATGTACATATAAGTACCATCAATTACAAGAATAACTGGTTTGTTGAGTGTACTGCCAAACAGTTCTTGAGCAAGAGGTTTTGTGTGATCTTCGATGGTTTTTTCTCTACTAATGTGTTGAAATCCCAAATAATGTGGAATAAAATTCACTGTCATTTCTTCTCTAGCTGCTTTTATTGCCCTCCTTATACTGGTCTTTTCCATGTTGAAAATGGTTGATAATAAACGATTTATCCATATTTTTCGTCTTACACTAGTAAACCGTTACGTTGGGACTACAGGGAGGACGGTGTTAGAATAAGCTTGTAGTAGGTGAGATCTTGAGATTCCCCGTCTTAAGAGCCTTTCCAAAGCATTGTTAAAGGGGTATGGAAATAAAAACTTTAAAAAAAAAAAGCTTGTAGAATACTTGGCATCCTTTCCTAGCTTGTCTTATCTGAAAGATCTTTTTTGCAAACTTATTCGCTGTCAGATATAGCGTATGGCCGTCAAATGTCGCCGCCGGGTGCAGAGTGGTCTCCCTCATTATTTGTGTTGTCATATTGTTTTGTGTTTCGGTGAATCTGTTTTGACTGTTTATCTGTGTCTGCTATGCCTGTTAGCCATTTCATTATAATTATCAACCAAGTATAGAAGGATAATATCCTTAGACCGTCCCTCAAATTTCACCAAATTACACATCTGAATAGAGATTAGAGAGAATTTGGAGCCGCTCATCCTGAACAATTACTGAAATAAAGAAAACTATTTTAATCAACGTTGTTGAATTTTTGTCTTCTTTGAATCATTTTGACCTGGAGTACTACCGACGAAAAGATTCATTATCAGAAGCATTTTGACTTCTTTTTTTCTAGACAGGTGTTCTCTGGAAGCAGCGTTGTGACACATCGTTTTCTCCTTGTACATTTTATATGAGTCTTGTTGCGTGTCTCGTTGTTTCTTGCTGTGTATTTACTTCTTCATCTTATGTCCATGCTTTGTTGCAGACATGAGGGTGTGTGTCGTTTCTGTTGGTGCTGCAACTTGGTGTTGTTGGAGATCCCTTTCTTTCTCAATGCAGGAGGCCCTGTTTTAGATTGTTTTCCGTTTCGATGACACATCGAAAAAATATTTTTTCTGTGATGTTAATAGTGAATGAAAGTTAAACCCAAAATCAGTATCCAAAAATGACAATCAACAGGCATGTAATTTTCTCACGAAAAAAGATTATACGGTATAACAGACGGAAGCAATAACACAGCACATTGGAAACAGGAATGATAACACTTAATGATTTGATTACATACATTGTAATGACATTGCCCTGTATCATCATAGTTTTTAGAACATTATTGGTATATTTGTGTGGTCATTGTTTTCTCGGTGCTTTTCGTTATCGTTCCTCTTGGTATCCATGAAACTAAACACCTTTATGACAACATGCTTTATGACCGTTAATGGTACAATGAATGTGAATGTTAAACGTTTTCAAATTCAAAAGCATCATTTAAGAACAGATAACTATCAGCATGGACCAGTCATTCAAGTTTCGGGAACTTAACCCTCGTCAGGGATCCTCAATATAAAAAATGATATTTTCCAAAGAGTGTGAAAATAATTATATCCAAAAATTAACCGAAAAACGCAGCAGGATAGCTGTAAATATTGTGTAGAATAACTAAACAGAAACAGAAAAAGTCAGTGAATTCAAGTCAAACAAAAAAAAGCCCGAAATCAGATTCCAACAATCAAAATCAAAAGTCTTGCATATTCTTGAAAAGATATTAAACATAATGAGATAAAGAAGATCCTGACGAAAATCTCAACAGTACTCACAATAGAGCACCGAATGGAGCATCGATGGACCCCTAGCAAGCCAGAGGTGGGACCAGGTGCCCGGGAGGAGTAAGCATCCCCTGTTTGGCTAGCCTTCTTATGCTTTTTGAAAATTCGGACAAACAGAATGGAAGCAATGGCACAGCTAAAGAGAAACACGAAGGACTAATAGGTTCTATCATGACCTACTGAGTGAGACATAAAAATTTACGAGTGACGGAAATTTCGTCTTTTGCGGAATGGTGGAAAAGATGAAAAAGTTCTATCACGTGTGTAATTTTATGTCTCACTCAGTAAAAAGTGATGAAATCTATTTCTTCTTCAAGAAAAAAGGGAATTCAAACAACGATCCATGTCATCTAACGCTTTTCCGACGACGTTACTGTGACGTCACAATAATATTATCTTTTGTCATTGGTCAATTGTTGAGATAACTTCTGTGTCTCACATAGGCAGTCTCACAGGGTACGAACAAACGTGGAGAAGAAAACTATCTAATTAGCAATCTCCGGTGCAAGTGCGAAATGCAATGAAGATAAGATGGTGCTGTTAAAACGCACCGTGCTATTTACAAAGTTAAAAGATATAACATGAATCATGTTAGTACATACCTGATGCAAGTAGAGTAGCTAAGTAAGAAGGAAAAAAAACGAAGGTTTAACTGATTGAAGTTGCTCTCTTCATCTTAATTTAAAAAAGGTGGGGGAGAGGGGTTCGCTAATTTGTCCCGGTATGAAAACCTCGACTAAGAAAACTATCCTACATGAATGTGATTAAGAAAATCGATGTACACTATATAATTCAAAAATGCAATTCCATTGATTCTGAAACCTGCCCAACAATAATTTGTTGTGGAATCTGCTATTATATAATAGAAATATAGCGAATAATGAAGACCACTTCACCGGCACTTGGAAAATATTTCAAAAACAAATAATACAATTAACGTACACAGCAAAAATTGCCACACATGCAAAATATGTGTTGAGTATCACACATGTTTTACATATGTATTATATGTGTAATTCATATGTGCGGATATACACATATAATTCATATGTATTTTTTACATGTTAAACAGATAGAATATACACATGAAAAACATGTGTGTGAATTCACATGTGTTATACATATGTTTTGTGCTACACATGTATAACACATATTTTATATATGTTATACATATGTATGGGATTATACGTGTAATACATATGTATTTTTCATATGCAAAACATGTACATTGATGTACATATGAAATATATGTGTATAATATTACATATGGTTAATATATGTTAAGTTCAAGTGTAAATTATGTTGATCATGAGAAGTGAAAATTTACTTTTTAGACTTTGTTATTCAAAATTTTCTTATTCAATACATACTTTGCAGTTCTGCATAAATACAAGTATAGTATGAAGTATAAGAGGCTTATTGTTATATATTAGTATGTATAAGCCTTTATCAAGAGCACAGTTTTTGTATCAATTTGTTAAATTACATAATCTTGCGTTTGCTTTTTTTTTTCTTTTTTTTTCAAACAATTCGTATGTCAGTCCTGTTTCTAATTATTCATATAACAGGTAACTAGAGAGCAGTGGCGAGCAAAAAACTCAAAATCTCGAATTTCACATCATAGCACTTGATTATTGATTGTCAGTTCTAATATGAAAATACAACAAATGGCGAGCGATAGCGAAATTTTTTCCGAGAAATATACCTTCAAATATCTAGAAATATTTTCAAATACCTAAAAACACATTCAAATGCCTAAAAATATCTTGTAATACCTTTAAGGTAAAAAAAATTATGCAATCTTTATCAAGCGCGGATCCAGAGGGGGGGGGGGGGTCCCTGGAATTTTCGAAGCATAGCTTCTTTTTTTTTCATTAATATACATATTTCATAAGATTAAGTCCCAATTCCCCTTTTGTTGTCATAATATATGAAAAATATATGTTTAACATATGTTAAACACATGTGGCAATTTTTGCTGTGTATAATGCAGAATGATTATGTTTGGTTCAATATGTTTAAATTAAACACAAAAGATAAACAAGAGGTTAATAAAAGTCCTTTTATTTGCGAGAAGGTTAATAAATGCCCTTTTACGGTATTTGCGAGAAGATAAAGAACATAATTGCGAGGAAAGGAGGGGATTTCCAACAACACTAGGTTGCAGCACCCACAGCAAAATCCCAGAACACCCATGTAAAACACAGACACCCACAGAAAGAGACGCAAAAGGGACAAGGAACACCAACTTACAACATAGAAACATGAAACATAAAAGACTACACATAAACCAACGAGACCAATTGTCAACCGGTACCGACTTAGGACGGCCATCTGCCATGTAAATAGCAGAGGGTGTGGTTATCCTGGATTACGTGCGCACAACCCTCCCACTATTCCGATTTCCCAGAGGTCTCGAAGAACGCACAATTATGGTGTAAAACAACCTCCTCAATGACCACACAAAAACAAGACCGTAAAACACAGGGGTCCAAGCAACACAGATGAATATGTAAATGGATAAAAAAAAGAGGACATGCGTAATACAGTCCGTGCTCTGCCGGCTGTAGCGAGCTCATATATGTTATCACCCGAGGAGTCCGACTGACATTCAGAGAGGACAGGTGGTCGGGACCCTGTCTTCTCTAAAGAGGTTTTGACAGGGCCCGTCATGGAGTCCCGTCGTCACAGTCAGTCAGAGTGCAAGTCTTAAGAATGCGCTCGTACAAGACTGTAGATTGGTCAAGTACCAAGCCTAGTGTCCATCTGGACATTAGGATCATATCCACGGTATAAAAGGCGTTTGATGACTCTGACGCTTTTTCGATAAATTTGCTGTCTACCTTTGATCCTTCTTATTTTGTTAATTATGTCACCATAAAATGCAGGTTGTGAAATACCTGAAGTAATATACTCTGTTGCTTGTATGGGTCCGAATTTCAAAAGAAGTTGATCATATTTTTTGTAAAATTTCCAGAAAGTCTTTACTAGTTTGTGAAAGCGAAAACCTTGACCTTAAATTTTTTTGTAATTTGTAGATTTCTATTATGAAAATCCAAAACATCAGTACATGCTCTAGCATACCGGATGAGCTGTGAAAAGTAAATACCGTATGACGGTAATCTAGGGACATCACCGTCAAGCCAGGGGAAATTTACTATGTTGAATCTAAAATCATCTCGTTTGTCATATACACTTTGACAGTTATGTTTATTTTATTTCTTTGCATTTATTGACACACTGACTTTTTCTTTCTGTGTGTACAGCAACATGTACATACGTTCCTATCAAAGGTAGACAATTGGGATAAAGTATAAAATCTGAATTGGAATGACTTACTAAAATCTGTCAAAACAATATATGTAATATATGATATAATTCAAAATCATTTGTCTCCTAAACATTAAAAATGAATTGGTCGCAAAACCTGAAAAAAATGAGCAGTTTTCTTGTCATTTTTATGTTATGTTACTTCTCTTCGACTCTAGTTTCTTTCGAATAAAGAATTTATTTAAAGCGTTTTTGCAACAATAAAATATTAGGCTTATTCATACGACGTCAATGAGACAAAGGATTTGATTCAGCAAACTCTGAATATATCTGATAAACGAAAGATGATGTTCGTTGCTATATTTCAATACAAAAGGACTATATACATTTCAGGGCACTGTACGCTGTTCTGTAATAAGGCCGTGATTTATATTATGTTTAGGTTTCTGTACGCTTTTCTCTTATATATGTCCTTGATTGACATATATATTTAGGGTACTGTACGGTGCAGCTTCTCTGCGATCAACCATGGACGTCTCATATGGCTTGCTTGTTTCTCTAAAAAAGCAACATCTAATTTATAAACAGTTGTCATTCACAAAATTATACATATAAGAATGATTGAAAAATAGTAACCCTTAGAAAAGGACCAATCTTATATCAGCTAATTTCTCTTAGCTTTCTTATTATCTACACCCATATGATGATGATATTGACAGATGTTTTTTCCCAATCATCCATTTTGTAACATAAATAAACATGTCATCATTTTGATTTTATTTTAAGATGATAATGTACTTGACCAAAAAAAAAAAAATAATAATAATAAAATGGTCTATTGTCGTTCAGAAAAAGAACATATCAATTTTCATTTTTTGAAAATTTTATCTCCAAATAAGGGATTTTCGACAGTACATGTTAGTATATATTACATGACAACAAAAATGAAATATCTTTGGGATTCTTGCTCTCTTTTTCTTCACTTCATGAATATACTGCATGTAGTACGTACATAAAATCAGAGTAAATTAACTTTGCAAATAGCAAAACTCACCTCTTCTTATGTCGAATATATACAATGACAACAACGATTATAAGAATGATGCCGACTCCAACTGCAGGTAAAATGGCTTGCCCTTTAAATAGATTTTAAATGTAAAGCACACATATCCCCTACTATTTGACATTGTAAAACAAAATATAGGAAATGATGAGCTTTAAGGTATTCAGCCCGTAATACATTTTCAATGAGAATTATCAAAGATACAGATTTTCTATTTCATCGTATAGAATACTTTATACACTAATTTTGCTCATATAAATGATGCCACTTGTCAACCAATGACACATGCAATTACCTCCGAACATTCCCGATAATAAAATCATCGGTATTTGTCGGAAATGTGGGAATAGTGTAAAAATCTTAACCGGAAGTAACTCTATTAGGGTGCGGGAACCTTAAGGGATACTAAAAATGCGAAATACGAAAAAATAGATAAGAGATAGAGAGTATTGCAAAACAATGGGTAATACAGTCTTCACTCCTACACGAAATCATGAATGTTTCACAATCACTACATTTTGTAAAATAAGATAAAGTCGAGAACGCTAGAAATGTGCCGTATACACACCGTCATACGCTGCATGGTATGTGGTAAGTTGTAAGCACATTTGATAAATATAAGTAAGCAATTTATTTGGCGGATGAGGATTGTCCAGAAGCGGTTTTTTTTTTCATGGAATGTAACCGAATCCAGCGTTTGATCTGGCGTCTAGCCAAAATAAGTTTGTCATGCGTCAACACACGCAGTCCAGATATTGTCTATACAGAGAGGAAGTACATGAATATGATAACCTGTTAATTGACCAATTGATACTTACAAAAAATACAGAAAAAGTAGGAGAATGACAAAGGTTTTCAGTATGTCTTTTTCATTTTATGTCCAGTCTGCCATGTTTAAAGTATCATATTTTGTCAGAGATATTTTCATTATTACAAATGTAGTACGTTTTTGTCGCTAAATTCACCCTGGTCGTAAAGATGATACAGAAATGAACTACAACAACCAGAAAGCATGAAAATTCTGTAAATATAATGGAAAGTACACTTACATGACACGGACCATCTTACAGATACATCTGCCTTTGTAGCCTCGCCGCCATCATCAAAAGCTTTCGATTGAGTTTCTGTATCATCAAAACCAATGTATTTAAGACGTCGTCAGATTAACATATTTACACATATATGTATCATTAGACTGTTTGAAGACCAAGGATAAGGTAGTATTGCATTTAATTTAATCGAAAAGACTTCCTCTGTTTCAGCCTTAAGTATCTCTGATGAGACATAACTTAATGCGCATACAGTGCACTAACATTTTATAGTAGAACATATATTTCAATATCGGCAGTAAGAAAAGGAATTTAATTTACATATGTACATATCATTCGTTCACATAATGATAAGGTTAGATTTAAAATTCAAATAAAAGCATGTCAAACTATTTGCAACTAAAAGTTAATAGCTATTCTCTGTAAGCATTTGCACTTTTATGAAGGACGTAGGCACGGCATGTCTCAGATTTTGATAAAATTTGTACATAAGGTTGGGTCTGACCCAAAAGTAAAAATTTGATAAAAATTGTCTTAATATCACATCCGGTTGCCATGGAAACGGACTTTGAATATTTAAAAAATGCATTTTTGGGCGTTTTTGAATTCACATACATAATTTATGCAGCATAATCTAAAACAAAAAGTGATGAATTATCAGTACCCTATCATTGCTCTTTCAAGTTAAGTAATAATAATGTTGGGTTTATGGTCTTATCTATATGTTTCCATAGCAACAACACAGGTACCCTATCAAATTAGTATTTTTGGCATTTTTTCAAAATTCAACGATAAATTACTTAGTAATACATTTTTGAGTTTTTTATGCAAATAAAACATAAGCAGTCACATTGGGACAAAGTTTCTGTTCGTTGCTATGGCAACATGACCTCAAATCGCAAAAATGAAAGCAATTTTGGACAATATTTAGAGTCCTTGTTTTACTAGATCATTGAATTTTAATTCAAAGTGATGAAAATTAATTAATGTATTTAAGAAGATCTTTCATTACACGAAAGAAAATTTCTACAAAAATATTCAGGAAATAGCCCGTTGCTATGGGAACGATTGTTTAAAATTGAAAGCATCAAAAGTTAAGTAATATGATTTTTTTAAAATCTAAAATAAAGTTTAGACTTTGCTTTATCGTATATGTGAAAAAGGTTGTGTAAGCCTGTTTCGTTTTCTGAGGAAAAGGCTTCGAAAAACAATGAAAAATGCTTAGTTTTAGAATGTATGGCCAAATTACTATAGCAACCATTAATTATTTGAAACATTTTTATTGTATATTGATAGAGGCTTACTTGATCTTTATTGTTATTGAATATGAACTTCCTGGGATTAATAATGACTGTTTTATGAAAATAATGAAAAATGGTTGCCATGGTAACATATGTTCCCCATAGCTTTTTCATGGTTTTTGAAAGAGCTCCTTGTCTTGGATATTTCCCAACAATTTTTATCTGTTCATCATGATGCAAATTTTTTTCAAAATGACTCTGAAGTTGCAAAATAAGTAATATTTAAGACCATAGTAACCGTTGCCAAGGTAACTTATGTACATAGTAACATGTGGGTTTATCTTGAATTTGCTCATTTTATAAAATAAATATTATTTCCTTATCATATACCCATCAAGAGAGAAGGAAAATTGGAAAATACAAACAGCATTTTCAAATCAATATATCAAAATTAGCTAATTATGTTGTCATGGTAACCAGCCTTTTTCACAATATCAGACACTTCTAGTGAGCTTATTTAAAATTTAATGTCCTAATCTTTAGGATGCATAAAAAATCTTCCATTGATGTCATATAAAGACCGAATTATAGAGCTTCAAATTAGCTCAATTTTGCCAATTTCTCAACTTTAAACCCGTTGCCATGGTAACCAGATGACCTAAAATTAAATTTTGGGTCAAATTTTTCATTTTCCACTGGTTCCTACTTATGTGTGAAATTTCATGAAAATCGGAGACCATGCGTGCCGAAATTGTTTAAATGGTTACAGAGAATTGCTATTAATTAAGATATGTCAAGAATAAAATACAACCTTTTTCAATATCAGGAATTAAGAATGACCAAAAACAAGTACGGGGGTACACGCGTTTAGCTTATTTGTTTGTGTGGTCATTTTACACTGATGAGATTTACACAACAATTGTGAGTTCTTCGAGACCTCTGGGTAATCGGGAAAATGGGAGGGGTGTGCGCACTTAATCCCCACCGGATAATTGCTCCATTTTCTACTAAAGTGGCAGGTAGCTTTAATTCGGCATTAATTACCCATTGGTCTCGTTGGTTTATGTGTATTATTTTGTTTTTGGTGTTTTGATGTCGTATTTAGTCTTCTTTGTCTCTTTTACGTATTTTTTGCTAAAGTTGTCAACTCTGCATTTGTCTCTTTTCCGTATCATAGTATGCTCGTCTTTTGTGTTTTTGCATCGGATGTTTTGGTGTTTTGCTGGTGGTGCAAGGGTCTTGTTAGAGATCCCCTCCCATCTTTCATATGAGGGGTGTTTTGTTGTGAATACTGCAACCAGGTCTTGTTGGAATCACCTCCTTTCTTCGACAACTATTTGAAATGTACAAATGTATGAATACTATTACCTTTAATGTGACACTGATAATCTAATGCGCTCCAGACGCCGTTACTCTGACAAACTATGTTATCAGTTCCACGGCCAAGATAACCAGTGTGACAAGCGTATTTTGCAGCGTTTCCATATGTCGTACCATTATAAGAACGACGCCCATTGCTTAATGAAGCTGGTGTGCCACAATCTGTTGATTCGAAATAACAAACTATAAACAATTGTTTAATGTAAAACGTCTTCAAATTCAATAGCATCATTTAAGAACAGAAAAATTTCCAGCATGGACAAGACCTGCACGTTTTGTGTACTTAACCCTCGTAAATGATCCTCAATCTAAACAATGTAAAATGGCCACGGAGTTATTATGTCCAAAGATGTAACGAAATATGTAGCAGGATGGGTGGTGTATGATACTACAGGACCCACGTTTAAAATATTTCAAGAAATTTTGATAACAGAAATTTTCGAATGCGTTTGCGATTCATTTCAATTAAAGGAACTTCGTTTTAACGAAAATCCAAAAACGAACATTAAACATCAACAGGGGAAACGTCCATTTTCTACTTTTTAAATAAGTGACGCCTAACAAGCGGCAAAATATCAACTCTTATATTCTTTCATGTTTCTTAAATGATTTCAAAAGTCAAGATAATACATTTTTCTATGACATATTGAATCACTTGATATCAAATTAATCATATATGTTACCGATTGCGTTATTAAAATCGGAAGAAGGAAACATCTTCGGTTAGCTTCACATCTTACCGTATATCCGACATTTAAAGTTCAGACTGTCCCAGCAGTTACAACAAATCCAATTGCAGAAACACCTTATAGTGTTGTCACCATGTCCGTAATATCCTGTGTAACAGTAGTACGTAGCGCTATTGGTGGTATAAACTCTCCAGCCATTTGATATAGGAGGAGGAAGCTCAGTGCAAGACGATGAAACTTTAAAGCAAGAAAAAAGATGATAGTGGTATTTGAAAATAGACCCTCATGTCTTTAGGTGGTAGTATTACTCTACCTTATATATTTCCCTACATTCAATTTTCTTCATAATTGTAATCTAAATTGACAATGATGTAATGTATCTTTTGAATAAATAAGAAAGACAAAATATACGGCTTTGCGTTCGTTGCAATTCAAAATTAACGAAAAGTAAAATTCAACCACTGAAAGCATTAACGCTGTTTCATATTTAGAGTTCATGTTATCTTTTGACGACAGAAATCATCCACAAACTTCAATATTTGACAAATGTCACGATATGACTTTTACTTCAAAATAGAAATTAATAATATCCCGTCCTAACGTTAAACGTCTTCAAGTTCGATAGCATCATTTAAGAATAGATAAATTTGCAGCATGGGCCAGACCTGGACGTTTCGGATACATAACCCTCGTCAGTGATTCTCAATTTAAACAATGTTATATTGCCAAATAGTGTGAAAATTACTATGTTCAAATATTTACCGAAATATTTAGCAGGATGCGTGTAATATGATGCTACATGACCCACGTTTTAGAAATTTCAAGACATTTGGTAACAGAAATTTTCGAATGCGTTGAAGAGACAGACGATCAACCGAAGTTGACCGAACTTGGCTACATGTGCCCTCGGGGACTCCTAGTCCACCAGCAGTGATACTCACCAAGTAGTACGAATGATAAACGTCTTCAAATTTGAAAGCATCATTGAGAACCGATAAATATGCAGTATTGACCAGTCATGCACGTTTCGGGTACTTAATCCTTCGTCTCCTCTCTATGGCGTATTCATATCGCAAGTTATATGCTTAAATTTCCTGAGCAAGCTCATACTGTAATTTCGTTATGAGCGCTCCTAAGCCAAAGACACATTTGTGAGAGAATGTCTTTGATAAAGCAAAATACTTTGGACGATACAATGACAATTTAAAACAGTATATCATCCCGATGTCCTCCATGTTGGACGATATTTTAGTTTAGAACCATCCGAAACACCATATGTAACAAATTCATCAGATGTTGCTTTTCCGCACGGCCTAAGTGACGGGTGTTCCAAGCGCGACACCCGAACTAACGAAATAAAATACGAAGATAGATTGTTATTAGATACAATATTATGGAAGTGTTCCAACTCTTTTATATAATAGATCTTTTATTTCTTATCCCGAAGCAGGTACAATGTATCACCGAAATCACTCGAAGGACGGCAACAAAAGTTGCGCCCTTTGTACATCGATGAAGTTTCCCGTTGAATTGTTTTTCAAAATTTGTGATACTTGCATCAACAGAAAAGGTATCAGATTTTTAAGAAAAAAGAAAAAGAGCACAATAGCTCTCGGACATTTGTTGTCATTCTGCAATCAATTATTATTTTGGTGAGCGGTCCTTTGATAGGACAATCATTTCGTTCCGTCTCCTTTCATGTTTTTATATTTATTCTTTGAACCATGTGCAATTTGAATAATAATGCAATCTACAATAGATTGTGTGCAGGTATTGAAAGATTAATCCAAGTATATTTGACTTTAAAAATTCCTAATGATGAAATATGAGATAAGTATTAAGAAAGACAAACAAGAAAACTATTGATGCAACGCATCAATTCGCCGGAAGAATTCAGATAAAAAATATGCCTGTACGTGTAATCACTCTTGAGTAAACAGAATCTAAATGTGGAATATTTTCACATGTATCTGAACCCCCCCCCCCCCATTCCGCCTCTTTTGAGATTAAAATATGTCTTTCGTCACTTCCTGAATAAATGTTAACTCCCCAAGGTATTCAAATTCAAAGCTCTTTAACGCTTAAAAATATATCGCATTAGATGGCAAAATTTTAACTTAAGCAATCAAAAGTATATGAAAAAAGGCTCGAAACCGAGAGCGGTACTCGTTTCAGTGAATTGCGAATTCCGAGATTGTGCACCCCTTTTACTATGCGCTATTGTAAAAATCGGGGGCAATCTCATAATTATCCATTTGGAATACCTCTTATTTCTATATGTGGCATGATAAAGCAGAGATATGTACAAACCATTAATATAAATCGCCGACTTCTATCGGCGATTAATATAAGGTAAAACATGAAGAGAGAGAGAGAGAGAGAGAGAGAGAGAGAGAGAGAGAGAGAGAGAGAGAGAGAGAGAGAGATTACCATAGGTCGGGAAGAACAGTGCAATCCCAAGATATATAATTATCTGCATCTTGCATGTAGAATTCCCTCGGACTTTTAAAAATCGCCTCATGGTATATCTGGTTTTTCTAGTTTTCTTTCGTCTTTATTAAAAGTATTGTCTTCCGTCAAAGGATATATACATAGGTACATGCATGAGATAAGCTATTGTAATGTTGAGATTGAAATATAGATGTGTCACAAAATAGATTAAAACGTAGATTTAATAAATAAGTTCCAAATTGATTAAAATTCTTTAGAATTACCCGATGCTGTACGATTTGATATTTGTTCTAACGAACAATTCCATAAGTTTGTATTCTTTAAAGTTTTGAAAGGTAAAGATTGGCATCGAATGTTAAGCGTCTTCAAATTCAATAGCATCATTTAAGAACAGATAAATTTTCAGCATGGACCAGACATACACGTTTCGGGTCCTGAACCCTCGTCAGTGATCCTCAATCTAAACAATGTAATATTGCCAAAGAGTGTGAAAATTATTATGTCCAAACATTTACCGAAAGAGGTAGCAGGAAATGATGCTGCAGGACCCACTTTTTATAAATTTCAAGAAATGTTGATAACATAAATTTTCGAATACGTTGAAGAGACGATCAACCGAAGTTGATCGAACTTGGCTACATGTGCCCTGGGGGACTCCTGGTCCACCAGCAGTGACACTCACCAAGTGATACTAATGTTGAACGTCTTCAAATTCAGTAGCATCATTTAAGAACAGATAATTCTTCAGTATGGACCAGACATGCACGAAGTAATAGCCCCCCCCCCCCTAAAAAGAAAGAAATTTAGATAGGAAGGAAAATCTTCAAATAAAATATGAAAATGCGGTACAATTATTGCATTGATTACATGTATATTATTTAGAAATGCGGTTCAATTATTGCATTGATTATATTATTAGTAAAATAGTGTATATTAATGAAATTTTAAGGATTTGAAGAAACCGACTCGGAGCCTATTCAGACAACGTGATATTTCGTGATTAAATTGTTTTAAAAATACAAAAACAGAAATAGGAAAATATCTTTTATATGATCATGTTGCAAGATACAAGTTTTTTAAAAAGCATAACGCCAACAAAATTGTAAAATACAATAATTAAATCGACTTATCTCAGCTTTATGTAATATGTGAACAAATTGTGTGGTTTTCCAGAATGCCAACAATAATATGCATTTAGATTGTATGAATGAAACAGAATTTTCCTGATTGGCGCCATTAAATATCACCTCTCTGGATGTGCATGAAGTGTATAAATGTATTATATGTACATGTACCATTGTGAACTAGGACATTTAGTGTTTTTCTCTGTGTTGCAACGAGCTTGCTGTATGAATCATTACACATTTTTGCCGAGAACTTCATCTTTTTCTCGCATGGGAGGTACTTTACATGTGCTTAAGCGTATTCTTAAAGAAGCACATGCCTCTAGATGTAACAGCGCATATTCCGCTAAACGTGAATCACGTAAAATTATTACAGGTAAAGCATGTCGTTTGAATTGCTTGTTTTAGCCATATCAGATTCATTCACCAAGATACGGGAAATTGTAGGAAGTTATCATAGTTGATAAAATATGACCAGAGGATTAAACTGGACAGTTAATTGTGAAAGAAAGGAGGGAATCGCCAACAAGACTCGGTTCCTGATCCGACAAAGCACCAAAACACCTGATCCGAAAACACAGAGTAGACAAGCACAGCAAGAGATGAAAAAAGAGACATGCGACATAGAAACATTAAACAAAAACAAACGAGACCAAATGGCAAATGGTGTCGACTTAGGACGGTCATCTGCCAAGTCAGTCACAAATGATGTAGTTATCCGGTTACGTGCGCACAATCCTCTCACTTTTTCCGGCTACCCAAAGGTCTCGAAGAACGCACAATCGTAGTGTAGAATAATCTTTTCACTGTAAGATGACCACATAAACAAGACAGTAAAACGCAGGGGCATAAATAACACAGATAAATATGTAAAGAGATATAAATAAATTTGTCGTACAAAATACAGTCCTTGCTCTGTGGGCTCATGTATGTTAGCACATGAAAAGTTTGACCGACATTTAGAGAGGACAAGTGGTCGGGATCTGTCTTTTCTAAAGAGGTTTGAACAGAACATGGAGTCCCATCGTCACAGTCAGACAGCGTACAAATATTGAGTATGCGTTTAGGCTGAAGGTTGGTCAAGTACCATGCTGAGTGTCCGTCTGGTAACAGTGCGATCATATCTTCGGTATAAAAGACGTGTGATGATTCTAATGCATTTTCGATGGTTAAGCTGTCTAGCTTTGATCCTTATAATTTTGTCACCATAAAAGGCAGGTTTTGAAATACCCAAGGTAATGTACTCTATTGCTTGTATAGTTCCGAACTTTATAAGGAACTGATGATAATATTTGTAAAATTTACAGAAAGTCGTTAATGAAAGCGGAAACCTTGACATAAAACTTTCTTAGTAATTTGAAATTTTCTACTAAGAAAATTCAAAACATTAGTACATGCTCTAGCGTAACGGATGAGCTGTGATATGTTTACAAATGTCGTATGAGGCAGTTAATGTACATAACGTCAAACCAGGCGAAATTTACTTTGTACAATCCAAAATCATTTTTTCGGTCATATGATTAAATTTCTTATATGATTCTTTCCGCTTACAATTTTGATATTTAGGTCCAAGAATTGTGTTTCTAAGTCTGTAACGTTTGCCTTCTTGAGTTTTAATTTTTGTGGATAAATTTCATTCTTTAATATTTTTCATGTAATGATACGGAAATGTTCCAATTCTATACCCTCCAAAGGAAATTTCAAATCAATTTCTTATGCACCAGACGCGTGTTTCGGATATAAATCATCATCAGTGATGTTTTCATTTATAATGGTATTGGTTTTGGAAAAATAAAAAAGGATTAACAGAAAATCTGGGTATATGCATAAGGAGATGCCCAAATGGGATAAAGTCTCAATCATGACCAATAGCCATGAACAGAACACTTGCCGAAATTCATAATGGCTGACAAAATGATGAAAAATGTCAGAGGTAGGCAAATTTAGCGCATTTTTTCATTGCTACGTCACTATGAAATTGCGTCTTTTAACAGTGACGTTATAATGAAAAACAACGCCAAAAGATGCTGACTCGAACATTTTGAGTTTCCGCCAAGATCGCAAAATTATTTACTGACAGACTTGTATACATGAGCATTGTCTTTGTAAGACCACATACCAATGTAAAATATTTTCATGTTACATTTGTACAGCTTTAGAAAAGAAGCATTTATGTGTCATTGAATGCTTTTCCCTCTAGAGATAATCTATGAACAGAATAATATCTGCATCTCAGAAAATCATGGCCAATTATCCTTTTTGCCTTTTTAGCGGGGATGAGCCTGGGTGAAATGATGGACCCGTAATTCATAATGACTCATAACGTAAGAAACGTGGCAAAATATTCCTAAAAGTGGTTAAGATTAGCCCGGGATGCTCTGTGCTTCGTCTCCCACACTTCTGATCAACTGAAAGAAGTCTGGGGACCAAACAGGTAGAAAGCTTTCTCAGTCCATGATCATCTGTTAGGATGTGATGTTCTAACTTCTATAAAATGCCACCTATACTGGCCATATAAATTTTTGTAACTCGTCTATCATTGATTATCATTTCTGTAGTGATATCTTTGACATGCGTTCCAAGATGGGATAATTCTTGTATTTGCATTACTTGTTCTTTCTCTCAGCTTTTTCACTGTAGCATATAAAAGGGTATTTAGGAATTTTCAATTGTTTTCACAAGACACTGATTATCTTTTTGCAACGCAATATAATCAATACTGAATAAGATGCCGTCATTATGGGTGTATGCTTTTAAAACAAGAAGACGGTATTAATTGCTGGCTTCAGGCAGCAGATTGAAGGTTGAAAAGCTATGTCTATAGAAAGCAACAGAGTGCAATATTTATATCTCCATTCAAAGTTTAAATGTGAGATTCTTTAATTTTTGACACACTTTAGTGTAATTCAAAATCATATCTTCAAGATCAAGGTCTATCCTCAAGGTTAACTTCAATAGCAGAAATCACTTCCACTAACCATGTTCTACCTCTATGGCAACTTTTAAAATGATACATCATGGTAGTAACAGCGTATGCACAGTTCATAATAAAACCGTCAAGGGCAAGGACAATACCTTAGGTCAAATCCATTCATCATGTTCTACCTCCATGTAAAATTTCAATGTGCTATCTTATATACTACAATAAAGTCTTGCTCATGGTTTTATATATATGTAATATTGGTACAACATAGTCTAATTAAAAAGAATTCAAGGTCGATGCAAAATCTTAAGGTCGCGGTCAATACCTGAATCAGGTCAACTTGCTTTGATCTATTTCCATGCAATTTTAAAATGTTATTTGAGATATTTTATTGGTACCTTAATGTGTTCAAGTCGAATTCAAAATCATTTCTTCAAGGTCAAACTGCTAGATCAATATTCATACCTGAAACAAAGTGAACGCATTCTGGTTCATCTCTTTGCTAAGTTTCAATATGAAATTCCATGTAGTATTTGTAGAATAGAGATTACATTATATTTTTGTCCCCCGCTTTCGCGAAAGCGCGGGGACATTTAAAACCGGTCCGTCTGTCCGTCCGTCCGTCTGTCCGTCAGTCACAAAAACTTTAACCTTGTGAATAACTTTTGAATGGTAAGTGATAGGACTTTGATATTTCATATTACCATGTGTATACCTTGTGATAAGACCTTTCCATGGATACCAAATTATTGACCTTCTGACCTTGACCTTGGACTTTGACCTACTTATCAAAAACTTTAATCTTGGCCATAACTTTTGAATGAAAAGTGGTAGGACTTTCATGTTACACATGTGTATTCCTTTTGACAAGTACCGTTCAATGGATACCAAAATTTTTTACCTTCTGACCTTGACCTTTGAGTTCGACCTACTTTTCAATAAACTTTAACCTTGTCTATAACTTTTTAATGGAAAGTGAATGGGCTTCGATATTTCACATGTGTATTCTTGGTTCGTCTGTCCGTCCGTCCGTCTGTCCGTCAGTCACAAAAACTTTAACCTTGTGCATAACTTTTGAATGGTAAGTGATAGGGCTTTAATATTTCACGTGTATTCCTTGTGACAAGACCTATCCATGGATACCAATTTTTTTGACCTTGTGACCTTGACCTTGGACTTTGACCTACGTATTTTAAACTTTTACCTTGATCATAACTTCTTGGAAAGTGATAGGGCGTTCATATTACACATGTGTATTTCTTGTGACAAGACCTTCCCATGGATACCAAATTATTGACCCTCTGACCTTGACCTTGGACTTTGACCTACTTATCAAAAACTTTAATCTTGGCCATAAATTTTGAATGAAAAGTGGTAAGACTTTCATGTTACACATGTGTATTCCTTGTGACAAGTACCTTTCAATGGATACCAAAATTTTTTGAGACCTTGTGACCTTGACCTTGGACTTTGACCTACGTATTATAAACTTTTACTTTGACCATAACTTTTTGGAAAGTGATAGGGCTTTCATATTACACATGTGTATTTCTTATGACAAGACCTTTCCATGGATACCAACATTTTTGACCTTCTGACCTAAACCTTGGACTTTCACCTACTTATAAAAAACTTTAGCCTTGACGATAACTTTTGGCTGGAAAGTGATAGGGCTTTCATATTACACACATATTACACATGTGTATACCTTGTGACAAGACCTTTCCATGGATACCAAATTATTGACCTTCTGACCTTGACCTTGGACTTTGACCTACTTATCAAAAACTTTAATCTTGGCCATAACTTTTGAATGAAAAGTGGTAGGACTTTCATGTGACACATGTGTATTCCTTGTGACAAGTACCGTTCAATGGATACCAAAATTTTTTACCTTCTGACCTTGACCTTTGAGTTCGACCTACTTTTCAATAAACTTTAACCTTGTCTATAACTTTTTAATGGAAAGTGAAAGGGCTTTGATATTTCACATGTGTATTCTTTGTGAAAAGATCTTTCCATGGATACCAAAATTTTTGACCTTGACCTTGGAGTGTGACGTACTTTTCAAAAACTTTAACCTTGACCATAACTTTTGAACGGAAAGTAATAGGGCTTTCACATTTCACATGTGTATTCCTTGTGACAAGATCATTCTGTTGGTAGCAACATTCTGACCTTGTGACCTCGTTCTTGGAGGTTGACCGACATTTAAAGACTTCAACCTCAACCATAAATTTTGGATGGTAATTTAAATGATAAGACTTTAATATTTCACATGTGCAGACCTTTTCATAAGCCTCTTGGTAACAAAACAAAAGTTTGGACCCTTTGACCTTTTCTTGGAGTTTAATCTTTCATATTTAGAATTTTGATAATATATGAGATATATTATGAAAACTTAAGAATGGGGGGGGGAGTCTGCAAGCATTTCTTTAAAGACAAACACCCAAAAGCGGGGGACCACAATTCCTTGAATTTAATTTTCAAGGTCAAGGTCAAACCCCAAGGTCAGTGACAATATACCTGCATTTAGATCCTCTTACAATGCTTTATCTTTGTATAAAGTGTGAAGATTGTCGTTTTCAAGATCAAGGTCAAACCTCTAGGCCAAGGGCAAAAACAATATCTCTCACTCTGCTTTATCACTATACCAAGTTCGTATATTATTCCCTTTATAGTTCTTTCACAAATAAAATTAAGACAAAATTACATTATTCAATGTCAAGGTCATACCTCAAGGTAAAGGTCAAAGACATTCCCGGCATCCAGATCTTATTACCATACTTTATATTTGTACCTAGTGTGAAGATTGAACTCCTTATAATTCATTCAGAACTAACCTTAACACAAAGAAAAGGGAATGATCTCCAGCATGACCACCCTGCACTCACCCAGCAAAACAAACCCACAAGACAGTGATACGTAAATGACATCAGACAAAACTACAAACCACAAAAAGGCACAAATTTCACTAGAACATTATACAGGACAATCGAAACAGACGTACAGAAACATCAAACATTAATGACAACACATAAAAGGCATTGACCTTGAATAATTATTTTTTCAAGGTCAAAGTAAAACCACAAGGTCAGTGTCAAAACCAGTACGTTCAGATCCTCTCGCCATGTGTTATCTTTATTTGAAGATCGTACTTTCACTACTAACCTAAACGCAACAGCTAAACCAAATTGTTGACACAGCTAGACGGACAGGCATACAGACAGACGGACGGACTTCGCCGTTCAAAAAGCAAAATGAAGAAATGGTATATTCGTAAAGAAATTTTAATATCAAAATGGTTTTTGCATTGTTACATTTCATGAATGAGATCGGTCCATTCTTAACGAATTTTATTACTAGTATGAATTATCATAGGAAAAGTAGACATCATGAATTTTGATTAAGATTTGCTCATCATATGAAATTGTGTTATATTAAACGTCTTCAAATTAAATAGCATCATTTAAGAACAGATTAATTTGCAGCATGGGCCAGACATGCACGTTTCGGGTACTACATGTAAACCCTCGTCAGTGACCCTCAATCTAAACAATGTAATATGGCAAAAGAGTGTGAAAGTTATAATTTCCAAACGTTATAATTTACAAAAACTCCAATGTGCATCACTCACTCATTTCGAGGAATATACATTATGAATAATAAATAATACACTTACATGTGTATCCCTTCTACAAAGAATAAACAAAATCACAAAGTTCACATTAGAAGCGAAGCATGTTTTCTGCATTGATATAACGAATCAAGATCATATTATATCTATAATTATTCTATAAACTATAAATAGCGCCTCTCTGATTGGCTGATAACGTCATCGACGCCCCTGAATAAATAACCGTATACCGCGGTTTAAAAATAGACTGGGATTACCTCCACTTAGTTCTGCAAATGGCGTCGTTATTTATAGTAAATCATGTATGAAATTATAGAATAAAACAGTTATGGACTTTTAACTCAGTATATATGATGTGATACTGACTTACTATGAAAATATTTAACTCGGGTTCGCCTCGGGCAATATTTTCATAGTAAGTCAATATCACATCATATAAGCTTAGTTAAAAGTCCATACTTGTACATGTATGTTTATCTATAATTGGAATGCCTTTAACAAGATAAAGAGGAAGATGGTGTCGTTGCAGTGATCACTGCGGAACACAAAAGTATGAGACAAAAAAGGAGACATTTCGAACGAATACAAAGGACAACAATTGCTGTCAAAGATTCCTTATACCGTGTCTCATTCTCAATTTAAATTTAACCAAAATAAAGAATGGTCGAAATATCAAATACATATTTGAGGGCCAAAGTAATTACAATTTCAAAAGTTGGAACATTATTTTTTTTTTTGTTAAAGCTCGGAGATGCTAAAGAGTTATCAAGGACTGATTAAAAATTAAAAGCAAATAACAGAAAATTTGAGTTGAACCTACGTATGCAATGTAAGTTAAATAAGACCCCAAAATCAGAATTCAAATATCATAATCAATGGTCATGCAAAACCAGGAAAACTCCAAAACCTAACAAAACAACTTGAACATTCTGAATGCAGAAGAGGTCAAATACCTGGGGAGGGAAAATATGCTTGCTAGTACCACCCGTAATTGCAGCCATACCAAAGAGGTCAAAACCAGAAATTAAATATCGAATAAGGTGTTATTTGATGGTTATACATAATATAATGGGCAATGCGATAGTGCTTTATACTTTCAATATATCGTCCAAACATTTTCGCAGTGATCTGTGTATTTCGATTACAAGAAAGAGCAAGATATCATGCTTCGCCCAAATCTGTGACCATGAGAAT
Source organism: Pinctada fucata (assembly GCA_028142955.1). Taxonomy (NCBI): domain Eukaryota; kingdom Metazoa; phylum Mollusca; class Bivalvia; order Pterioida; family Pteriidae; genus Pinctada; species Pinctada fucata. The sequence goes on from AP027104.1 coordinate 25,195,191, forward strand.
CCTACAATGACATTTTGCAAGAGACATATTTGGTATGGAGATTGAGATAGATTTGTAAATCAAGTCTACAAAAGTTAAAGTATCCTAGGAATAGATGACAAGAAATATATATCCTATCATCCTTCACGATTGTGCGATAATGAAAAGTTACCAAAAGACCATGAGATAATTTATGAAAGTAACATTGATTAATGCAAAGCACCATTATGGATTACATTAATGCAGATGCATCGGATATCCCGTTGTTCATCTTCATTTGCATAACTATATTCAACATTCCCTTCCTAGAGCTCCTATAGTCACACCTAAAACCGTGACGATTTTTCTGAAAAGTCAGACTGTGGTGAAGATTGTGGGTTCAATTCTGCATAGAGCGTAGGAGAGTCAGGTGAAATATTCCCAATTGTTTCGGCACCTGCAGAACCATTCACATCAGTATTGTGTATATGACCATTTGAAATTTTATCATCTTTGTTTTCGTGAGGTATTTGCTCTGGGGCAAGAGTCATCTCACTGATTTCGTTCTCTTTCTCGAAACCTTTGTTGTCGTATTTTTGCAGAACTAGATTTTCTCCTTCCTTTTTGGCTACTTCGTAAGGTATACTCTTCTTTCTGAAATTAAAAAAAATCAATTCTCAAATTATTCCTCGAAGGTTAAAATAATAAACCTTAACGTATTACACGCCGATAAAAAATCACAATCAAAATGCAATTTACGAAGAGATGTCTGATGATTTTTTTATCTTTGTAATTGATAATCTATTTGTTCTTAAAAAAAAGACTAAAAAGAATATTTTTGTTCCTTATATCGAAAGTTATCGCTTAGTGACATAAATACAACTTAGAAATAAATCTTTAAAGTCATCTCTGTACTTGACAGATTCATGCGGGACTTTTCAAACTTTCGGACTTTTCAAACTTTCAGACTTTGCGTAATAGGAAGATCCTACGTATTACTAATCATTGGTCACAAATGGGACAAAAATAATTTGGCCTATGAAATAAAAAAAGCAGAACAAAGTTTGAATGTTAAACGTGTTCAAATTCAATAACATTATTTAAGAACAGATAAATTTACAGCATGAACCAGACATGCACGTTAAATCTATAACCAAATTCTGATGTATTACATGTACTACCTTTACTTACCTATCGTAATGAATAAAACAAGATGCAACACAGACGATCAGCATGAATGCTGCTGTAGCCAGGAGTGGAATTATAATATTCCCTGTATTGAATACAAATATAGTATTTTCATAAATATGTTTGAAAACTATTCATACGATAAAGTGAACATCACATCATACATTTTACGATTTTTCAATATATGACTCAAAAACAGAAGAACGTACATAGTATTAGTTAAACGACTTCAATTACAATGGCATCATTTAAGAACTGTTACAGATAACTTTGCAGCATGGACCAGAAATTCACGTTTCGGTACTTGACCCCTGTTAGAGATCCTCAATCGAAACAATGTTCTATGGCTTAAGAGTGTGAAAGTTATTATGTCCAAAAATGTAACGAAAGACGAAGCAGGATGTGTGGGATGTGACGCCACAGGACGACCCACTTTAAAAAAAAATCAAGAAATTTTGATAACAGAAAATGTACCACTTGGAAAAAATCTTGAAATAACTTTTGCTGTCACTGCTAGATCAAAGCAAACAAAGAAATATAAATGACTTCAATAAAATCAGTAAGTTTTAGAAATATTCTTACATGGAATCTCTGTTGTTTCATTCGGTGTTTGATCCTCTGGGTCTGGGAGTTTCTTTGTTGTGCCAATATCATCATTCTCTGATGTTGACTGCGTAGCATTGGTCACTTCAAAGAAAAATAATTTATTGAATCGTCATTCAATATTATTTAACTGAAAATAATGTTTATATCACTTTACAATATAATTTTATGAAAGATAAACTACTTTTCGTCCAATATTCACAATATTTGAAAAGTCTGAAAACAAATAATAACATACAAACGTGTAAATTATCACTTTCTCGACATCCATGATATATGTTCAACCATATCTTAATAAGTGTTGTGTACTTGATCAACCACAAAAATAAAAATGGACGACTGTTTTGTTTCTATGGCAGGCCCCTGATGGACACAGTCCCCTTCAGAAACATTTAATAATCTGGGTTTTGTACGTCTCGCGTGGTTTGTTGAAAAGGTTTGTTACATCCGGCGAGTGTGTTCCGCTGTGGTCAGTACAGGATAGACCTGCCCGAGGTCCCTTCCCCATTAAGAAACAATTATAGATCATTTCACGATAATGTCCCTTCGATTCGCTTTTGTCTCTTCGACAATAACAATCAAATGACGTCATCTTTGACGCTGCATGCTAATCTTTGAAGCGAAATGAGGTCATTTCATTGTTCTGGTGGGCAAAATCATCCTACTAAGAGACAAAACTTAACAGATTCGACATCAGCGTCTATAAAATAAATGTAGGCAATTTATCGTTCTCTGATGACGTCACAGTTGGCACTTCTAATTCAGAGATAGTCGCCGCGTCTATTGCTTCATTTGAAACTTTACCAACTGTAGTTGTGTCTGTAGTTGTAGTCATAGAAGAAGTGGTAGTAGTCTCCAGCTCCATCACAGTTGTGGTTGCATAAGTTGCGTTTGTAGTAGCTGCAGTTGTCGAAGCGGAGGTAGTGGTATCTAATTGCACGGCAGTTGTAGTTGCATTAGTTGTCGCTTCAGTGGTTGTAGTCGTAGGACCCGGTGTAGTAGTTGTGTATGGAATTTCGACAGATGAAGCAGTGGTATTATCATAGCAGGTCATGTTGATCAGGGCATTATTATCATCTACAAATGAATATGTGAATGTATTATTCATCCGTTTTATGCAATTGACCATTTCCGATCAGTTTAGAAAGCATAAAATGTTTGGGTATTACATTATGACGCAGTGGAATTATCATAGCATGTCATGTTGATCAGGGCATTATTATCATCTACAAATGAATATGTGAATATATTATTCATCCGTTTTATGCAATTGACCATTTCCGATCAGTTTAGAAAGCATAAAATGTTTGGCGTTTACATTATGACGTCAATGTTTAAAAACGCAATGTCATTAAGACGTAACAACACAAAAGTTGCCTACCTCGGACATTTTTCGTCACTTTGTCAGCCATTATGAATTTTGGCAAGTGGCCTATTGTGACTTTGAAATTTAGTTATAGGTTAGATACTGACTAATTTTTTCTCTGTATGAGGATTAATAAAAACAGATATAAAAATTTCTTGAAATTTCTAAAACATGGGTCATGTAGCATCATATTCCATCCATCCTGCTACGTCTTTCGTTACATTTTAGACATAATATCTATCACACATTTTGGCCGCATTACATTGTTTAAATTGAGGATCACTGACGAGGGTTAAGTACCCGAAACGTACATGTCTGGTCCATGCTTAAAATTTATCTGTTCTTACATGATGCTATTGAATTCGAAGACATCTTAAACAGTTACAGAATCATACAACAATCATTATGTTGGAACTGCAAGCAATGCAAAATCAGCAAGCTTATTCAGAGGTGGTTTCCCGCTTTTTTTTTCATATAAGTAGGACGAGGTTACAATAGTTACATTTCTTCTATGAACAGGAAATACCCAAGTGAAGTATTAAACCCATTGTATCATTTTTGTGTCGTCTGTAAAGCATAGCGACAGTTAGGGATGGGTTTGTCCGGCGTCCTACCGTCTGTTTGTCTATGTTTCAGTAAACTATTTGCTAAAGACTTCCTATTAATATTTGTAGCCATAAAAGATATTTCTATTTAGCTGGAGTCAATATCATATCTAGAATTAAAGAATACATGTATATACACACCTGCCGTTAGCTTTATACAGAAGCGTTCGTCCCATGAGAAAGTTGGTTTCGTCAAGCTGAAGAGAGCCCCTGTGCCCGGCTGTAGCTGCATAGGTGGTGCAACAACAAAGCAGTTCAATGACGCATAGTACGAAGCTGACGTAATAACAACTATATTCCCACAGCTTTGATATTCTGGCGCTTTCTCACCGAAAAAGGTGATATTAACCGGAGTGGATACCGTGACAGTGCACACACAGGGGTTAGTATCTGTGGCCTTCTTGGCATCGTATGTATCCAGATAGAGCACGTTTGATACAACGTTGTCGTTAAAACACATAGAAACGACTAAAATATGAAAAAAGGATGAACATTATGTTATTTTTAATTAAGCATTTGAATGTAACAGTTACAAATACTCGAAAATGCTTCATCCCTTTTACGAATATAAATCTTTTTTCCATTAAATAAATGCAATATTGATATTTTGATCGTATTTCTTGTTAGAAAAGACCGTTCTATTTTTCAAAAGAGTTATATAATAATTGATCTCTTTTTTTTCTCTTCGTTTTACGCATTTACTCACCGGGACAATCAAATAATGTCATCCATAACAAAACATGTTTCTATTTGGATCGAAATGGCATCATTTCATTGTTTTGGTAGGCAAAAATGTCTTCCGAAGAGACAAACGTGAACCGAATGAACAAAAGCCTAAAAGGGTATATTATGGATTTTCGTTATACAGATTAACTTCCCTTTCGGGTCGGTATATGACGTAAACATATTGTGACGTCATTAGATTCTATAGTAACCAACGTTAAATTAAAGAAAAGTATGCCACATAACCGATGTTTCAATAGAATGTTATACGTCACAATGCATTTAGGTTAGATCGAACACATTCAAACATGTAGATCTACACCAACGAAAAGACGGCATGCTTGATAACCAAATGTTCCACATCACACCTTTTTGCAGGCTTTAACAGTATGACGTCATAATCATAGCCAGTTAACAGTGCGTCATAATTTTAAAGTCTGCAAACATGTGCAATGTTGGGCATTTGGTGATTCCTCAGTTCTTATTCAACTTTGTATATTTACCTGGTATGCTGTTTAAATTGCCATGAAATTTGCATTCTGTCTCTGTCATTGATTCTAGAAATAAACAAGTATCGATTTCCGTTATTTGTTATCATGTATCATAATCTAAACTTCATCTCTCCATATATATCATTAAGGCAGTGTCTGCAGGGTTAAGACAATGGACGTGTATAAATTGCGCGCTCAGTGCACACCTCTAGAACCCCAGACTCGAATCATTGATTCGCGGTGTGAAGTCCTGCATGGGAGGGTAAGGTGAACTCCCATTCGATCTCAAAAGGTTCCTATCTGGGTACTCAAATTCCATCCATGCCAAAATCTGAACTGATGTATGACTAGTTTGTACGTTGTACATAAAATAAAATTTCAGTTTTAAAAATGCAATAACATTACAAGGCACCATTGCTGTCAGAACGTGAAGAAAAATTAAAAAGAGGATAATCAAATACAAATAATGAGTTGAGACTGGACAGAGTATGGATGGTTGTGCGTAGGCATTGGCGACTATATTCAGTCAAATGACCATCCCTGTTAAATATGCATTTTAGAACAAGATTATGCCTAATAGAATTGGTTTGATATATTGTTCAAGTTCCATTTTATAATCATGTTACTTTTGTATTTCTTCTACAAAGTAGAGAAGAACAATACAATGTAGATACAACTTCAGAATATATTAATGTTTTCGTTTGCCAGATGCTGATCAATGTAAGGGAGTAGATGGGGTAGATGGAGCAGTAGAAACCAGAATGTCCAGTAAAGTAATTCTAGTAGGGTTGGACGTCAATCTTTTCCTCCTATATAAAATCATTTGCTGATTCGTATGTACATGTACAACTACTGCGCTAACCCGACCCTATAACGTTTTTGTATCGTTTATATTTATGATAAGATAACACTAATTGTTCAATCTCTGCTTTCATCTATCACTTTGCACCCGACAAGCCAACTTCATGAATTGCGTCTACGATACGTCCTTGCCGTCCTGATTCAGATCTTTCACCGGGACAGTTTCCTCCTTTCCACTGGCTACAGGTTTAGGAGCTATTGGTCTATAACTGACACTTGGTTTGGCAACAACACTACATATATTTCCTGCCTTTTTTGGTGCAGAGGTTTTAATGCCAATTCTTGGTCTTATTTAAAGTTTCCTTGTGATGGGGGATGTTTTATCATTCGTTTATCAGAATCGAACTTCTTTCTTGGAGTTATACCTCTCGTTTTCTTACCTTCATTCGGCAGCAGTGGTGTCATACATATAATGCGAAGGAAAAATGTTAAATGTCTTCAAATTCATTAACTGAACATCATTTTAGAAACAGATAATTGCAGCATGGACCAGACATACTAGACCTTGTTTCCCTTTTTACAACATTCTCATCTTGTTTACAAGATCGTAATCGATTTAGATTTGTTCAATTTAAAACAAAATCAACACACATAAGCACTTAATACACGTTAGAGTGTGGTATAATATCAAGAACTTGAGTAAGTTGTGAAAAAAAAAACACCAAACGATTAAGAAATATAGCTCGTCTGTACTTCTTTGGCAGATTTGCGTGACAAATTCAACAAGTATTGTCTCCGTCACTGGAGGCCGCCATTACTGTCTCTATGTAAACGCTCCGCCAGGAAGACACGATTTGATTGGGTCAGCCGCTCTGACTGCGTCCAATGATAGAACATTTGTTTTATTCATACTCGGGCGCTAAGCGCTAAATATATCAAGGGGAAGAGTAGGACGGTAAAGACGTATCGGAGCCGCGATTTATGAAGATGCCGACAAGCATGCCCTTATCAGTGGTAACCAAAATTATACATGTAGTGGTGGCCTGTTACATTTCTTAAAGTATCTATTTTGTGAAATGTAATCAGCTCAAAACAATGGTATCATTAAAAAAGGATAAGGCTAATTCATTTAAGGGATTGTAGATTATATAGGAGGAGGTCACGGTAACCAATAGGTCTCGATCTTAGCACCCAAAACAAAACACGAAACACGTAAATGCGAAAACACAGTTTACAAGCACAACAAGAGACACATTATAAGTACCCAAACACACAATTTACCAGTAAAATGTTCTATCCTTCAAAATATGGAAGAGTTTATTTTATGTAGTAAGACATCTATCTATAACTAAATGACAACTCTTTGCGGCGACATGTGTTTTTTGTACGCCAATTTGTATAACAGATAGATACTTTATATTGATTGATACAGGATAGGTCATTGATCAGTACGATGGATGTAACAGCTGATGACGAAACAAGTCCACTGTATTGACTAAGTTACCTTAATGTGTCAGTGAATATACATACAGTTCGATATGAACATGAAAATTTGTCCCCATCTCTATTGCTCTTAATTTGCATTGTTTACATATGACATCCAACGCTTTCGTTCCCATTTTTCATTTTCTGATATAAGCTTCTAAATATAGACCCTACAAGAAACAACGAGGAACTCGGAACCTTTTAATCCAGACAAAATAGATACTTGTACATAAACTTTAGAAACTAAGCTATTTCTTTCAGATTCTCGGAGTTGACTTGAAAGGAAATCGAAGGAAATCGCCAACATAATGACGTTCAAGTAATCACAGCGAAACTCACATACATCCGATCCCATCGCTCTTTATTTGTAACAGCATAAAGACTCGGGCACCAATGGTGGAAGGATTTGCATCAAATCGATGTAAAAGTAAACAAGCACTTTTTTCAACACTCAAAGTTCTTGAGAGAGTAATGTTGAGAGTAACTTTTTCGTCAGTTACGATCCAGTGTTGGAGCTTGTATTTCATGATAGAATTGTATTTCATGATAGAATATCACAAAACTAATAGACCAATTGGGAACTAATTTTTAAAATGTCACTTAATGACGTCCGAGTCTTTTTTCGAAGAAAAATGTCGAGCTTAATCCGAATGTCACAAACAGACAAACGCACATGATTTCAATTCAATGTCCAAAACATACAATCTGTTGCACACTATTTGGAAACTTTTGTCGCAAGGGTCATCCCCGGTCAACATGAATGGAGACATTTCGTGGGGTTTTTTTTTTCTTCATTTTGTATCATTTTATTTTCTTTGGACACAGCTGAGTGTTTTGTTTGTTTGTTTGGTTTTTTTTTTCGATTATTCTGATACCATATAAGGCCATGTTCTTTTCAAAGAAAGGGGGTTTTCAAAGTTCGAACAAACTAATAGCTTCAACTTGTGAATTTTAAGCTCAGGCAACTGCATGTATCTAAAAAAAAAAGCCAACGCTTGTCGTTGTAGAATATCCCTTCATCATTTGAACTTTGATACTAGTATTGGTATTTACAATTCCTGATAAGTGAGGATTTTATAAAGGTGTTCCATTTCACAATGGACAGTTTTGTGAAAGTGCGTTTTGCGTTGATGGTTTGATATTTTTTATAAAAGGCACTTAACCAGATCAGTCCATCAAAGTTAAAAACATTTTCACTTATTTCAGTGCTGTTAAGTTAAAGGATACCTTCAAATGTACTAAACGTAACAAAGCATCCTGAAGCCCCATATCTTTTATAATGCACATTGTCGTATTACGCATTAGCTCATATGAAGAAATTTTGCCCAAAACGATGCATCCGGATGTCTTCCGTCCGGTGTAATTTTTTTTATATATATTACAAAACGTATTAATTTTTTATTTTAATTACAGTAATTATATAGTGAAAACTGCATGTGTTCTAATAGTGAAAAAGGAAAGAAATGACAAGAAATTTTATGACATTAGAACATTGCACCCGCGATCGAAACACAAAAACACGTGAACAATACATTTTCTGTGCTTGTCTACTCTGTGTTTTGGTGTTTTGTGTAGGTACTGCAACTGAGTCTGGTTGGAAATCCCCTCCTTTCTACTTATTAATAATCATATCACAACTTGTTTATGCCCCCATCAGTATTTTCCCTTCTATTTAGACTACGTCAAACTCTGAGCGAGTTGCCACAAGCATGTGAAATATGAAAGCCCTAAGCAAATGCCGTTCAATTCATATTGGAAAGATGAAAGTTTTAGACAGACAAACAAATAATAAGATAGGCGACAGACAAACAGGTGAAATACAGTCTTCTTGCCTTAAGAGATCGATTTTAAAGGCCATAAAATTGAAAACAAGCAAACGAACGTCTCTTGTTTGAACCAATGGCCGATTAATTACCTTGATGTGTGATTGTGTAGTTATCCAGATTACGTGCAAACTACCTTCATTTACCTGCATATATGCATCAGAATAAGGACTTTTTAGTGATAAGATTTAGAGCTTCGCAAATGAGTTAGAAAAGATGAGATTTCTAAGTTTTCAATTTAAGATAATCAAATATACCTGTAACTTTGTGAATAAGAATAAAATGTAAACGTCTTCAAATTGAATAGCATCATTTAAGAACAAATAAATTGGCAACGTGGACCAGACATGCACGTTTCGGGTACTTAACCCTCATCAGTGATCCTAAATCCTAAATCTAAACAATGTAATATGCCAAAAAGTATGAAAGTTACTATGTCGAAAAAGGGTACCGAAAGACATCAATGAAGATGAATCAAATTGGATATTTTTATCAAATTCACAAACACCTTTTTTGTCAATATAGAATGGAAAAAAACTCTAACAATCACTTTAAATGAAATAATTTCATTACACCAAATGGTTTATCTATTTTTTCTTATACCCTATATTCTATTTGAATGTTTTGTTTCTTTCATACCTTCAAACCTGATGAGAACCAGTATCACTTCTAATATCAGTGACGTCAGTCTACATACACACATAGCTTCTCCGACATCCTTATTAAAATTAACGTAAATACTTAAAACAAAGTTGGAAATTCATCTTTGCTCACAATACATAATTTGTCATGACAGTAACGATCATGGCCGTTGGTTAAAAAGGGTTTGTATATATACACAATATTGATCACAACAATAGAATAAACAGCTGTCTATTCCTAGAAAAAATATGTATGAAAGAAATCCATTATGCTTATTCCATATCATGTACAACTCAAATCATAATCAAAATGCTAATTATATATATATATGATGACGTCCCGTTTATGAGATAGCGCAATATTCAATTTTATCGATAAATTTCCGCCAATCAAATGAAGTTGGCCTGGCGATGGTGTTTTGTTACTATAAAGGACTATCTTAGTGATTCAGAAACATACTACTTTGTACTAATGGAAGTCCCTTGCGGGGATAAGAATCTTCAATCTACCACATGGCTACTAACACCATTTAAGGGTGAATTTAATGTCCATCTATAAAGACTATACTTTGAACTTGAATATATAGTGGACGAGAAGTATAAATATGTAAAATAAAAACTTTATGAAACTAAGAAAAAGAAGTTGATAATAAATTCTGTGTAATGCTTGATAAGAATAAATGTTGCTGCAAAACACTTATGTCAGATTTGAGCATCTGTAGTTTACACTAAATCATCCATTCATATAATATATTTTTATCTCATCCTCGTGCAAAAGATATGCTACATCCACGACTCGGCAAGCCTCGTCGTGGATTGCAAATCTTTTACACTCGGATGAGATTCCCCTGTCTCAGTCTCAACGTCGTGATAGATTCTATTATTCTCTCTTTCTCTTTCTCGGATGTTAAACGTCTTCAAATTCAATAGCATCATTTAAGAACAGCAGGATGGATCAGGAATGCACGTTTCGAGTACTTAACATCGGGAGAACATTCTTTATGGTACTGTCGTACTCAGTGGAGTATGCCGAATGTTAAACGTCTTCAAATTCATAAATGGTAAGGGACACTTCTTACTGACAACAAAAACAACTTAAATAAAAAGAGGAGCCCACGAGTATACCACAAACGTACTGAGAACAAAAAAAATTGAATAAAAAGAGCAACCCACGAGTATACCGAAGGAATATTGGGAAGGGACAAACTTACATGTACTAAGAACAAAAACAATTTATAAAATAGAAAGAGGAACACTAGAGTATACCGAAGTAACACAACAAACTGAAGAACGGCGTGTGCCTATAATTTATAAATTTGTAATTAAATATTGTTGGAGAGAGGACTTAGTATAAGTTCGTCTTGTTGTTTAATCCCCTATATTTGTTTTTGTAAAATAATATTATATGCCAATATTCAAATAAATAATGTTTAAGATCGGGGTTGCGACTTTTAATAAGAATGATGTAGAAGAAAAATGGATGGGTTCATATGTAGAGGAACATCTCCTCGAACCATTCAGACCAAAAAATCAAAATTTGCCCGTCTCGTCCTTTGCCTATAAACGTTCATTTTTGGCCTATTTTAACATTTTTGTCATTTTATAGAATACCACATCATAACTTTACATACCTCTGAAATGCATGAAATTTCAAAAAAATATCATATATATTCTTATTTGTCAAGATTCTTATAGCTTGTAGATGAATTAAAGGCTATTTTGAGAAATTCTGATAAAATAATCAGTTCTAATGAGAGTATTTTCTTATGTTGCTGGTTGCCATGGCAACAACTCATTATTTTCATTAATACCTAGATGGTCGCCAGCTACATGTATACATTAAATTTTATTTCTACATATACATTGTATATCTATGGTATTGCTTTATCCTGAAGCAGTCAAATCAACATGTACCCGAATTAGTTTTTGCGTAACTTCTTTGACGTTTATTATTTGAGATGTTAGGCAGATGGTTGTCCCACAGCTTTAAAACTCATCGTCTAGAATGTTTAAGAAATCTCTAATTAGGGCTAATCAGAATCAAAGAAACTATTGATCTTAAAGCATACATTTCTGAAACGTGGTTCCTGTTGCATCATATCCTATCCATCCTGCTACGTCTTTTATACATTTTTGGACATAATGACTTTCACTCTTTGGCCATATTACATTGTTTAGATTGAGGATCACTGACGAGGGTTTAGTAACCGAAACGTGCATGTCTGGTCCATGCTGCAAATTTATCTGCTTTTGAATGATGCTATTGAATTGAAGACGTTTAACATTTATACCACTTGGTGGACCAGGAGTCCCCGAGGGCACATGTAGCCAAGTTCCATCAACTTCGGCTGATCGTTTCTTCAACGCATTTGGAAATTTCTGTATTCAAAATTTCTTGACATTTCTTAAACATAGGTCCTGTAGCATCATATCCCATCCACCCTGCTACCTCTTTCGAAACATGTTTTGACATAATAACTTTCACACTCTTTGGTCATATTACATTGTTTAGATTGAGGATCACTGACCCGAAACGTGCATGTCTAGTCCATGCTACAAATTTATGTGCTCTTTTAAAAATGATGCTATAGAATTGAAGACGTTTAACATATATATCATGTAATTTATATATATTTTTGTTAATTCTGCGATTACTTGACTAAAGCAACTATCCTCGGATACAAACATTAAAACCAGCAGATACCCTAGCAGCTACATACAGTAATAGTTTCAATAAATAAGGGAATAAGTGCTTGTGCTCCTTTACTAAATTTAAACAAGGGTGTTCTGCATCATTTCCTTTAATATGTATACGCATGAGTAAAGAAATACTGCAATAGTGTGTATTTACGTCAGTTGGGGAAAACCTTTTCAACAGTTACGATGTTAAGTTCTATTTATCATATTTGAATTTGTAAATTGAAATTTTACTTCCTCATGAGTATTTGCTGGACTGACAACCAGTACATGCTGTACGTGTTCCTGACGCACATGTATAGGATATATCAAAGTCATATTGTTCCTATGTCATCCGGTTCCAATGTAAGAGCAAGTAAGTAGTTTCTTGACTTTTTAAAGATATCATAGGGAAAACGTGACTTTAAAAAACGTCCTCTCTTTTGACATCGACTTGTTTACTTGATGTTTGTATATTGTATATGTATACCCAGTTTAAATAACCTGCTTAATGGACATGTCTATATCCTTGTGACAATTTTCGAGGCTACGGTATGAACTTATCTCTTAAGTGATGAAACTGAAGCCGACTCGACCCGCTTTTTCCTTATCTTGTATATAAGTGTAATACTCGCATTTTTATGTATTTAATTATATTTTTAAGAATTTGTATTTAGATATTTTAAAACATTTTATTCCTGTCTATTTATCATCCATTTTCGATATACGCAATCCCCTATCTCTAAATTATAGTCGGAATATGCAGATTCAACATCCCTCAGTCCAATTAAAATCAGTAAGATTTTCATCCAGTTACAAGACATATTGCATTTATCATATTCAAATATATGTTCTATCGTATTCAAATATATGTTCTATCGTATTCAAATATATGTTCTTTCGTAATAATTTAGGATAGCGTATGTGCATTTCAGCAACTGATGTATCATCAGTTATGCTCGAGGCCGAAAGGGATGAAATCAAAATAGCGAATATAAGGAGATCGAAATTCTTTAATGACCTAAAACTTATGCCTAAGTGTCAGCTAAGGACAGAGCTACATGTATGTTAAACGTCTTCAAATTCACTAGCATCATTTAAAAGCAGATAAATTTACAGCATGGACCAGACATGCACGTTTCGAGTATTTAACCCTCTTCAGTGATCCTCAATCTAAACAATGAAATATGGTCAAAATATGTGGAAATAATGTCCAAAATGTTCCGAAAGACGTATCAAGATGACAGGAATATGATGCTACAGTATCCAGGTTTCAGAAATTTGAGGAAATTTTGTGAACAGAAATTGCAATGAGGGAGATACCATCAGATTTAGTATCAGAAAATATACAAATATAGTTCAGGTCAGGTGCAGAAGTACAGTATAACTAGGTGTACGATACCCCTTGGGGACTAACAGTCAACATGCTTTATACTAAGTGGAAAGGCAACCAACATTACATTGTATTTTTCCTCAGATACACTTTTTTGGTAGGGGAAAGTTGAGAAAATTAAATGTAAATCAAAGGGGATAATTAGTAAGTCTTATTGCACATTTCAGGGATGGACCTAACCTACCAATCTAGATCTGCGCAAATGGAAAAAATGTCGCTATATAACAATCAATTTTCTTCGACTTTACTCTATCCATAAACGCCAGATACTTAAAAGTATAATTTCAAGTCTGTGAAGTAGAATAGGAAACACGAACGTGGCCATCGCTACGGATTTTGATCTAATGAGGGTATACATATTATACATTTATCATGTAATCATAACATGTACTAGAGTATTTGTTCCTTGTCCGATGCACAATCATGTTGCGTGTAATTTCTGTAATGTCGAGTATTATTCAAATATTGATAATTTCAACCACTATAGGTTGCTACCTCTGCTGGTGGACTATTGGTGCCCGAGTATGTCGTTTGCCTAGTTGTTCTGTGTTTCTGTCCTAACTTTTAATTTTCTTTCACTAAAACGTCTTCAAATTCAATAACATCATTTAATAACAGAAACATGTAGATAATGCCATGTTTGCTGTTTCTTGTCCCTTTTGTGTACCTTGCTTTGTATGTCTTCCCTGTGTTTTCACTTGGGGTGTTTGATGTTTGATGTTGGTGCTGCAACTGGGTCTTGTTGAAAATACCCTGTAGATGTAGATAAGTAACAAGCATATTGCTTTCTTTATTAAAGAATTAAAGTTACTGCTTAAGTTAGGGATTATAGGTCCATAACTGTAGCTTTGATAAAAATGCAATGAATTGTATTTGAAGGGGACATCGCAGTCACTTACATGTACAATTTATATACTTATAATGAACTTTCAAGTTCTCCGTCATTTTCCGCTTTCCTCTCATGGAAAGGAGGGAGGAAGTAAAATTTTAACGGTCACAAGCTACGGAGATGGTTCCAAACGTCCTCCTTATCCCCCCTTAATTTTCTGAAGATTTTTAAACGTTATCTGCTGACCATGATGATAATCAATTTATTACTAATGAGTGTCCTGCTAAATTAATATAGGCAAGGACTTATAAACGGTATAGTTTGAGGGGGTGTTCCTCTACATGTAGATGTAACCATATTTCTTCTGCCTCAACTCTATCAAATGTCGCAATCGTAGTAACCTTAATGGACATCAAACAATATAGGTTTGTAAACAACGATATGAATGTACCTTAAAGGGACACTTCAATTTGAATAGAAATATGATCCTTGTGCATGTACAAGATTTGTTTGATTGTTTTTGTTTCTGTTTTTTGTTTGTTTTCTTTTTGGTTTAACAATGTAATCTTGTTACAGGAAGATGAGAAAAATTTGAAAGACATGCACAACTGCCAAGGGTTAAGAGAGCTACCTCCAAAAGCTGACATTCAATTTTTAATGCAAATGACAGACTCACAAGAATTATAGCCTTGACATTGAACAATATGGCATCCAATGAAAAGCGAAGAATCAGTAACGTTTATGACACTGCTTTAAGGAAAAATTGGGTAAAAGTATTGGACAATCTGGAACCCCGTGACATCGCTGATTACCTTGTACCAAATGATGTCATAACAATCGAGGAATGCGGTGACATATGCCGAAAAGACAGTCGAAAATCCCGGATTCAAGAACTGATGAGGCATATCGTATTAGGAGGGGATAGGAGATTTCTCGATTTTATGGATGTACTAAAAACTCGTTACTACGATTGGTTATACAGGGATATTAACAAGTCCATAGAAGAACTTGAAAACAAAGGTTAGTCATCCTACGTTTTGTAGCTAATGGTCTTTACATTGTCATTATGATCCTATTTTGAAACTCTGGCGTTGGTTGTTTAGCATGATGGTTTTTTGTGCGAATAGCACATAGCGATTGCCTGATTTCTTCACTCATGGGTGCCCCGTCTACTGAGTATGTATAAATGATGTTACCCTGTTTACATCTACTTTGGGACTGCTTCAGTGTCATGATCGGTATAAAGTCTGATCACGTGCTGTCTGAATCAATGAATTATCTGTATGAATCGAGCTGACGTGTTATGTACATGCATGGCCTAATGAAAAGTTGCATCTGTATGAACACAGGCTGTGTGTTGGAAACCCCTTTACATTACCCGTTTTAGTGGACAATATATAAATGAAACGGTGCTATCGATAAAGATATTAAGTTGAATCATTGAAACGTATAACTAACTTCAAGTAGGCTTATTTTGTCCCGCTTCACAAAATGAAATCTGTATACGACGGAAAAATTAGGAACTTCCTTCATGAAATATGATATTAATAATTATGAAAAATAAAAGATCAAAGCATCCCCGTTTAGGATGTATCATGTTTTTATATACTAAAAAAAGAAGTGAATTTTCCTTCAAATTCTAAGCACACACCTAAAATTGAACATGAAACATTAAAAGGAGAGTGGGGATCAAATTAGAAAATAAGATTCTTCTTCTTTCCTTGTATATGGTATCATCAATCGAAAGTCATATTGGATTGTTGTATTTTTAGGGGGGGGGGGTTAGATTTAATGTGATGTTATTTAATTTTCATGTTCAATGTCAGACATCATCTTTCAATTCATTACGACAACATTATGGATATGCACTTTAGTTCTGTCTTTATTCGTCCATAAACTGGCCTACAAACTTACGAAGGTGTTCAGAGACAAATATAACTTTGAAAACACAATATTTTGTCATACATTATAAGTGATATTTTTCTGGCTATTCGCACTCAATACCTTCTGTGCTTTGATTTTTTATTTTGCTGGTTGTAGTTTATATGTATTATCCTGCTAGGAATGAATGTTGGTTATCTTTTCTTTTTTTCTTGTATGTGCAGCACCCTTTGTATTCCAACAATGTTGTTTACTGCAATTTGAATGAGCTAAGTTTCACTGTCCCAATATTTGACATCAGTATCTTTTGTCATTGCAGTCAGTATTTCTAATACAAATCGGAGTTAAAAATCACTCACTCTACTCACATTGCTTTTCAGACACTTCTAACGAGATAGTGCGTCGCGTGCATAGAAATTCAGCTTCCAACCCGGTGAGGAGAAGCGCACCAGTTCAATATTTGAAAAACCCATCCGAGCATGAAATGTCAGGGCAAGACAGACTAGATGTAACGGATTCCCTGCCAATACCATGTCATAGGCTCACCTCTTGTCCCACGGGGTCAGGGGAGAGAACTTACAGTAACAGACCGGCATCCTACAACCCTCCAGCTGCGTCCACCTCAGGTGACTCAGAAATGTATGACGATTTTATACCAGTATCTTATTATGAGGAGTACCTACCCGACACTACACTCAGTGATCAGAGTGATTATGATGACCTATTCAAGTATATACCACTGTCACGTGACGAAATTCATCCGCCATCGAAAAGTATTAGTTCTTCATCACCCTCGGCATCCGCTCATAATACACCCCCAAATGAAGCGCTCTACGCTAATACAGATGTATCTGAGAGGGACAGCTTTTCTGAGAATCAACCTTTATACACAAATATGGACGACAGTCTAAGACCTGATTCCGAATGTAACCGAATAATGTTGAGAGATTATGAATTAATCTCCTTTACTGGGGCCACGTCAGAAAGTCCTCCGTCTGGGCTTAGGGAAATAGAGAACTGTGAGGGATGGAGTCCATCAGTTTCTGATAGCAATGTAAGTCTTTGCAAGATCCGGATCATAAGCTGGTAAATTGTGAAGCTAATATATCACTTAAAAAGCACTCTACTTTATTTTCTTCGATCCTAACAAATTGAAGAGCATAAAAAACATGCAGTGGCTCCGGAAATGCGACAAAAATATGGTAAAGTGTGGGAACACTTCCATATCATTATTTACTAAAAATAGATTTCTATTAGATAACATTTCCATTTTTGCCCTAGAAGAATCCCTGAGAAAAATCCTCCTGTTGCGAGTATTTGTTCATAAAGATCAATGCACATGCTTCAGTGACGAATTGCGATTGGCTATCTTTTTTCAGATACGGAAAGTGACTCCTACCTCCAAGTCTGATGATGGCAACTTCTTCTTTTGGTATAGTATCAAAGCTGAAGCCATTGTTTTTACAATCAGGTGAGTTATAATCACTCAGGTTTTAATATTAAGGCTTGTTTATGGTACGTGTAACACTTGTCAATTCAAAATTCCAAAATGTTTTGGTTATTTTGCTTTGGTTGCTGCAACCAAGTGTTAAAACAGTCAAAAATTTTAATTGAAAGTCAAACTTTTGCATCAGAACCCTTCCTTGGTATCTTTTGATGTTATCTATCAAGTTTCAGCTCAATACTTTCATTATTATTCAAATAGTTGCATTTTACAGGTAGTCTATTGATGTCCCCAGAATCAAGTTTTTGATAAGAATTATTTTCAATTACGCTAATTTCAAATTTCTGTTATTTCCGCAATTCTACAGATATGTTAACAAAATGAAATGTGACTCTTTCAGATGGCTGAATTCTCATAATATATGGTGCTAAAAACTGCATATGTACCGTTTTCGAATTTATATGAATTTTCGTTAGGCCCTCTTAGTGTATCGACAAAAAATTAAAAATTAACGTTTAAAACGTCAGAAAACTTATTCTTTTGCGATTTCAATAATATTTTTAGTGCAGACCGCATGAGATGTCATATAAAAACATTATTTCAGCAAATAAAGTTCAGCTGTACATGCGAACTACGAGCGGAGATCGAAAAACGGAACCCCCCCCCCCGATATTTTTTTTTGGGGGGGGGGGGGTGGAGCCAGGCAATGCTTGGCTATTGGATTAGATCATATTTATAGTAAAAGTAACAGCATGACACACAGCTAATGCAAGCATGTCGCAGTAATGAAAAAAAAATCACACTATGTCCTTACCTCGGCCTCCTTTCCAATTTAAGCACACGTTCGCTCGCCCCGAAACCCCCCCCCCCCCCCCATTTTCGCCAGATCAGCCATGATAACCAACGAATTGGCATCTAGCAGTATCATGAAAATGATATTTTCATCCTACATGTATCATATTTTCTCCTTTTCCCCTCGTCTGGTCTCTATTTAGTTACACACGTGATATCACTGTGCGCGCTTATAGGTATCAGACCCCAATTATTTTTTCCTATATATTCCTTTGTAAAACGTACTAATATGACGAATAAATACTCGAATTGCACCACCATTTTTTGCTTGAAACTTTAATATCTGCTAGATAGCATCAAAATAAGCTCAGAAATGGATTCATGCAAAAATCTGTCGCTTAGTAGACTTTTAATATCTTTTTAAACCCGAAAGGGGGTATCTGTGGCTCTAATGTTCTACAATCTATCAATTCTAGAGCCTCATAACACATCTGTCATCCCGCGATTAGAATGATGCAGTATCATTCAACATGCTAGAATATTTTTTTTCAACTCATCTGCGACTCATTGACGTAAAAAACGAATCATCTAGTGTAAAAAGAGTCGTAGAAATTAAATGTAAGAAGACGAGGGATTGAAATAATCAGGAACTATTTGCGTGATCAACGAACATTTAAAATTAATTGTGATCTGTGATCAACGAACATTTAAAATTAATTGTGATCTGTAATCTGTTGTTGGAGATCGCCTCCTTTGTTTTGCAATTTTAGATTTTTTTTTTTTTATTTTAACCAAAAAACCTTAAATATCAATCTTATGTGTTTATGGTTTATATTTTTGACAAAATTTCAAAAACTCAAAAATCTTTAATTGCAAAAGTCAAAACGTATTTAATAGTACATTTGGAATTTTAGATTTTTTAGTAAAAACCCAAACTTTCAAATATTCACAACAGTTTAAGAAAATTCAGTTTTTGTACATGTAGTTTAAAATTCTAAAACCGTCTATTTTACACTTAACAATGCAAATTTTTTTAATGTTTTAGAATTTTAGAATTTAGAATTTAGTTTTAGAATTTTGACATTTTGATCAGAAACGTAAAGTATCAAAGTTTTTAAAGTTTTAGAAGTTTAGATTTTTTAGAAAGATATCAAAAATAGGAATCGTTTTGAACATTTAAAACTACTATATATACTCACAATCAATAAAAACGCAACACTTAATAAGATGTGAATTCATTTTATAAGAAATTTGATATGCAAAATGTCAATCCATCATCAACATTAAATGACTTAGAGAAATAAATATCTTGCAATTCAAAATGAATATCTGTTTGTACACTTAGTAACAATAATGAAAATTAAGATTACCATGAAAATGAAAATTCACAGTTCAGTATCTTATGTGTCCTCCGCCTGTAGCAACACACGCACGACATCTCCTTGGCATAGAGCGTATAAGACGTTGTATACGTGCTTGTGGAATATTCCTCCATTCCGCCTGTAATGCTGCTTCCAGCTGCCGAAGTGTCTGTGGCTGCGGATGACGTTGTCTTACGGCTTTCCCTAACTGGTCCCACAAATGCTCAATAGGACTAAGATCCGGTGAAAACGCTGGCCATGGAAGCGTGTCGATACGTTGTTGGCGTAGGCAGGCAGCCGTCAAACGAGCAGAATGAGGGCGTTCATTATCCTGCTGAAATTGTGTGACATCATGATGAGCGGCAAAAAAGGGGACAACTGCTGGTCGCAGAACCTCATTGATGTAGCGCTGCGCCGTCAGAGTACCATCGATGACGATAAGAGATGTGCGATGCCGAAAGGAAATGCCGCCCCATACCATTACGCTCCCGCCACCCCATCTGTCCGCCTCCCTCTGCGTAGCGTTCACCTCGCCGTCGCCAAACACGGATACGCCCATCATTGCCGCTTAAATGGAAACGGGACTCATCCGTAAACAGAACTTCTGCCCATTGCCTTTGCGACCATCGCTGACGTCTTTGGGTCCAATGCAGCCGATTATGTCGCCTAATAGCCGTCAGGTTGTTGCCTCTAAACGGTCTTCTTGAGTGGAGGCCAATAGATCTAAGCCGACGACGCACAGTTGATGCAGACAAGCGTCGGCCTACAACGCCTTGTAAACTTTGCGCTGTTTGTGCCGCTGTCAGAAATCGATCACGGAGATGACGTAATTGGATAAGACGGTCCTGGTTAGGTGACGTCACTCTTGTCCTGCCCGGGCGTGGTCTATCATCAACGGAACCCGTCAGCGCTATTCTCTGGGCAAGTCTAGTAATAGTCGAAGGTGAACAAGCCATCTGTCGCGCAATTTGACGCGCAGAAAAGCCTGCCGCTAACATGCCCTTTGCTTCATGGCGCTGATTGTTACGTAGCCTCGGCATACTCTTTCAAAGAAATGGCGTTTCAAAAATTGTTTGTCAGGATTTAGATGCCCGATATGAATCCTACACACATGCAAAGCACATAGTCAAGTCACGCATGAAGTAACCTACACGGACAAAATCATGCGTCGTTGACCAATTCCCGATAAATCCTACATTGAGTGACGCATTCAACCGAGATAAAGTTGATATGTTTTATCATAAAATATATAATCGATGTATTAAAATATATTAAGACTTAACAAATTCATCGGTTGAAATGACTGAAAATAGTACTGTTGCGTTTTCATTGATTTCGAGTATATATATATAGTATATATTTTTGTAGCTCACCTGAGCGAAGCTCAAGTGAGCTATTGTCATAGCGCGCCGTCCGTCGTCCGTCCGTTCGGCGTTAACTTTTAGCATTTTCGACATCTCCTCTGCAACCAATGCACGGAATTTCACAGGAAGCAAGAACTCAAGGTCCTCTACCAAGTTTGTGTTTTTCGTGCCGATCAGTCAACATATATGGCCGCTGACATATTTTCGACATCTCCTCTGCAACCGCTGCACGGAATTTCATAAAACCTTACAGGAAGTAAGTACTCAAGGTCCTCTACCAAGTTTGTGTTTTCGTGCCGATCGGTCAACAAATATGGCCACCAAGGGCTCTGATTGGCTGACCCCTTTTCGACATCTCCTCTTTCACCGCTGCACAGAATTTCATGAAACCTTACAGGAAGCAAGTACTCAAGGTCCTCTACCAAGTTTGTGTTTTTCGTGCCAATCGGTCAACAAATATGGCCGTCGAGGGCTCTTATTGGATGACACATTTTTGAATTCTCCTCTGCAACCGCTGCACAGAATTTCATGAAACCCTACAGGAAGCAAGTACTCAAGGTCCTCTACCAAGTTTGTGTTTTTTTCATGCCGATAGGTCAACAAATATGGCCGCCGAGGGCTCTGATTGGATGACACATTTTCGACAGAATTTTATGAAACCTTACTGGAAGCAAGTACTCAAGGTCCTCTACCAAATTGTCCACTATCATTCTTTTGTGTGCAACTCAGGTGAGCGATGTGGCCCCCTTTGGTCTCTTGTTTAGTTAAACCCTAAATTTCCAAATATCCAAAACCACAAATATCGTTTTAGGATTTAGATTTGAGGCATATAAGTGATCATGTTCCTATTGTCCTTGTAGGTGTAGCTATTTTGTGGTAGACAGCATCGACCATGAGGACTAAAGGATCATTATCACTTATATGCCTCAAATCATCTTTTGACTATTTAGATTTTTGAACGTAATAAATATCTAAAATTCTAAAAAATGAAAAAAAATAATAATAAATGAATAAAACGATATATGTAATTTTGGATATTTGGAAGTTTATGGTTTAAGTTAAAATGCAAAACGCTTCAAATATTTCGATAGATGCTGCATTTTAATCAAACCATAAAAAATATATTCATTCATTTTTTTTTACATCATCGTTTTAACTCAATTAAAACTATCGAAATATTTCATCTCTTCTTGATTTCTAAAGTATATAAATTTCTGTATCATTTATATCGCAGAAAATCAGACGAAAAACGGGGATTCCTTAACTACAAAGTAAAGTCTTCGAAAGAGGGAGGAGTGCCACAATATTTCTTTCATAAAGACAGCAAGTTTGAGTCGTTATCAGAACTGATTGACTTTACACGGAAGTTTGGTCTGGCACTACCTGAAAAGACTTGAACAAAATAAAACAAAGAATAGAAAAGGACTCAGATTACAACCCTGTGGTATTCCATGACATTCATGACCAATGCCAGTCAAAATCAAAATACTAGTATTATGTTTATTTAAAACTCTCTCGAGCACTGGATCGTGCAATATTCTTTTATATTTGAAAGGTTTCAAATTAAACTATCATATTTTGTATTGTTTGTTTATGGTATCAGTTCCACCACCATCTGAGTTTAACGAGCTATTTTGAATATACATGACCATTGTTCCTACTTGCTGATGAATTGGAAAAAGATTCATCTCCAACAAGACCACTCTGTATCGACACAGTTGAACACACCCCCAAGATTGCAACACACAAAAGGCATCAGACAAAACAACCATCCGAATATATACAATGATAGGAACACAAGTCCAGATCATCCTTGTCAGATGTACTCTCAAGCAAACAATAGTACATTTGTATGTTCCAATGATGATGTCATACCTCCAAATTAACTGCCATTTTAGATTACAACTCTCGGACTTTATCCATTACTACCATGCAAAACGTTGACATTAAAAAATGTATACATGTAAATAAATTTTCAGAGTAGATTTCACAACAAACCTCCTGACTATTCTTAAAAAATCTTGTCTGTAATTCTCATCAATACATTGATGTATACGATATGAAAACTTATTAAGAGAATTTGTTAAAGTAGAGCAATTTTAACATAGCAGAGGTGGATAAAGTCCGAGAGGTGTAATCCAAGGAAGGAGATTACTCTTAGACTAACAAATGGAGGAAATATACATGTATGACTCTTTGGGAACACAAAATTAATACTGATTTACATACACAAAAATAGAGAAAGACCAATCGGTACCGCGGCTATACTCATAATGATTAACCAATCAGAGAGGGGCTTTCCCTGTCCTTGTTTAATTTCATACACTTCCGGAACGATTTGTCGTAGAGCGAAGGAACGAACGAGTAAAACATCTTTCTCAGCTTATTTAAGGCGGTTTGCGTCGGTTTATTTGAAAGTTATATAGTTTTAAGATATCTAATTATGAGACTGCCCAAAAAAATATTACATTATAATTTTGCTTCGTGGAATACGCTGATCAAGCGTGCCTGTTGGATTTTTGTAAAAATTGAAACTTTAAGTGAAAATTCTGAAAATAAAGATAAGAGAAGGAGGATGCGATTGTTGATCCATGACATCGAGCTCCTGTGCGTACATCCCTTAGAACAGCAGAATCCACGTACACATCTCATACACTCTTTTTAACACATATTATTTATGAATGGGCTAATTAATTAATGAGTTGGCACCCTTTGGTTTTATATTGAACGTATTTTTTCAAAAGAAGCACGTTAAATATCCGAAAAATAGGATTATACTGAAGGAAAAATTGTTTATAAACGTTGTTTCAAAATCTTTAAGGAAATGCATCTTTAACGATATCTCGCTCCATCTTTTTTTTTTTTTTTTTTTTTTTTTTTGCTTCATTTAATGGAAAACGAGACCAACAGGTCATGGATTTACATGGATAGAATATCAGATACATGTACTTGTAAATAGTAAATGGTAGGAAGCACAGGGGTGAGGTATCGTATCTTGGTCACAAACCGTTTCCTTAGCACAAATTCGTTCCTACTAGTATGTATTAGACTTGTAGAGGAAGGAAAGGCTACTGGGGTAGAAAGGGCAACAACTCTTACATTTAAATAATTTTATCATTTCCAGAAAATGAATTTGATATCAATGGCGTAGCTCTGCCTGGAAAAGTGGAGGGGCACAACATCCAAAAATTTCTAACCAGCGAAAAAAAAAAATGAAATAAATAACTAAAAGATAAAAAAACCTGTGTTTGTGAAACACGAATGCCCCCGTTGGCATCTTTGACAGTAAAACAGATGAAAAGTAGGTTCACATTTGAGGTCAAGGTCACAAGGTCAAATTTAGTATCCATGGAAAAGTCTTGCCACATGAAATTCATATGTGAAATATGAAAGTCCTATCACTTACCATTCAAAAGTTACGGCTAATGTTTAAATTTTCGATATAAGGTCAAACTCCAAGGTCAAGGTCACAAGGTCAAAATTTTGGTATCCATGGAAAGGTTACAAGGAATATACATGTAAAATATGAAAGCCCTATCACTTACCATTCAAAAGTTATGCCCAAGGTTAAAGTTTTTAAAAGTATGTCAAACTCCATCTTCGATTACGGGGCATAAAAGGGGAGAGGGGGGAGGAAGAGATTGACAAAAAGATAAAAATGGGTAGAGATAGGAAATTTTTATTAGCAAAATATTGACTTATCAGAAAATACTTTCTACACTGTAATTACCCTCTATCATTAACAAGTACATGTAATAATATTCTATATCGTTTGAGTTAAATGTCTTCATGTACATTGATAAAGTAATATGTACAAAGGATGGATCAGAATAGCTAAATTATTCAGAAAGCCAACAAAGAACTGGCGAGCGGTTGTTTTGAAAATTGACCGAAAAATTGTAGATTTATGGTACAAAATGTTGCTATTTTTACCAATGTTAATGCATCATAAGATTTTGTGACTGAAAAGTAGGGGGGGCACAAACATGGTTGTGCCCCCCACTTTTCAAAGTGTGGGAGGGAATGTGCCCCCGCTGCCCCCCCCCCTTCTCCTACGCCCTTGGATATAATTAGTCATTCATCGATTATTTCAGACTCAATCCGTCGCAATTTGAAAACGGAAAAAAGAATTATTATACCATTTATAAAACCATTAAATCTCGGTCTCGCATGAATTTACGTCAAGAAGAAATCCCTGTCAGTTTATTTATCATACCTATTTTTAAAGATTTTAAAATTAAATTTACTTCCCTGTTGCACATGTACAATGTACACACGTGTTAGAGTTACCTGTAAATGTGATTTTGTACAAAAGATTAAATATGTACATGTATGGGTAAGTAAGCATTCTAGAAGAACTGACATGTTTATGAATCTGTTTATTTTATTTTATTATTTTTTTTTTTTCATTTTTAAATTTTCTTAAGTATATAGCACACAAATCGTTCGCAATTTTGACCGTGTAAAGGTCACTTAACTGAAAATCCATCAAAAAGCCTCCAATTTTAATTTTAAAAAATTGCATGTTTCTTTTGAAAAAAGGACGTTTCGGTACAGTTTTACAATTACTGTAGAATATCATTTTCCTCCGACTGAAAAATTGATAGAGGTGAAGGGGGTTGGGATGGAGGTTTGTCGAAAAATCTTCACGTCACACGGGGAGGGGGGGTTACAATCCTGCATAAAAGGGTGTATTTTTCAGGCCACCAATGTACTGCCTTCAAAGATAAATTTGTATGTATACATGTATCAATAGGTACCTTTCGAATTGCAAAATATATACATGAGGAGGTGGACAGGGTGAAAAGGAGGCGGGAGGAAGGGGGCGGGAGGAGGGAGAGAGGGGGAGGAAGGAGGGAGGGAAGGGGGGGAAATGGGAGGAAGGGGGCGGGAGGAAGGGGCGGAGAAGGGAGGTAAGGGAAGTGTGAAAAGGAAGGGGCGGGAGGGGGGAGGTTATGGGGTGGGAGTGGTTGAGAGAGGAGAGAGGTACCCCCCTGTCCGCCCCCCCCCCCCATGCATATGTGTCAAACATGTGAAGATTGGAAATGTATGGCAATAGAAAGCAAATATATTTCTGGTGTAATATTTATGCAACCACCTTTTATTGCCTTCAATATGTATGAATTTCACTTTGGTCGATAATGAAAAGGTATTAAGTTTTACACTGAACTCAATATAAGAATGGGGCGAGTCCCAATACATGTAGTGTCTTCCAATGATGACGTCATACCTCCCAAGGTAGGTGCAACATTGGATTACAAAATTGCAACTCTCGAATTTTATCCATTTCTACCATGCATAATTATTGACATTCAAAAGATTTGTAAATAAATTTTCAGAAGAGATTTCATAACTAACCTTCTGACTATTCTTTAAAAATATCTTATTGTTTGTAATATTAATTTTACTCATTTAGACAGTGATATATACGATGTGAAAACGGGATAATCCGTTCCTCCGACACTTTTAACTCCGACACTTTTTACTGCGACAGTATATACTCCGACACTTTTTACTCCGACAGTATTTACTCCGACACTTTTTACTCCGACAGTATTTACTCCGACACTTTTTACTCCGACAGTATTTACTCGATAGTATGTGATTATATACGTATATGACACTTTGTGCCGTTTTAAAGCAAGGATATTACATAATAATTTGAACATGTATTAAATCTTTGTTTAACTGAACAATGAGTCCTTAGGAATTGGAAACCTACTTGATTTTAAATTTGGATAGGGGAGGGGAATGTGCATAAACATTATAAAATTTAAACTTTAATTTACACCTTTGACAAACAATTTACAAACTTGTACACGTACAAATGTCTCACGTTGGCTCAGATGTTGGCGTGAGGGGGTCAAAGGAGCAGGAGAAACCCGGAGTACCCGGAAAAAAAACCCCTGACCGAGGCCTGGGTTGGGGGACCACCTACCCTCCCACATAAAACCCTTCGGCCGAATCTGGAATTCGGACCCGGGACCTTAGAGGTAAGAAACGAACGCGCTACCACTGCGCTAACCCGGTCTTCTGTATACATAAGCATTACTCCTATCTATTAATTGTTTTCAATGTGAGTCATGACAGACCCCCCTCCCCCTTTTCCAATGTCTAATGGAACGGAACATGCATCCAAAAGATTGCTGTTTCTTATAGTACTGTAGTAAAGCCCAAGTTTTTTCTCTTTTTGTTGAGACGTTAATGCCTGCCAACAATTTTGCATGTTTTAAATTTTGATTTTTTCACAAGCATAAAAAACAAAGCAAATCTGTCTTTTCGTGTTGCATCAAGTTTAATCAAGAGAGACAATTTTCGGAGAGCTATTAAGAAGTAACATTGTTAATGGATATGAACATACATGTAAGAATTTTAGCTTTAGATGCAAAAGCGATGTATTATATCATCGCTTTAGTGCAAACGGTAATGTTCATGGGGAAGGTTAGCGCAGAAGTGTATGTGCGCAAAAACATTTGCTTTATGAAAAAAATTAATACATATGTACACATCATTGGTTTCAAGACTACTCTCTTATGAACTTAGCATACCCAAGGCATGGATAATTTTACCTTTCAAGGTCTTAAAACTTGTACATTCATGCATATTCGATTTAGTCCCATCTTAAACAAATATTTTCTGTTTAGAAAATGTTCATGTTTTTAAGACCTTAAGTAAAATTATCCATGCCTAGATTATGCTAGGTGCATAAGGGAGTCGTCTTGAAACAAATGAGATGTATTGTAGTTTTCATATAGCAATTTTTTTCATATTACAAATATTATTGCCGCACATACACGTCTACGCTCAACTTCCCGCGAACAGTACCGTTTGCACTAAAGCGATGATATAATACATCGCTTTTGCATCTAAAGCTAGTAAGAATATATCCACTTATGACATTTCGAACCACCCTATGATTATATATAGTGCGAACTCGCAAGCTCTCTCATAAATTTCAAAGAACATGTAAATATGTGAACAAACACAATAATCGTCAAACAATTGTTTTTGAAAACAAGTACCGCGTTTCTTTTTGTAAAACCCTCAATTAATATATTTTGATAATAATGATATTTTTACGTACGACAAGCGCGGATCCAGAGGGGGGGGGGGGGGTCGGGGGGGGGGGGGGGGGGGGGGGGGGGGGTCCGGCCCCCCCCCCCCCTGGAATTTTCGAAACATTGCTAAATTTTTGTTTTAAATATACATATTCATAAGATTATGCCCCAATTCCCCTTTTGTTGTCATAATATATGAAAATATATCATAAATTTGTATTTAGAAATCTTTCATTAAGTCTTCCGACTTCCGTCGGAAGACCTATTGTTTTCGTAACCGT